>JACDOX010000009.1:7905462-8023542 GCA_014549065.1 Cardinalis cardinalis
CCACCCACCTGTGGGAATGCTTGGTGTCCTTCAGTCAGAAATGGCTTCATTTCAGCCTTTTCATCACCAGCTTGAAGGGGTTCCTAGGAGAAACTTTGTGACCATCCTGTCCCTAAATGGATTTGGCTGCAGCAGTTTCAGGCTGTCTTTGGATGGGAGGGTGTTTTCTCCTGTAGCTTGCCCTGCAGAGATGTGATGCAGTTTGTGTCCCAGGGAGCTTTTAAGCATCCCCATGAAGCTAGGCCTTGCCTAGTTAGTCACATTTTGGATTTTTTTYCCATACGAGCCACACTTTGTGGGCTATGTGTAACTCACTGCCTCTGTCTTCCCCAAAGCCAAAACAAGGAGTCTGAAAAGCACTGAGAGTAGAGAGCTAATGAAAAAATTTTGCCTTGAGTCCCTGTTTTGTGAATAAAAGATCTTAGCTTGAGCATATATTTTTCTAGGAATTTGTAGCTCTGGAAGTGAATGCTTCAGAGATTGGAGGTCTGTAAGGAGAGCCCTTGGCTGTGTGTGCTGGGGTAGGGGACAACAGATAGTGAGTGACCTGCTGCTTTTAGGAAACAGAGTGCTGTCTGGCAAGTGATTTCTGGCTTCCTGACAAATTAGCTCTTGGGAAGGGCCAGGTGCTGGCACAAGGATAGAATCTCAGAATCTTCACAGTATGCAAGTGTAAGGAGTAACAGGAAGAAGAGAAATGGTGATGTCAGCCAACACTTCTTAATTTATTCAGTTGTAAGCAAACACCATGGAGGCTTAGCAAAACCAGCTCCTCCTACCCTGGTCTTCCCCCAGGGTACTGGATTGGGACCTTCAGACATTACTTGAGGTACAAAGCCAAGCAGTTTGGAGATGAGAGATAAGTAGTAGATGTTTACATCAATTACTGTTRGAAAACAGCCTGTCTTGCTGTGCAAAGTACAGCCATGAAAACACAGACTTGAGGTAACTCAGCTGTGAGGAAATAGCCAAAGTTCCTGCTGTGTATGTCCAGTACCTAAATGCAAGGGAAAAGTGAATTAAAGCTGGGAAAGCACATGCATTACACGTACAGTCATCCATACTTGGTACTTGGCTGAAGGAAGTTGTTTGATGAAAGATTGACATGCAGTTAAAATATGTGTATCTTGTTTCTGTTTGCATTAGTGTATACAGTCTTGGAAAGCTCTAGTTTGGGAGAGACTGTAAAAGGCTCAGGAAGAGCTATAGGAATAAATTACTGGAAAAACTAAAAGGTGGCTGTGTAGGAGCTCAACATGATTAACTTGATGGTTGAAGAGTGACTTAATTTCAGTTAGTAAAAACCTACACATAGGAAATACTAATGAGCTTAAAGTTTAACAGACATGGAATATTAAGCAGTTAGAAAATGATGGTAGATTAATTCATACTAAAAATGTGAATTTGTTTTAGCACTAAGTATAATTAATTACTGGGCCAACATGCAAGGAAAGATTTTTTTTTTCCAAGTATTGATATGTTTTAAATGAGATGATTTTACAAAGGATGTGTTCAAGTATAGTTTTTATAAGCCTTACTAACTTGTGATTATTTGGGGCATTTTACATTTCAATTGATGGTTAAGAGGTGAAATTTTTTAACTACCCTAGGAATTCTTGCCTCACTAAAGAAGCACATGCTGCAATATTTTCAGCTAGAGTGTTAATACATCTTTTAAACTGTCTGGAGTAGGGTTTTGAGGATAACTTTTGGCTTCTGGGAATTTTTGGTGTATCAAACATGAATGAGGTCTCCAGTAAAGTAGATGTAGTTGAGTAGCTTTATTAGTTCTTTTGATTTTGGCACCTCCTCTATAGCACCATAATTATGGAGAAGTGGTAAGAAACTGGAGAGTAGGAGTTGTCTTTTTGGAGGGCAACAGGTCTCAGAAATAATGTGTTACTCAAGTGGGGCTGAGAGGAGGTAGGGAGTTCCCTCAGTAAAGACCACATTGGAAGTGAGTGAACATGTAAGTTAAACTGCAAATTCAGTTGATGACAAGAAAGAAGAGCAATTAGATGAAGCTGGATAGAGAGCTGACCCTGATTTTAAGAATAGTTGAAATTTTATCTGAGGTTGTAAGAAGTTCTGATGGGRAATTTTTAGGCTGCCTTGATCTGTAGCCTGGAAAGCTCAGAGGGAGAGAAGCTGAAAGTCTGGGAGAAGATTGTGTAATCTTTTCCCCCCATTGAATTAGAGACTGAGCTTCACAACAAAGCACAATTAGGCTAATAACTGCCTGTAGAAAAGTAAGGGGGTGTGTGTGTGGATTTATTTTTGTGTATGTGCACAGTGAAGTGTGTGTGGTTAAACTTTTCAGTGCTTTCTGCAGCTGTTGGTTGAAAATAGGGTTTGCTCAGRGCAGTAGTAATACCCATGGTAATCTATTTATTGTACCTTTGTTTTTAATTTTTACTTCTCCAGATAAGTAAGTAGCATCATCTAAATCCCAGACTGCCAGGCATAAATCACGTTAACTAAAACTGGGTGTCCACCTGCTTTCTGCAGGTGAGATCTGAGTGCTCTAGAGATTTTTATGGACAGTGGTTCTTTCTCCAAGGAGGACAAAGCTTAAAGAAATTAGACTTCCTGTTCAAGTTTGTTGCCGAAAGTCTGGGTGATTACTCCCATTTTGAGTTTCATTTGGGTAAGAATTTCTAGATGTACCCTATCTTTGTGATGCAGAGGTTTCTCAGAGAGTAGCAGCTTCCCTTTCCATAAGGTTGGTGCTATCCTTGGGCTTGTTACATAGGGAAGTAAGAACCCATTCTCATGAAAGATTTAGAAAGGGTGTTGCCTTTGGAAACGAAATACTGTTATTAGGAAATGGGAGGTGGCGGGGAGAAGCACTTAAATCTGCTTTTGTGATTCCTTTGGATTCTAATTCATTGTACATCCTGAGAATGCTGAGATCTATTCATTTTGATGTCAGTTGCTGAAAATAAAGGGAGCTTCAGATGTAGCTTTCCATCTCTGTGACAGAACAGAGATGGTACCACATACCTACTTTCACTACATGGTTATATTTTGGATGGGGCATGTAGTTGCATTTTAAGGATTGTSACTTCATTCAGGGGCTCTTGTTCATGAAATGAGTTTGGGTACAATGGTGGATCTGGTTTTGGTTCTAGTGAAGAATTCCAAGGAGATAGTTTAAACACCTCCTGAATTGAGTACCTAAGAAATCTGTTCTCTTCTAGGGAGGATTTTCTGGTTTCCTTTTTCTGCAGGGGAATACTAAACCTTTGGGGGTAGGAGAGTGATGAAGATGGGAGCAGTAGGTCTTGCACTTTCTAAACAATGGGAAAGCAAAGGCAGCTTAGGTCCCTGATTTGGAGGGCAACCTTGTATATCTGTATTGGTACATACAGGATGTTCCTTGGGTTAGGAACACAGCAGATGCCTTAATACTCCAGAGGACTATTAGCCTGGATAAATGTCATTTGTTCTATAAATCAGGCCATCTGTAGATTGCAATCTGTCCCTTTGGTTGCATCCTGGCTGAAAGGCTGTGAATGCTGCTCTGTATCATGCCTTGCCWTTGTATTCAGTAAGTGAGAAAATGTACCTCCAGACTGGACAAGAAACTGGTGCCTCTGTCAGGCACAGGGGCTTTGTGGCACTGGCACTGTGCTGTGGGTGCAGGTCTGCCAGAGACCATCTGTTGTCCATCTCCCAGCCTTCCCCATTGTGGAAGTTTCTGTTTCCCACCATGGCACGCTCGGCCTCTGCTGGCCCCTCCTGCATGGGAGTCTCATCTCCACCATCTCTGGTGACTGGGAGATGTTGTCCCCTTGTTGCAAACCAGGGGGAARACCTGCAAACCTGGACTCCTGCAGCTGTTGGGAGTTCTGGCAGCACCGTGGTGGTGTTGGACACTGGGACAGGAACATCATTGCCTGAGTCATGGTAAAACTGGCCCCAAGCTACTTGATGCTGTTGTGGGTCAGGGATTTGGGTTGTTGTTTTTCCTTGATAGGCCCTCRTGCAGGAACTTAAGCACCTTGATAGAGATTTTGAGATTGCTGATGGTGTATATATTGGATTAATCCTCCCTGAAGAAAGACACTTCATTTTGGCAGTTGGCCCCTGCAGAAAAGAACTTGGTTTATATTGGTGCTGCTACACAACAGGACTTACTTTGGGCCTATAAAAGAATTTTCTTGTATCTTGAAACACTTGCCTTTTTTCACTTGGATAACAACCACTAAAGAAAACAACATTACATACCTCAACCTCAGTTAAGCCCAGCATTAAATACTTCATATGTTTATGGGGAACAGAAAGGGAACCCAAACCACTTATAGACAAGCTGCACTGTTCATTAAAAACCACCCCAGGACAAACAGTTCAATCTGYTCCTCCAAATCTCAAGCAGGAAAATGACCTTTATGGATTTTTAATGTTTTTCAATTGCATTTAATATTTGCTAACAGGATGGGCTGATAAAATGGATGGGGGAAAGAGAGGGGCTGTAAAGCAGTGTCAGTGCAGCCCTTCTTCCTGAATGCCCCTTTGCTTTTTAATCTTATTTCCTTTTATACTTTGTTTCAGCAACATTCCTATGGCTTCAACGGCAAGCAGTGAGGTGGACCTGCACACTCTGAGGTCTAGCCAGGCTTTGAAGCACAGCAGTAGTAACTTATGAACATTACAAAGGCTGTTGAAGCCAAGAGGTCCCCTGCCCTCCAAGGAGACCTGGGTCACTTCCCTTAAAAATGAAAGCAAAAGCTGCAAAGTGCTGCAGGGGGGGAGGGAAGGTTAACAATTCCCAAAAGCAARATTTTGTTCAAGTAAGGTGTCTTGTAATCATTCCCCTACATGAAGAGCAGCAACAGCTGTGAGTATCTTGTATATCAGCTTGGCTGTGGTTTGGTGACAAGTAGAGGTGACCACAGGTGTTGCCTGAGGGCTGTACAGGGTAGTGCTGCTGGTATCTCCTCACTGTGCAGCCTCACACCCTCTGTGCCCTCGGATGCTTCAATTTTTTTTTTTTTTTTTGGAGGGGGGTGCGTGGGGGAGGGTGGCAAGTTTTCAGCCGGATCAGTGCCACTGCTGGCTCTTTTCCAGCTGGAGATGACCTGCTAGGACACTGATGGCCCGTGTTTAGATGGGTTTGGGATGCTCACAGCCCTGGGCAGGCTTCTGTGACTTCCAGAGCACAGACTGGCTCTTGGGGAAAGAGCCTTGAATTGCTTCTGTGCCGTGGGCTCTTGCAACCATGGCTGCTGACTCCAAATCCAGGGAAAACCTTGCAGAAAAGGCTGGATCAGCCCAAGACCCAGCTGAACCACAGATCGGAAAAGTCCCCCATGGGGCTTGTCTCATGTTTTGTGCTGTCTTCTAAAAATCTTTCTGAAACTCAAACTCAGTGAGGGCTGCTCTCTGCTGTCAGGCTTTGGTGTTCTGAAGCTCTGGTGCTCAAGTTCAAGGCAGAGATGGTCACGGGAGCACCACACAGACTGCCAGAACAGTCCGGAAAAATAAGCAGCTGTAACAGCAAAGTGGCTCCTGATTTCAGTTACTGTATTTTATGTGTCAAGGGTTTATTCTGAGGATTGTGCTTGGAATAACAGGAGTTTGGGCTTTTTCCTTGTCACATCCTGCTCCTGTTGCATTCAGCATGCTTGTTTCCTGCAGCCAGCTGTTATCTACCCACCTAGATGGAGACAGGGTTGGATGATTTAATTGTGTAGCACTTTTAAAGTTGTTTTTTAYCTTGCTCCAGCCTCTTGATGAAGCAGGCATATGGCTTCCAACACCTGTCCTCAGGCCTTTCCTACTGCCATTACAGCTATGGAAGGCCAAAATTAAAGAAGAAGACTGSAAAGTAAGCTTCTGGAATAGATGAAAGACTTTAGTTTAAAGAGAAAACTGGCTGTAACTTCTTTAACAGCTTAGGTAGGTCTGCTCTCTCTTCTGAAATTGCTTAGCTACTTTTTTTCCTCATTTTTTTGGGTATTCCCTATCCCAAAAAGGATTTCAACAGCAACCAGTGTAGATAGCTGTCAGGTAATGTCAGACAGGCTTCCACCTCCAAGCKACAGCATGCTTCTCTTAATTTAAATTTTGTAATTTTTTGCAAGCAGCTGAAACTTCAAACCCACTATGGATTAATTACAAGGCTGGGCCCATCAAGCTTTTGCTATGGTAGAACAGAGTTAGATAAGTTGATGCAGCTGCTGGGAGCTGAACACTGCTCTCTGGCAAACAGTGGCCTCCTCGCTTGGTCACRGGCTCGCAGAATGATTTGGATTGGCAGGGACCTCTCAAGGTCTTCTAGTCCAACCCCTCTGCCGTGGACATTTTTTTATGAGATAAGGTTCTTCACAGTCTCATTGAACCAGACCTTGAACATTTGCAGGGCTGGGACATCTGTCACTTTCCTGGCCAAACAGTACCAACGTCTCACCACAAAAAATTTCTTATGCGCAATCTAAACCCTACACTCTTCCAGTTAAAAACCTGCCTCTTGTCCTTAGGCTCCAGTAACATCTGTCTCAGTCTTTCTTACAATCTGTATCTATTGAAAAGAAAGCCCACAGTAGTGTCTCTCCCCAGAGACATCTGCATCCCAGGCTGAACAATCCCAGCTCTCTCAGCCTTTCTTCACAGGACACCTGCTCCAGCCCTGGTTTCGTGTCCCTCTTCTGGACCTGCTCCRGCAGGGAGAGCTCCTGTGCTGGCAGGCATCTTGTCTGACTTGAAGGGAGGGCCATACTTTAGCCCTTAGGGTTTGTAATTAGTAAGTGAGGGGAAAAGCCAATTTTATGCCTGGGAGAGCACTGTTAATGAATGGCCATGTACTGCTCTGACTGACTGCAAGGCCACTCTGCCTTGATGCTGGAGCTGGCTGGGTACCCAAGGCCAGACTGGCTGGACCTGCAGGGCCTGTTTGGCCACAGTGCCCTTGTTTGCTGTCCCAGGAGAGGCTCTGTGCCTGTGCACTCTGTGCCTGTGCACTCCCTGTGTGTTCACTGTGCTGGGCTGAGCACAGCAGAGGGAGGATGGCAGCCCCAGCAGCTCCGTTGTGCTTGGTTGGCCAGTGAGGTGCTAGATCATCTCAGCATTTCTGCTGCTCAGCTGAGGCAAAGCATGGTGGTTGCTCTGCTTCCTGCCTCCCCCATATAGTGGCTTGTTTTAAAAATAAGATACAAGGAGCAAAGTTGTAAAAGTAGGCTAACCAGAGGGGGATTTGCAGTAAGTGCTTGGTAGAAAGCTTGAAGAAGAGAGGAGGGACCCAATACCRGCAGCTGCACCTGTACCATGTTCATTTTTGCTGCTGCTCTGACATCTGAACAACTTTGGGAACTGCACTGAGAGAAGACAGRATCTCCCAGTTGCCCTTCCTGTGTTCTGGGGCTATTTGACTCCACATACCCTCAACACCAGAACTGGACAATACACCCACCATTCACTCCTTGGTGCTGCTCATCCAGTCTCCCCTGGCACTCACAGTGGGATGTGGTTGGAAGGATGTAGACAGCTGTTTACAGAGGCCCCAGGAAAAGGCAGCACGATGCCAGCACCTGGGTACTGTGTCCTCACACCAGCCTCCTACTCTGCTGAGCCSTTCCAGGCTCAGATGCTGTCAGGGCTTGTAGCCCATGACATTTCCTGTAACCCCACTCGGAGCAAAGCTGCTTGCTGGTCACCTTGTTGCTCAGGTGGTCCCACTTTTTCTTAGCATGTGCAGCCTCTAATGTTTGAAAGGAATTTAAAAGGATGTTTGGGGAAGGCAGGGGGCTGCTTGTGGCTAAGTGGTCCTGCCTCAAAGTACATTAGTGTCATGCCCATGCAATGTTGGATATGGAAACAGCAGAAAGGAACAGGGTAAGTCCTATTCTACCCTGTTGAAATAAATCATGGTCATTTCAAAAGGCCAGAAAAGTTACTTTAAAAAGTTACTCGTTAGTTTTCTCTCTGAGCTGTTCAATTGCCAAGGCTCACAGTCCAATTCTTCTCAAGCAGCTGCTCTGAGATTTGTAGAAACCTTGAATCATCAGAATCAATTACATCAAATTTAATAAACTTCACAAAAAGGACAGTTAATCAATTGCCACTGTTTTCATCTGCCATAGAGGTTCTGCAGCTGTTTTTATTTTAAAACAATCCACTACTGAATCAGAATATGCAACTGGAATGAAGCATATTAAATTAAGATGAACATTATGTGTGTACAAAATCAATCTGTAATTTTACCAGGATGATGAACTGCCCTGCTGTCCCAAGCCTGAAAGCACAGCACAGTCCTCTCAGTGGCCTGGGAGTAACTCCACAGCTCAGGCTGCTGACAAGCACGTGCCAGACACTTCTTTATTAGTAGGGAAGGGTTGTTTGTAGCTCTGTACTTTGCATTAACAATGTCTATTTGCAGGATTTGTAGCTTTCTGCTCTGTTTTTCAACTTCACTAAATCTTTATGATGATAATGCATTGTACACAGGGATTTCAATTGCTTTCCTTAAGCAAAATCAATTATATTTTAAATACCTCTGGCTTGKTTTTTTTCTTTTTTTCATTTGAAAGTGTGAAAAAAATGGCATTGCAAATGATTCAAAGCTTAAGTAATTTCAAAAATTACATATTACAAGAAATCAATGCTTTATATTAACCACTTGGTAGTGCAGTTTGCGTGAGGAGAAGGGAAAAGAGAAAAGCCTGCACCTGAGGTTTGCCTTGTGTGAAAGGGAAGATGATTCTGATGCTTTCCTACCTAAAAACAAGGATTTAGAACATCATTAGCTGAACCTCTGTAATGCTCTTAATTGTCTCAGTCAAGACAGTAGTTTTGTTTTTCGTGCCTTGTTTTGACTGTTTTGGTGTTTTCTTTTTTTTTTAATCCTGGAAGTCTAGAATCTGTGACCTACAGAACAAACATTTTTTTGAGCCTTTAAGAACAGTTAATTGGCTGTTTTGAACTCAATACAGCCTCCTCTCTGCTTTACACCTAACTGCTTCAGCTACTAAAAAATGCTGGAGTGGATTGTCCACAAGTGTTTTAGAAACTATCCAGACAAATATAATCCATGGCAAATTTAGCAACCACAGACTTGCCTGAAGTTGCAAGAATCTGCTTAATGATTTTGTGGTAACCCAGCTGGGCTGAAGAGCAGCCTGGCTCTCCCTCGAGCTCCTGACGCTAACATTTTTGGCACTGCAGATAATTACAGTTTGGGATRGAGAGGATTTCAGGCACGCAGCGTCTGTTATGAGTACAAACTAGCACCTCCAAGTGTAAGTGCACCCCAGTGTAAACCTTAGGTATTTCCCAGTTAATCCCCTTTGTAGATGTCTCATTCACTGCCAGAAGTACAGCCCAAAGTTGTGAATTCAGCCCCCTCTTAGTGCTCAAGAAAGTCACAGAGTGCAGAAAGGGCAGCTCACTGAGCAAGGAGCAGCCAGTACCAAAAAGCAGCAAATATGATGGAGGGAACCAAGTTTTACCTTTAGAAGGAGTACAGCTCTGACATCAGATTCCAGGTCTTACATGCCTCAGGGCCCCAGCTGGGCTGGGGACTGTGCAAAGAGAAGATCAGACCATCTTTACCCATTAGATATGAAAATCCACTCCTAAGCATCTGAAGAACTTCTCGGGCAACAACTGAAGTACTTTCACACTTCCAGGTTATAGGATGGGATGGGATGATGAACATGTGAACATGATAGYCTGAACAGGGATGTTTAAAGCTTGCTGAGGGTTGAGCCTGATGAACTCTGGTCACTCCAACCTCACATCCACTGCTAGCATGTGGCTTTTTAGATAGGAGGCACCAAAACCACATTACTGCTGCCCAGTGCACACATCCAACAATGTTTTACTGCACTCAAGAAGAAGCTGGCCAATTCAGTGAACTTGTACATTTATATAGTTATTTTCAGGTACTTAGTTACCTATTAGACCATGAACCAGGGATTAACTGGGTGTACAGGTTGTGAAAACRCTTCACCAACGTAAAGGGAAAATCAAGCAAATTAAAAAAGGCTGAATATAATAAATTGTAAAGTGGGTCCTGTACAGTACATAGAGCTTGTGATCTTTACTGGCTAGTGACATATCCTCAGGGTGCACCATGGGATGTCTACGTTGGACATATGGAAGAACTTCTCCTCTGAATGGGGGGGTGGTCAGGCATTGGAATGGGCTGCCCAGGAAGGTAGTGGAGTGACTGGAAGTGTTCAAAAGACATCCAGACATAGCACTGAGTGCTGTGGTTTAGTTGGCAGAGGAACTGTTTGTTCCAAGGTTGGACTCAGTAGTCTTGGAGGCCCAAGACTACTTCCAACCTTTATGAGTCTATGAGCCTTTTGCCCTTSTTTTGCCAGGAAGCAAAGGGACGCCACATTGAGTTCAAATTTTCTCACTGTCCTTTCTTCTGGATTACTATTCAGAAACAAAGGGTTCAGTACTGTCTACAGACTGGTCATCTTTTATCTTCAGATGCTTGCTACATATCAATTCAAGAGCACACCAGCATTCTAGTGGGATTAAAGTTGTGGTTTTTGTCAAAATCATTTTATTAAAGAGTTAATGTCACAACAAGCTTAAAGTAACACATGCTTCAGAAATAAACTGGATGAAAAATTCTCAGAACAGAAACAGAAATGGATTGAAGGCATGGCAAAGCATCCGTTCCAAGAAACTTCTGCAAACAAGTGCGAATTCTGTTGGTGCAATGGAGAAAAAACTCAGAAAAAGAAGCCTCCTGGGCATGACTTCTCTTTATGTTTACGTAGTGCAGTTTGTCAAATAAGTKAGATTGGAAAGGGCACAATTTCAATGGCTGCACAGACCCAAATTTACTTCCTCAATATTTAGCTCCAGCACAGGTTTTTCAATTGTGAGTACTAACAAAACAAATTTAGTTGACATCTTAACATAGCAGTAATAGATATATTATATACATGATAGATGTTTGACTCATGCAGCCTCTTCAGTTACATGATTTTTTTTAAACTTACTCAAGAAACATTATAAAAAATAGGTTTGCAATTTGTATTTCACTTCGGTGTTAGCTCCACATCACCCCAGGCAAAGACTGTGTTTCAGCAGACAATCTAATTTGGCAAGAAATCTGCCCTAATTCTTAACCTCATTTTTGTAAGTCCACATAGAAAATAAATGCGAACTCTTTATACAAAACATGAGCAAATAACTGTACCTATAGAAAAGGGGATTAATTCCCTTTAGTTTTATTATCATGGCACATACTTTATAGTTTCACAACAGCATACTAATTTTCATTTAGTTTTTTTAAACTCCAAAATAGTGTTGATGAAGGGAAGAATGTGAGTTACCAGAGGCAGCTGACTCATGCATTAAGCAATTCATGTTCTTTATCAGTTTTCCCAACAGCATCAGGATTGGATAACGGGTCAAGGTCAGCAAAGAGACTGAACCAAGCAGTCAAGTCTTTAGGATTCTTCGTAGATTCTGGAAAGAAAAAGAAAAAAAAGAAAGAAAAAAGAAATGCATGGACTTGTCAGCTATTTTAAAACAAAACTGACTGAAGGTTTGACTGAGGTCAAACAAATGCCATGCTATTGTTTAATTTATTACCAAGGGTACTTCTGACAAGAAAATCAGAATGAGAGATTGCATTTTAAAACACTGCCTTAGTCAGAATATAGAACTTTAGTAAGAATGAGTTTTAAACGTCTGCTACATATTTTATAAGGCTCCTGCCATGGTAAGTACAGGAACACTAACTAGAAATAGAAACAATCTCACTGTGTCTAGCTTTGTTTCATGAAAGGTATTTGAGTGTGCCTCTGCATGCCTGCAAACAAACAAAAGGAAAGTGAAGGCAAATTTTACTTTCAAGCTCTCTTAGAGGACTAAATTCCTTTGCCTAAATCCAATTCATGTGACTGTTCCGTCTCCCCTGTATGCAACCAACAAGGTCATTACYCATCTGGAATGAAGTTTTAATGGGAAGGCACTGGCTGGAGAGAGAAAGAGAGGGGTTATGTTTGATAGGCAGTCCCCAGTACAGCTTCTAGTTTAATTCTGATGGATATAAACAAAATGTGAATAGGGAATATATCCAATTGCACCTCTGTGTCCACATTGATATATGTATTTCACAGAGGTCATCTGCCTGCTTTTATTCCAACTGGACAGATGTTCAACTTAAAGCAGTAACAACTTTGGCTGCTATGAAGAAGGTACATCTCCACTTGCTTTTTTTTTGTGGCCCTATGCCCAACATGTATTATACCGATAGTGAAATAAGATATGCTCTTCTCTCAGAGAGATAATGGCGCATGAAAGCTTTCTTTGTGACAAAGAACTTACAGACAAAATAGGCTCTGCCTGGCATGACACTCCTCTTGGTACCTGCCACTTTCAGAACCACAGATTTCCAAATAGCTGAAGGCCATTCCTTTTGCTGGTGCCAGTCCTGTGGCTGCATAATCACACTGATTTCCAAAACAGTTTCCAAAACACCTTAATCCTGATGAGCTGAAAAATCTCAGGGGAAGGAATACATATCACCCCTTTCTTCTGTATCATCAAATGTGAATACACAGAATTGGCTACAAACTGGCAACAGAATTCAATATAATTCTGGTTCACTTATGCAGGAAATCCTAGTCAAAAATCAGCAGGCCACTGTCTCAGTAGATTGCAGGACTATGAACTGTTGGCTCAGTTGCAACAACTGAATTAAGTTTTACACAGATGATTACTGATATAATGTATGTTTATCAAAAAAATTTGCAATTAGGGCTCTTCTGCCTTATCAGCAGCCTCTATTTTAGCCACAAAGCTAAATCTTAGAGCTTAAAAACATTGTTTAGCTCAAAGTGCATGCAGAGGCTATTCTGTGTGAGTCTAAATTAAAGCAGGTAAAAGAAACTGTAGCTGCAATTCCTTTGTTATATAGTAAATTACTCTTCTGACATGTGATTAGCGCTAAGCCTACCACAAATGTACATACACACACATATCATACACCTGATCAAGGTGAAACAGAGTAATCAGGGAGCACAAGATTGAGCTGTAGCTAGGACAAAAATAAGTTTTGTTACCACAGTAACTGGGAAGACATGAGACACTACACAAGATACAAGAGCTAAAAAGGAAAAGCCAAGTATCACCTTTCACAGGCGTCTTGTCATCACTCACATTCAGGCTGGGTGGTTTCTGTGCTGGCTGTGGTATTGATGGTGGGCTCACACTGCTGGCTGCCCATCCTACAATTCAGTAATAGAGCAGCATTAGGATGAGGAGTTACTTTGTTAGCCCAACCCCCCAGTGTCTGGCAGCATCAGACAGAGGAGCAGAGCATTCATTTATGGCCATTCGTATCTGTCTTTGCACACACAAAGTCAGCAGTCAGACCTGGACKGGAGCAACACCCTTTACAAGAGAGTATCCCTACATCACTTTTACCATCTCCAGCTTCAGGCAACTATACTCTTTTCAAACCTTTCRCCTGGCTAGAAAATACTTTTGTTTCTCTTATTGAATCACAGTTAATGCTCATTAGAGAAAAGCCAGTTCAGTAATCAGGTCAAACACAGCTGMAAGGAAAAGAATCACTTACATTTGGATAGAAATACCACCACAAATAATAAACATTTTTTCTAAGTCCAAAGACTTTCATTTCATCCATTGTTCCAGACAAAACCTTAYTTAGAGACCCTAAAGTTTTTAGTTAATTTTGAAGTAATTCTGGAAAAAAACCATAATTCATTGCAAAACACTGAAGAACTAAATTCAAGATTAATTACTTCAAGTTAATTTAAAACTACATTATAATGGACTATTTATTTTTTATCTTTATTTGGAAGGAGATTCTCAGCAAGAAGAGAGCAACTATGCAGGAAAAAGTGAAATAATTTTTTTGTTCTTACATGCATATTCCATATCCACAAAAAAGTAATGATAAATAAGTTAATAAGGCCAGATAATGAACTAGGGGTAGTATACTGCAGAAACATACTAGAAAAACCCAATATTTTTGTCCTTTACTTAAGATATTTAAATTCATGTGCTTCAWTACATTTAGAGGACTGGAGATAGTATTTCTAATTTAATTAATTTATCCTTTAAGTTTGGCCTGGTCAATTATCCATCCAATTTGGCAGTATCACAAACAGAMTGCTCATCTATGCACTCAGCTACCATTTCCTTATTCAGTCTCTTTTTTTCTACAAGTGCCTGCTTTCACATCCTTTTTTACTCTTTTTCTCCTTCCTCCCCTTACTTTCTGCTCTTTTGGGAGCCCTGTCAGATATTGGCACCCAGCATCCTGACAGGTAATGCAACAACCACATCAGTCACATCAACCCTTTCTCTCTCAGTAGATTATTCTCATCACTTTCTGATCTTACCTTGCCTATAAAAGGTCTGAAGCCTGAGCTATGTTATAAAAAGAGGCAAGATAAGTTTTTCTGTAAAATCACATKAATTAAGAAGGAAATTTAAAGCCACAAACATCCTCTGTATCTATCTCTTAGGAAACTAACCAAAAACTACTTCAAAATCTGGATGCAGAGTGCTCACATGTATTTGCTCTAGACAAAGGTGACAGAGGCTTGTGAGCCATCTTTTGCCCTCTGAAAGTGAGGTCTTAAAGTCTAGTCCTTCAAACTAGCAAATCTGARTGATAATAATGGAAAGCATGGCATCACCCCTGCAGAATGACATACTTTTCCAGGCACTTTCTCTGCTTGTGTAACAAACAAGAATGGCAGAGGACATTATAAACAACTACAGTAGACTGCAAAGCTTTCGTCTGCTTGGAGATGCATTGTGAGAAAGTGTTTGATATGGCAATGAATGACAACAGGTAAATTCAGCTGCTTAAACAAAGAGGGCCAAATCCTAATCTGATAGAAATGAATGGGAGCTCTGCCAGAAACWTTCTGTGCAAGGCCCAGTGACTTCAGAAAAATCAGGAACTGGCTCCCATCGACATCACTGATGTTCCTSTACACTGGTGTGCTTGCAGGTCAGGGAGCAAAACACTTCAGACAGTGAACTCCTCTGGAGCCCTCCCTCTTTTTGAGTCCCTGGACTAAGGCCTAGTAGGCAGCAGATCCCTGAGAGATGCTGTGGCCTGACTACCATTTAATGAAATGCAGGTAGCTCACTTAGCAAACAAGAACCACCTAACAACAGCAACAAAAAATCCAACCAAATACACTCCAGAAAATATGTGATGCTTTCATAACRAGATTACTGATTTATGAAGGTACTGGGAAAGACTGACGCAGAATTTGTATGAAATACTTTAATGAATTAAATTTTCAGTGAGCTACAGAGAACAACTCTGCCTTTCAAAGCCAAACCACAGCCTATCAGTTTGAAAGCAGTTGTTGGCCCTAAGCCTGTTTTGGTTTGCCTGTTCACAGGATGGCTTTGTAATGTGACCAGACAAAAGGTTATTGCCAAGACAGCAAGGAAACCAAACAGCTTGCTGTTCAGCAAGCATCTTCACCAACATTGCAATGATTAAATTTAGAAAAGGAAATAGTGAGCTGTGCATTTTCTTATGAACTAGAATACATGCACATGTAGGGAAGATAAAGAGGGGCCCTTAATGGTACAAACGAGTAAGTAAATGAGGCCATAAACATCATGAAAAGAGAAAGCCAACGCTCCCTCTGAAAAAGGAGAAAGGCAACTGAACTACAGAGCTGTATCTGGARGAGAATCTAAAAGATATACTGGGAGCATGCTTTGTTTCTATTATATACACAYACACATACACACACACATTTATATGTATTTTAAACCAGCACCTGGTAGCCCCATAGCAATTCAGAGTCMCATTGTGCTGGATCCTGCCTATAAATACAGCCAGAGAAAACTCTGAGCTGGGAATTCCTGACCCTAACAGTTTATAACCTGCACAGCATTGTGCCTGTTTTACAGATTAAGATCTGAGGCAGAGAGAAAACAAAGCCCCAAAGATTTATGAGCGTGCTTAACGTAAAATAAGTAAGTAATCCCACTGAAGTTAATAGAAAAGTTAATGTGCTTAAAGTTAAGCATGTGAGTTTTAAGAATCTTTATGGTCTTAAGGCCAAATTCACACAGGAAGTATGCAACATTGAGGCTCCAGTGTAGCACCTCACACTGAATAATTATTAAGTAATCCTACCAGTTAGGGAAATAAATGCAAGAGATGTATCACAAGTCCTCAGTAAAAATATAATACATATATTCTAATATTTCCAACTTGTATGTCTGGATATGCTTATACTCCAGTTAGTATTTAAAAAAAAGTCTCTCTTCCCATATTTAATGATAAGGTCAAATTCTGAAAGAAAAGTTGTGAAGTGAAATTAAATGCAGTTTAAGATTAAAGCTGAGTTTTTTACAAGATATAAAATGGATCAAATTTCATCTTCTCTTAAAAAATAGGAAACAAAGTCTTGGAAATATTTAGAAAGCTAAAACAAGAAACAAAACATTTAGAAAGATTATTTTCAGATACAATCACTCAGCTGATTAACCCTGACTTTTCAAGTGCTGGTACATGAATTACCACAATCTTCTGCCAAAACCTTGGAAACCCATTTGAAAACATCCACATATTTTATGCTTCATKGTTTTATTTACTCAAAAAGATTTTGGAATACCATGTTGACTGGAATGGATTTTCCATTTCTACTATTCCTTGAATGCATGCAACATTACTGAATTCTGATTTTGAAGTCTCTAACACTGTACCCAATGCCAGTGCAAATGAAAGCTAACATCCACATCAGAAAGGATGCACAACTCTGCTTGCTATTTATACCTAAATAATACTTTTCCTTTAAAAACAYGTTTACATTTAAAAATAGAAATTGCACTGAAATGTAAAATAAATTTAAAAACATATAAAGCTGTGGAAAAAAAAAATCAATCTCATAATATTTCTGTTGCTATTTTTATAAATTTGTTTAAAAACCATGTACCTTATAAAACTACATCTAAACCTGTGCATCATTACAAATGTCATTCTCCCATTTTTCATCAAGTGCTGAAGCCAATGAACTGAAATATCTTGCTTTAGGGTGCTGGTAGTAACTGTATTAATTATAAAGTAAATCTGACTTTCTTATTCCTGCCAAAATGTCACAGGTCATTCTACCTCATGTATGACTCTTCCAGTTGCATGGGTTCCAAGAAATAGTCTCCAGGATAGGATCAGCCTGCTGCTGTTTCTTATATTGCTCTTCCCCAAGTGAGATTTAAATGACTTGGGACAGGGCCCAAAAAGCCAAGGTCYCCTCCAGCTTGCAAAGCCCTGCAGAAGACCCAGCCAGATTGCAGGGAGCACAAAGGTGGGTGCTGTTAGCTGTTTATCACCAGCCTGCCTTCCTCCCTCTCTTCCCTCCTCAAGGCCAAAGCAGCAGCAGGCAAGCTCTGCCCTAGCTCCCTTCTTTTCTTTTCTTCAGCAGTAGCTTGGAAAAGCCAAGAGAATTAACAGCACAGAAGAAAGAGGAGGGAGAGAGAGTTGCATCAGTAACCAGCTTGCAAGAGAAATCCACCTGTATGGTTGACAGGCTAAGACAACTCATTCTACCTGACCCATATCCCTACATCCAAGGTATAGAATGCTTGGAAAAAAAAATGGAATGCAACTGATTTTCACTACATGGTTTAAAAATAGTATCCCCAGACAAAATACAGTAATCATTTTTGGTTCCTTGGCCCCTTAACAGAGACAGCAGTTGTGATTAAATCAGAAAAAAACACTCAAACATATTTTCTGTTTCAGGAATAGAAAAAAACCTCAAGGTTCTAAAGATCTCAAAGAACATTTCAAAAAATTAAATTAAAACATTCATGACAGACTTTAGGTTTTGGGTACCTCATTCAAACACTGAATGAGAAGGGCTAGAAAAACAAAGAAGTTACTCATGTATTTCTTCTCTAGGCCATACTCTGCTTTAATTTCAGGTACAATTTATGCAGCCATGGCACAATACAAACTTTCACCACACTTCTACATACTAGAAAACCATACTCCAAGCCCTAGCCCCAACATACTGACAGAACAAGACGAGCTCTCACCATGTAAGGATGACTGCAAGTCATTCATGTTTTGGTCTAGCAGCTGTGAGGGTAAGTAGCCCGATGGTGCTGGTACTGCAGATGATGAGGTGTTCTCCCCATCTCTAGCTGAAGAGTTCAGGGTGAGATCAGCAGCCTGCCCAAAAACAGCTGTCCACTCTTTGCTGAACTCCCCCTCATCCAGGGAGGAGGCGTTGAGGATCTCATTTAGTAATACCATGTCATCCTTATCACCAAGTTCTGGCTCCAAGGATCTCACAAACTTTTCCTTTGAAGCTGTCTCAGAACAAGAGAGTCAAGATAAATAATTTTTTTAGWAAAAGTAAATAAGGAACTTTTAGAAACATATCCAATCTAGGCTAGGTATGTTAAGTGAGATGGAAAATTTTTGCATGAATATTTATTTTCTTTTTYAGACTCAATTCTCTTGGACATCTGGGTTTATACCTTATGCAACAAATAATTCCTTCATTATCTTAGATAACCTCACTGCTGTTAACACTTGCTTCTCATTGAAAATAATACTAMAAGTGTGCTTAAAAATCTATTAAACACACCAAAATCATTACAAAGTCTAATATTTAAATAATTTGAAAATACTACTTTTATGYTGCTTTTTGAAACATTATATGAAAGTCTCAAAAAAACCCCAGATTGGTATAAACTAAAAAAAAAGTAAAACTTGGGGACTTAAGATCTCCCTTATGATCTTCTGATCTATGCTTGAATTATTGGGGTATTTCCCCATAAAAAAGGTTAGTCTATTACACAGAGTTAGATTTCTCTGCTGACCAATGCTGTAGTATTTTTTTTTTCTCATAAGCTGCTGGGAAATAATTGGGGCTCACTTTCCTTCTGATTCCCTGTGCTAGTTTTTCCAGCACCAGAACTGCAGCTGAAGAAGCTCTTAGATCATTTGAGCCACTGCTCCTCAAAACCAATGATTTCCTATTTTAGGAATGGTAAATAGTTACATAAAATACATGAAACTGGTAACCAGGATCATTATCCTTTCCCAAAACATTCTGAGAGTTAAAGAACTATCAAAGACCCCCAAGTGTTATTTTACTTGGAAGCATTTGGAGCTCCACTGTGGAAATCTGCAGATGACAAAAATGGTGGTTAACAAGGCTGATAACGTTACATTCCTGAAATCCAGATCAGTTTATCTTAATTAAGCTTGTTTCAAACTTGTGGTAAGGCACAGAGGCAACTTCAGTTCCAAAGTTTTGGTAGATCAGCTTAACTCTCCGATTTGCATTCAACTTACAAAATGCTTTTAACCCTTTTGGGTTGGGATAACAGATTGACAGTAGCAAGTGTCTGCAACAGGGCATTTTACTGAAACTCAACAGCCTTCTCAGAAAAGTTTCCTGGCAACAGCTGTAATAATTTATAATTAAATGGTTGAAGTTGAGTCAGAGGAGGAAAAAAAGCACAAAATTGTGTTTTAAAATAGGCTCATGCGTCAGTGCACACACCTACGTACTAAGAAACAAATAAACCAACACAAATTAAAATGATTTTATTCATTACTGAAGTCAGCTGTGAGATTCAACTCCTTTCTAACTCACATTTTGATATACCTCTGTACTCCCTGACAGGGCCTAAAAATTAGAAATAGAAACATTAGAAACACGTCAATTCTCCTGATGTTCTCCCTCGACTATAACTAAAATACCACAGAAAACAATTTGTTCTTAAGAATTTTCAGGCTGTTTTCCCATCTTCAGATAAAGAGCAAAGAATATTAACATTGTCCAAGTACCTCCAATTCCCCCAAGTTATTCAGCAGGTAAGACAGAGGGRAAAATCCTCCCATAGGGGAAACACACCTGCTATTTCAAAGGCCCTCAAGAACTCTGAGCTCCATGGGGCATCACCACCTCAAAGCTGCTCTCAGGAAGCCCCTTCAGGAACTTGCAGGGGGAGATGCAGAGGGAGCAGCATTTGTAGCAGACCTGCTACGACACAGCACCAACACCACAGGTAACCACAAGTGCCCTGAACGAAACAAATGCAGCAGTACAGCTCAGCCAAGCTMTGCTCCACTTGGAGAACCACTGCAGGAGCCCCATCTTGACTTCAGCAGCAAGTACAACATAAAGCTTCACAACATGTGAAGAGCAGCCAGGTCTTGCTGCAGGGTGTACAGCCACCAGAAATCTGAAGAGTGACACATTTTGTGGCTCAGCAATCTTCCTGATCTTCCTGCGCRGACTGTGCAGCCGTGGCAGGGCAGGATAGGGTGTGCTCAGGCTCAGGCTGCTCTGAGTGAGCAGCAGCAGCAGCAGGTTTTACTCTTGTTTGCAATAAAGGTTATCTAGAAACCAGCCTTGCTTACCGAGATATTACTCATGTGGTATCTCTGCCAGATTACTAGAATGATAGGGACTTTCTCACTTTACCCGTAAATCTATTACTTCTTTTCCTGTTTCTGTTTTCACTGGCCATTTTCAGTCAAAATCCTTTTTTCTGTCTGTACATGCTGCCCCAACCTTATAAATGCCCATGAAAAAAATCCAAACCTTCCATTAAAACACTGAAAGAACAATGTGACTATATTCTTTCTGTTCTGTTTGAACAAGCCTCTAGCAATGCTCACAATTCCCTTGCAAACTTACCTCATTTTGTTGCTGTTAAACAAAAAAGGGAAGAGAAACTAAAAATATTTACAACAGTACATGATTGGCAACACATGATAAAGACTTCCTTCTGAAACACATGTGAAAGTGTACCTCTACCTATACTGCTCCATTTAAAATAGTACAATATTTGTTAGCCTAAAGCTAGTTAATGCGTAAAATTAGGGCAAATGGCTGCTATTGTTAACAGTGCCATAGCCAACCTTAGCCAATGCAGACACTGCATCGCAGTTTTTGCATTAATTTCACTGTTTAGGTGAAGAAAAAAATGTTCTAAGTGACACAGMTAAGCAATGTATTATCTGTATCTCCACTAGGAAGGCCCAACAAGGAATGGAATTGACTAAGAAGAAAACCAGGAAAAAAAAAGCCACTATCAGACATGCACCAATTAACCACAGAAAAGAAGTCATTGTTACCTTATCTATTCACAGATTAGGGCTGCTTCTGCAGACAGCTGAGGAACTTTCCTGGTGCCTGCCTTCATGGGTGATTCTCCACATGGGTAATTTCCCCCCCAGTGCAAGACACAGCCCATGGCAAACCCAAAGTCRAGATGTTTGCAAATGTCCTTACCTACCATGAAGGCAGTGCTTTAAATACCCCAAACGCTCTCAGTCTGACTGACTAAACCACACAAAGGGATTTTTTTCTTTGCTTCATTTGCTTTTTGAGTTGCCAAAATTGTTTTGGTTGTTGAAGTTTTTTTTACTCATTCTTTTGAGATGTATGAGTGAAAAGCAATTGAAAAATTACAGACAACACTCTAACTTCTTAGGAGAACTTATAAAATTTTAAGCCAGATATTTCATATGTTATCTGGYAAAACAGCACATCCCCTTGAGCTGCCAGGGATCTCACAGAAGTGTAARGACAGCACCATGGATTTAATTAACWCTCTGTCTGAAAGAAGTCACCAGTTCTTACATGGTTTTCAGAAGACTACATTATTTGTTTCTGATATGTACATTTTWAACACAAAATCTTGTGGTTACTAGTGTATTGCCAAGAGTTGTAGCACAACAACTAAAAAACCAAAATGAAAAATTTGTGAAATGTTATAGGACGAGGAAGGTTTACAATGGAACCTACTTCAGTTGGCAAATAGGATATAGTCCAGTCTACCTAATCTTGGTATAAACATTTTATYCCCAATAAGGTTTACTTCAGTAACATCAGGAATAGTGTTTCTGCTGAGTTTACTTTAACACTATTTAAATAYTGCAGCTGAATAAATTTCATTCTACCTTTCAGACTGTGAAATAAATTAAGATCTAAAATTWAAAGTATACTTGGCTACTATGACTGAAAAGCAAATTAAACAGATGAAACAGACATGCACAATCATATCATACCATTTTCTTCAGGCTGCAGGTCTAATAACTCATCTATAGCACCTAAAAAGAAAAAAGAAGAAATACAGAAAAATTAAAAGCCACAAAGTAAGATCTGCAGTACACTGACAATCAGTAGGTAAACAYGTAAAGATAGCTTTCTGAAGTGTCTTCACCTGAGTTCTGCTCGTGGTTACAATGTCCTTGTAACGTGGAGATGACATCCTTGCCATCATCAGCTGTAATTGAGATCCATAAATATGTCACATTGCATTTGGCAGGAGACCATGCTTATAAACAACACCAYTACAGGATCAACATGCAATGGTTGTTGGGATTCATGTTTTAAAAGARTCATGTTTAAAATGAACCTGGTCACAATGAATGAAAGATCCAAGGTACAAGCATTTCAAAGTGAGGCAAATTTCTGAATAATGAATAACCTGAGGGAGATCTTCCTTTGAGTCCCTGCCTGCTACACTACCCTCTCCAGGCTGAGTGCACCCAACTAAGGCAACTGCAACAATCAGTCCTCCAGAAGCAGAGAAATTTATTTTAGAGGCTTGTACTTAGGCCAGGAGAGTGCAAAAAAGTGCCAGGACCTTATCATTCTCTAAACTGCCTTCCTAACAATGTGTTCTTCCTAATGACACAAACTCTGGGAACAGGAAGATGGAATCTTCACCCAAGGCACCCCAATTCAGGATATAAGTTACAGCATCTCCTCTGCAGGGAAATAAATGGACTAAGACCAATAGGGAATAAAATGTAGAGCTGAGAGATAGGCTATTAGAGGTGACAAAACCCAGCTTAAATTCTCAGCGAGTTTCTTAGATGACACATGAAATTGAAACAATTATGTAGATTCTGTTTATCAGTGAAGAGAAAGATATCTCCCTCAGGTGATTAATTCCATTTAAGACATAGCAAAACATGAGGGATGAGTTACTGCTGAATATACCCTTTTCTCCCTTATTAACTGTTGAGAAAATCTAGCTCCTAGACAATCAAGTCTGTATCTCTAAGGWCAAAGGAAGGGTTTGGCCACAGTACTGCCAGAACTGGAAGGCCCATCTCCTGGAAGCTTCACACAAGAGGCTGGAGAAGTGAAATAGAATTCTCTACAATGAAATAAAATCTGAATCTCAAACTCTTTCAAGAGAATTGCCAATCCCTTCCAAGAGAAACTTCAAGGTGTGTTCAGAACTAAAGGAAACAGAAGAGCTTGCTGTTTGTATCACTGTCTTCATAAGGCTTTGCTAGGACAGAAATGTGCTCCAAGCAAAAGAATCAGCTGGTCATTAAAGAACCCATGAGCACATCTGATTACACTCTGTGTAGATATAGACAGCAGAGGGATAAAAACATATGAACTAATACACATGATGCTTTCATAAAAGCACAGTGCACAAAGCTAAAGGGGAAAACTCCAACCCTAAACTGTCTGGCAGAGGGGAAAAGAAAATCAGAAAGAGAAGTTCCTGAGAGGTGGGATATGGATGGCCACAATTCTGTAATGAAAAAGGTAMAACTGCTGCCCAAAGTCTGCCTTAGTTGAGTGGTAAACATGATGGAGCCAATCTTAAAGACATCTGTGGCATAGTAAGGGAAATTGCAGAGCAAATGATGAAAAAATGAAGTTACGAAGTAAAAGTAGTTGATRAGGARAAYTAAGAAGCAACATAGYTCCCTCACTAGAAGCACTGTATCTRTATGACWTTAGAATATAGAGGGTAATTCAAGAAAAAAAATCTCAGCAATGGCACAGACCTGCTGGTGTATGAAGATGGAAAAATTTAGAAGACCAGTYAGAAATATTTCAAAACAATTCAGTTCCTTTTAGGGGTGATGAAGAAAGAGACAGAATAAGGTATTATATCATGGTAAAATATTTTACAGTCCGTAAGTAACTGGGATTCTAGAAAACATCTGCTAAGAAAATATAAGTCAGATTTTGTACTYATATATATTAAAATATCTTGTCAAAGATATATCTGACCTAATTAATTGCAAAATGGATGAAACTTCAAAACACTGGGAAAGTCCTAATATTGTGTCTCTATTACAAAAAAGCACCCAAAGAACCATAATTAAACAGAGTGACTCAAATAACTGTAAGTTACTATGGGCTGGTAGACGACCATTACTCCCAGTCAAAAGATTAATGGAATGCCATTCAGTATGGCAATCAGCAAAAGAATGTAAGCATAATAAATGCTCCTCTAATAATTTACTGTTGATCTTATGGAAAGCAGACCTAGTTGAAAAAAAATAGCTAACTTAATTCTTCAATAAAACTATGAGCTTTTTTCAGTAAAGATATTTGTTTAGAAACAACTTGACTTTGCACTGCACAGACTTCCAGCTGAAAAGTTAGCACTGTGTAACATCTATAATGAACATATTGAATAGATTAGGAATGTGACAACTAACAGATGTCAAAAACACATTGTTAGGAGGAGTAATTGCAAAGCAGAAGTGTTTCTAGTTTAGATCTGCAAGGCTTACTGTTTTATCCATTGCTAGTCAATGGTTTTAGCAGTATTCTGGAAGTAAATACAAAATCACTCTAGAAAAAAAAATGTGCAAACAACTAACAGATTATTAGAGGTGGTCAGTCAGTCCAGTCATTTGGTTTCTGTAGTCAAAGGTGGGAGAATTCAATACTACCAAGCTGTAAGTTACATCTCCAGGACTAAGGAACATAAGCCATGCTGTAGAAAGGACAAATGAATCCTGGAAAGCTATGGCTAAAAGGAACTGAGTCTTGGTAAATAATGAATTCAGACATGAGCTTCAGATTGATGTTGCAGCAAAATGGGATGTTCTTCTTGGATACAGAAACAGCAATGTCATTTTACCTTCTAGAAACATGGCAGGTGAGAGCATCATCAGAAATCTCTCGTCCAGCTATGTATTTCATATTTGAAAAGAGATGTTGTAAAGTGGAGTAGAAACAAAAACTTCAAAAATAAAGATGAGATGATGAGTTCAAGACATCAATACAATTCACCCACTGAAATAAAGATCTGAAAGTAGTCTTGACTTTCATGTAGTACCTTGTAAGTATCTTAATGAAGGATAAAATATAACATATTAAAATTATTCTCCATTAATTTAGTATAAAAAGTTAAGATTATCTCRAAGAATTCCACAGATGAAGATTCCACTTTTTACAGTACTTCACCACCCACACTRTAAGCATTTGCTTCTTAGTATGTACTCAGAATTTCCCTTTTTATCACTAGTATCTATTTCCTCCTTTCTCCATGCAATTCCAATTGGAGCCTGGCTGTGTCACTGGGAAATAACAACACATAAGGTCATYGGCAGCAGCTGAGTATGATCTTGCCTGGCTTTTGGGCAGAAGTTCCACTGAACTCATCAAGTTTTTCACAGACTACAGTTTAATGACTGGAACAAACTAGTGAGCTAAGTGGCACACTTCCCTTGTCTCACCTACTAACCTGCAGATCCCTTTCTTGAAGGGTACATGCCCCATGTAAGAATTAGGCTCTGGAACACAAGCTATTCGACCTGTCTGAGAATGACTGAATGAAATGCAGTGGGATGTAACATGCAAGGGATTAACAGATTCTCCTGGCCTTTGGTTTTATGCATTTGTAGGGATTTGCYGGGTGAAGCTGATACAGGAAATAAACCAAACCAAATAAAAAAACTGAAGTGTTACAGCACTTATGAAGTTATGAAAACATGAAATATAATACCTGAATAGTTCGATTCCTTGGTATGGCTCTCATCATCTAACGAAATCAACCTTAATTTGAAAGAATAAGAAAAAAATTGGGAAAATAATTCCAAGGCTCTAAAATAACAATACACTTTCCTCTTTTTGGTCAAGTCATTACAGATTCATATCATTAACAAATAAACTGTAATAACAGTTGGACTCTTGAATTTGCTGGTCTGTTGTTACCTTTTACTGTTTCATTGGCAGGTCTGCTGAAAATGAAAATTAGATTGAACTAGCAAATCCTATCAGCTTCCATTTTTAGTCTGACTCAACCTCTACTGAAAAGTATTGTGTATTCTGCATTTGCACATTTGGTCTTTCATAGCTATCACGAAAGAGCTATAACTGTTCCCCAATCCCCCTCTCCCTCCTTCTCCCCAAAAATGGCAACCAATCACTCTGTGCTTCTCTTTTTAACAGCTACTAATTAAAAATCAACAGTCAGGACAGTTTTGCCCCATGTCAGCAGATTTCTAAAATAACAGATCAGCAGCGTYGATGAAAAAAGCTCTCAACAGGGACAAAACAAAAGGTGCAGTTTATGTGCAACTCTTAAACAAAGGTGATCTCTTCAATGAAGAATACACACTTTCCAACTGCTATTACTTTGTGGAAAGCCATTCAGGGAGCAAGGACTGAAGCAGCCACAGGGCTGATGTGGTGGTGAAAAGGACTGTGTGGGCACATTCCTCCTACCCTCTAGTGACAGGRCAGAAAAAGGCACCTCCCCTGCTCTTGGGGGTAGGACTGTGGTACAGGAAAATTAGATTCAGGCCAAATTCTAGTATAATGAATGTTTACTGTGAATGGAAAATTCGTGAGGATTTAAAAAGCTTTGTCTTGTGTAATTCTTCTTGAATCTTAGATGTTTGTTTATGGTTTTAGCCAGCAAAAGGGTGACATATTTTGTCCCTCACTTTTATGCCAGACAAGGACAAAGATAATCCATAAACATACACAAATACAATCATGACACGGCATCTGATGCATTTCCTGGTAGGTGCCAATGCACACATCTTGCATAAATCACACATTCACTCTAGAACTTTATATTCAACACTGAGGAGAGAGCTATTTATTAAACTCTATTACTGTCATGTGAGGTGACACAGATGGAATCAAGTGCTGTGGAGACAACCACCTACCAAATGGTACTTAAGTCAAGCCCTTTCGAATATCAACAGCACCAAATCTGACCAATTTATAAAGTGGAATTGGTCAGTGGTTCTGAATCTGAACCGGAAAAATKACTGAAAACCTGAACTCCTTAAAAATCCATTATTATAAATAGCCAAGCAAAATTCACTAATCAGTCAAGCTGTTCTCTGCTTTTTGACAACTGATCCTTTGCTGGGTGCTTCATTTAAGCAGGGATAGTCAAAACAACAGGTGGCAGCAGGATTGTTATCAACATTGCATCTCCTGGCAACCGAATCCTGACGGTCAGGTAGGGGARGGATCGCATCTCTTTCTCCTCTTCTCGTCTCCCCACAGCAGCCCATTCATAAGTCTCTCTCAGCTCAGAGCTACAGGTAACTCAAAACTTGACAGCATCAGCTCATTTAGATGTACTTTATATACTAAGTACCTACTGCTTCATTGGATTGCTAACTGATGCTGTATACATTACAAAAACTAATCGCTACTCAGAGCAATCTGTAATCTATATCCTATTTCCAGGTGAAAGGAGATGCTGCTGAAAGGAGAAATACAATGCTCATATATCTTCTCCCACGTATAGTTGTTTACCATTTCTTTTAATAAAGAAAAATTGAAGCAAAAGCAAAAAAAAAAAAAAAAAAGACAAGAAAAGATGAAAAACATATAAGCGTTTTGTGGGCCTTTTAAAATCTCTTAATTTCACCATAAAGTTTATTAGTTTTGATGTACACATTACAACATTTCAGGAATTTTTGTATTGAGGTAACCAGTAGAATTAGACTAGCTGTGTCTATATCTCTACTTATKTTTGGTGACTTTAGCAACCAGGAAGCAGATTATAGACAAAAATACTYATTATTTTGATATACAGGACGTGTGACTTACTGACTCTGCTGATCTTCCACTGAATTGGTGCTCTCAATCTGCTGGTCCTCCTTTTCTGCTTTTTCTGTTAGTTTATTCACAGGATCTTGCAAGCTCTAGATTGTAACCACAATATAAATGTAAAGAAGAAAACCAATTAGAATCAGGAAAGCTAAAGTGTGTCATGTGAAACCAAACTTGATTCTAGACGAAGAGAAATCAACCARGAATGGTTTTATACTATATCAAAACAGTATCTGGCTCAAGCAGAATTAGTGTTAGAAGATACTCATTCAAATTGAGTCTGTGAACACACTTTATATAAGAAGATGGCATGTGGCAACTTCTGTACTCATGYTCTGTTTCTAATATTTCTAAATGATTACTTCTAGGTAAATATTTTCAATATTTCTAAGTAAATCTATCTATACCATGTGCAAAGCAGGCCAGATGGCATGTTTCTTTGCTATTTTGGGGATTTGCTTATTTCTTCCTTATTTTCCTTTTTTTAAGATGAGAAAAAGAAATTCTTTACATCTGTTTGTTCCTCATATACTGTTTATTTTCTTATTTGTTCTCTTTTTCCCTTCCACAATTGTTCACACAAACTTGGCAACTGCAGTGGTAGKAGGAAGATACTGCTTGTATCCTGAATCTGAAAACAAGGGTTAAAATCTTGGATGATAGTTGATGAAGGGCAGGTGTGGTATTAGGAAACCCTTCTGTCCCTTTGCAGTGTGAAAGGCTGTGCTGGAAGATAACGATGTGCAGYTATTCAGCACTTTTTTAACCAAAATTTGGAGATGAGAACAAGCCAATACAAACATTATAGACTGACTCTGAAGTGATAAATATACTACGAGTTGTCACTCTTATGTATCAATTAGAAATTCTGTCTAAAAAATTAAAGGAACACTAATTAGGTAAAGCAGATGTTAGCAATGTAARTATTTCCATCTCTATCAAACGGTTTTGCTGTGAAGGTGAAAAAAATTTCCTCTTTCTAAAGTCCAACACAGTTTCTGAAAATTAAACCATGTTACATGTGAATAGTCTTGACCATTTGTAAGTAAATTTATTAATGTTGCCCTGATAGTTATCCTCACGCCCCCCCACCCAAAAAAAAAAAAAAAAGAAAACCTAAGGGTAAAACAGAGAAGTCACTTTCTATACAAACTTAAAACCCACAAAAATGTAGTGGTTTTGCATCTGGAATTTGAACAAAACATGAATGTGTTTCATGAGAAAAGTAAAACAAAAGCCATAGCCTAACTGACTGAATAAAAGTTAGGGTGTCCAGCCCATCTGTCACAACAAAAGCATTCCCAGACATGCTGCAGGTCTTGTTTCCACTGCGCTGTTAACCACGACAGAGGAGTTCCCAGAAGGAGCATTCCAGTTTCTGCTTGGTTCAGTAYTTGTCTGTATAAGGAATTGACACTTCAGTATTTTAGAAACTGAAGTTCTAGATTTGTCTTGAGCTGCAGTTGCTTTTTTTTCCCCTCTCAATAAGCTAATTCTGCATAGAACTGCRATTAATTTGTCATAAACAGCCTCAGCACTGCAGACATGATCAAAAGATGAAGGTCACAAAACCAGCAATAATAAAAAAAAGCTTTAAAGAAATGAACCTTATTCTGTGGTTGCCACTCTTTTATTTGACACTGCTGCTACCCAGAATCACATGTAAGTGTAGTTCTCCTCAGATGCTGAATAAGGACACCAGCCGGCTCAGCTAGATAACCTATGTATGGATGCCACCCTTTACCTGCATATGTACTGGGTACGGATTAGACTGCACTTCTTGTGCTATTAAAATTGATGGGAATTATTCCATTSAGTCCAAGAAGTCCTGGACTAGAGTTCAAGAACAAATATCGACTATACTTGCACAAAAGTGCAGTGCAGAGAAAGAAAGCAGCTCTGCATTATGGGGACTGTGCTGCTTTGGGCACTTGAACCACCTGGACATCTTCACAACAGGATGCACAGCCCACTGACAGGAGGTGATGGTCAAACAGTTGTGGTGCTCTGCCTGCCACCAAGTATAGCACCTCAGAGCTTGCTCCAAAAGGGTTGTAAAGGTTTTGAACAAAAAAMCAGAATTACTCTGACCACTGCCTAACTATACAAGTTAAAGAAAATTACTAGAAGTAAACCCTGCATATTCACAAAAAAACCCCCAAAAACCCAGGGAAACAAGCATCCTTCTTTAAAGMCCTATATTTTAAGAAGCTTCCCTCATCAGTGTTTCAGGAAATCCGTATTTAAAGGACTGTGATCAAACCACGGAAACAGCATATAGAAATGGAGTTCACAAGTACCTTGGGAAGGAAACAGCGTGACATTAATGGCAATTACTATTTCCTGTATCAGAAAAATAAACATAGCTCTGAAATACAACTTTGGTTTCAATGGCGATTATTATAAAAATTGTTGATAATCAGAAGCTGTATTTTGATGGAATAAATCCACGTAACAACTTTATTTGGACTCAAAATTGGATATCAAATAATGAAATTATTTTCCTCTACTCTGCATTCTGAGGTTCMCTACAAACTGAGGTATCTTTTCAAGAAGATTTTAAAAAGCTAGAGAATGAGTATGAAATTAAACTGAATGTTAAGCTACAGTCAACCATTTTCTAAACATGAACTCACAGTAATGTGACCACTACTGTCAGCAGGCATAGAAATAAAACCATGATATTCTCTTAATCATTTTAGGTTACATTAGAAGGGAAGAAGCCTCACCATCTAGAAAGTGCAGTGATTGAACTGAGTTATGACAACACACAGTTCAGACCAAAGTGAGCTCATTTCATCTGGACATAGCCCTGCCTTGGCTGCTCAGAGCACACAGAAGTGTAACTTCACAGCACTCTTCTGGCTGCTCATATGGGCTAGAATGGATTTTGTTGTGAGCTACACCACATCTGTGGCTTGAAGTACGATCCTTGCATATTTAGAAACCTATCTTCCTAGCCAGACTGTGAGCAGAGCAAGCTCACAATCATTCAATCTGCCTGGTGTGTCCATCTCTAACACCAAAATCACCCAGTGATATTTCACCTGCTCCCAGGACTCAGAATAAGTATCCAAGCTGACAAGGGATTCCTCCACTGTACAGTTAACTCTGGTTCCAGCTCAGGCTCCATTTCTGACTGCTACTCACTCACTAAATTCCTTTACCTGCATCTGGGCTGCTTTCAAGTCAAGCCAATATCATCTGGATTGCACCTAAAATCTGCCCTCTGCAGYTAACTCAGCAGTGTTGACATTGCACTCAGCTCACCCACAGCTCCTCCCAAGTGYCTTGGACAACTAATGCACTTCTTGACAGAGAAAGAATCAAAGCAACACAGCTAAGGGCAGTTTCAGGAGCCAGGCATGCATTCCAAGATGTAACAACATTTATGAAAAAGTACAACAGCACTGAGGAGACAAAAACTTSAACATATTTCATTTGAGGAGAGAACTGAAGAGGAAAAGCAGGTTGYCTCAGAATGTCCTCCCATCAAGAAAAGAAATACCACACCTCCCCAAAACCCTTAAGAGATGCAAAATCATAGGYAATCTTGTCTACGAGTAAAGAAACAAGAGAGGATACCAGACTACAGCAGAGGTCAGCAGAAGACAACAGTGTTGTAGTACCTGTTTGGACAGAGTACTCCAAGGGAATAGTCCATGTAAGGAGCTCAGGCAGCAGTATTCCACTTCACACAGAAATAAATAGATGCACTGAGATTTCTGCCTGTTGACTCTCTTACCAGTGCAGCTATTATTTCTAAGTTAATACSAACTCTTCCGAAAGTTTGGTATTCTAGCACTTAAATGTAAAGAATGCAACTAAATATCATTTAAGTAACTAAGGCAAATAAATGGTAACAGAAATTTAAAAAGGTGTTATTCAWGAAAAGTAGCCCTTGAAATAAACTTGAATTCATTTGATATATTTTAATTTCAAGACAATGAAACCTTAACAGCTTTACCAAAACAGCAGCCCATCATCTGTAATAGCAAAGTGATGGATATAGTACCAGATACTTTTACATCACTATACATAGAGCTGTTAGCACATTAATAATCATCTTTCATCAAGCACAGAATTCAAGARTTACAAAATACAGCTGCAATAGCACAATTATACTGCTCTCTGCACATACCCTGAAGCAAAGAAAACAAATGGCTGCTTTTCATTAAGGGAGTTTGGCAAACATCTCTAAAGACAATGTTTTCTTTCCAGAAACAATCCCRAGAGGCATTTCAGAGTCTCTTTCCTGAGGTAAATCTGGTACACAAATATATATTTACACTACAAAACACAAAGAGCAGTTTTCTAGTACATAGCACCTCTTAATTTTTCAGTAAAACAATCTATGTCTAAATTAAATATTAACTTGCATTAGTTTCTTGTTTTAAAGTAGAACACTAATCCTACATTCACATCTGCTTAGTTTAATCCAGTTTAATTTGTATGAACAAGATTTTGTCTTTTATGGGATCATAAAAGACAAAAATTATTTGCAAGCATCAAATTCAAAATTCCTATTTAAGAAAGACCCCTTCTGTGGTATCAGGCAGGGGGAAATAGTCTAAAAGAAGTAACTTCCAATTAAATGTAGAGATGGGCACATTGAAATGTTTTGTGTATATTTTAATCCAGTATATATTCTGATTTTATATTTTAATACAAAAAGTCAACAACAGACACAGCATCTCCACTGGGTACATCTTTAGACCAAAAGCTTCTCCATCAGAAACTAGACTACCTTAGATCAGCTATAGCTGTCTACCATACTTCATTAAAAAATAATACCTCATAATCTCAATGTAAAACTAGTTTGCAGCTCCTTTTTAATATATAGTTACTCTGGCATGAACATATGATATGACTGGTAGGGATCAGTTCCCTAACCATAATTACCTATTGTTATTCCACAGCCAAGTGCAGCAGTGGTGAGATGGGACTCACCACACCCTCCAGAAGTGACAAGCAGAGGTCGCTTACCCTGGCAATGCAACTGAAGTAGCAGCAGACATCTATTCTCTTAGGCAACACAATCTCACCTGAKGTAATCACTAGATTTTGATTTAATCACCTTAGCAATCATTTAATGTAAACAACTAATTGTGAAACTAATTGTGGGGGACAAGAGATCATAGAGACGACTTTGGTATAGAAAATAACCCCATACTACAGAGACTGAAAGAAAAAAAACCCTGATACTAAAAGCCAGTAACACAGCCTTATTCCTAAGCAACTGTTTTCTGAAAGCACAGAATTACATAAAATCCTAGAGTTTTGAACTATCTCCTGATTAGCATAATTTATCAGCATATCAGTGCAAAACCAGGAAATCACATCTTTCAGKGCAGGAGGTGAGCAATACAATTGGTTAAGATTTTCATTACAAAGGCTGCATCCTAAACACACTACAATATTCCAAACAATTTTTACAATTAGTTTTTGCTTCAAGGGTTACTTGCTACATCTATGGGTTCAATATAGATGTTTTTTCTTTATCACAGATTCCCAATCTACTGATCTTATTTAAATCATAGTGAAATGTTTCACAGGAGAAATTCAAAAGGTACACAGCATCCCCAAATGTCCCTCTTCCATCACAAGGGTACACCAAACCAGGTGCATTTTCTTTCAAAGTTCCTCTCCAAGGGGTCTAAATATTATTATACATCTTGAAACTTCCTATGTGTTGTTCAAATAATCAAACTTTAGATACAAAAGAGCATGAAGAATAAATACCCAGCAAGAATACAGGCTACCTATACAAATTAGACTGAAATAGTTTTGGATCAAWGCAAACATCTTCAGAAACCTTTTAAAATCAGGAAGGTAAGAGAAGAGCCYGCCAGCACAGCTGGTCAGAAAGACATTAAACAAAAAACCTGTATTTAAACGAAAACACAAAACAGGGATAAAATTGTCAGAAAATATATGGAAAAAATATCAACATATGCTTTCTACATCCTTGTATGATCTCTGACTGGTTATCACTGGGCAAACATATATATCTATACATTCCTTACCTTTAACATCGTGAATTCATATGGCTGATAACCTTTGAAACTTTCATGGATGGCTGCCATTGTGTGTGAAGTTTTTTCCCAAAAATGAAGCAGTGTTGTCTGTAAGACAGGGTAAAATCTCAGTGCCAATGTTAACACAAATCTGTTTTCAGTGCAAATTTCACATCTTCCCTCCAACACTAGCTACATATTCTTATGGTCGWAGATTGCCATGGTAACCTCTTGAAAAGCCACATTAACAGGAAAACATTCTTTCAGAGGTCAACAATTTCCTTGGATACCTGATATGTTGTTAACACATGAGAAAGGAGGTTGCATCTGCTGGCTCCCAGAAGATCCACTTTTTGACAGACATCAGTCTTCAGTTTGTCAAAGTTGAGTTTTGCGTGCCGCACTTGTGCTTGAACCTTCACACAAAAGGACAATTGTTTATGCAGTGATTTTTTTCTCTACTTTTAAGGAAAGAGCAAACTAATACCACCTCTAGGGAAATCARACAACTGAACAGACTCAATTATAGTTTTATTTTCATCAATCCCACTGAAATTAAGCTAAACTGGCTGATAAATGGTACTCTTACTATCTGTTATTGCTTTTTGTAATATATCTAGGGAAGAATTTTTGTTTTCTAACCCCTGTGTTGTATGACAGATATTAGTATAAAACATACACTGAGAAGAATTGGAAAAGGTACTTATATTGGTATCTCTTTCAAGAAGGACAAATTCAAAGCCCACCCAACAAATTTGGAGCTAAAAGTTTACAGCATAATATGCAGGTGCACAGTCAGAGACATTTTCATGTACCTATAGCAAGAGACAAATGACACTGACAAAGTTTAAAGTTTGTCTGCAATGATAAAGCACATCAATATCTTTGGATCCCTATGAAAATTTCACTCATAAAGTTCTCCTTCTAAAATGGGAGTGGCTTTTCTGTTTACTGCAATCAGAAAAATATCAAGCCCCCTTTTCTTAGGGACTAAAATTTCAGTTTCAAGGGGTTTTGTTTTTTCAAATTATTTTTCTATCACCTATTAAGTACATATACCTGGACATTAGGTACATATACAACATCTTGTTCCACAAACTGCATGTGCTGGACAGCAACACTGACATGATTTGGTATCAGRGTAGAAGTTAGATGTATGCATTTAAAATCCAGGATTTTCCATTTTTGTGACAGTTTTGCACACTACCAAAATATTATATTAATGAAAGGTATTTGTTTAAATAAACAAACAAGTTTTGTTATAATTTTCTTCCAATGGAATAGGAGACAATCAAATGACAAAATATAATGAATCTMCTATAACTCTTTCATAGTTAAAATAAAATATTTACCCCAAAACCAAAATGTTTCACAATGAAAAGAAACTACTGAAGTAAATAATACATTTCTTTCCTTTTCTGGTCTAACTTGGAGAATAAACTCATTTTGTCCACAATACTCAAACTCAGTCCAAGATTTGTCCTGTAAGTTGTAAGTTCCTGATCTTCAGAAGTCAATCTGGAACTTTGCAGCAAGAACAAATACAGACATCTCATAATGCCATCTGAAATGTTATGTTTACTGTACTCCTGCTCTTATTTTCTCAAACTCAGAGTACACAAGACCTCCAACCAGGCAGAAAATCAGCCAAAGATCTGTATCACAAATTCATCAGGTGACCTACTCATACAAATTGTGGACTCCTGGATCGCTGGACACGTGGAAACTTTGTTTTTACTGATCAGATCAGTTCTGCTTAAGCAATACTGCACATCAGCCTCATCTGTTCATAAGGAAGAAACTAYCACAATTCAAAATCTGTCATAAATTGAGAATCTTACAGGTGAGATTTAGAAAAAGATGGTGCCAAATGAAAAAAAAGCAAACACTTTTTCTTTTCTTAGTAAAGAGCAGTGCTACTCTACCTTTACAAAATAGCTCTGTGGTTACTGCATTCATCCAAAAGAGGAAGTCCTCSAGGGTAACTCCACCAAACCATCAGTGAACAAATCCTGAGTTCTAGTAATAACAAAGCCAACTGAAACATCTGACTGGATCCAGTGCTCTAAGCACGAGTAAAATTTTACTGATGACTTGCTTGTTGTCTTCATACGTTGGAGAGTTCAAAAAGCAGAGGCATCTCCAGAAGATGGAAGACTTCTTAGGTAGTTAGATGTTTTAGTGAGGTAGAAACAAGATSTGATTTTCCTCAGGAAGGAGGAAATGGCTCCAATGGCTCTCATTTCTCAAGCAAGCATGATGAATGCTAAGCTATGATGTAGAAAGCAAGGAGCAGCCACTGCCAAGATACTTACTATAACGTATGGAATGTCATGAAAAGCCCCACTCAGTCAGAGTTACACTGGCATGAGCTGAGGCTGCTTCTTAGTTTGGGATCCCCAAGGATTGCTACATTCTAGCTTGTGCCTGGATGGAAGCCCAAGCAAGGCACCAYGCTATGCATGCCAGGAGTGCCATCCCAGCGCATCCATCTAGTCCAAACAGCACATGGTTAAAGAGCTTATGGACCTCCAAAACTGAGCAGCAATGGAGGAAGACAGGAGCAGTGGCAGGAGAAGTGTAGAAGCTTTATCCACTGCTGGATAAAGACATCTGTCCTGTGTTAGGTCCTCAAATCCTTTACTTGCTTTAGCTGCAAGTGCCTGAGAGCACAGTTACAACTTCAGTGTGAAAAGGAGAGTTGTGAAGAAAGTCATGTGCCTGTGCAAAAAGGAACTTCTAACTGAAATCCATTACGTGCATCTTTTGCCACAAAGAATTGCTGCAATGGGTAGGGATTTAAGTAAGAGACGTTGCTGGGCTTTGAAAAAAATAATCTCAGTTACAGCCATGAAAATCCAGAGAAATTCAACTGATGTAAATGGAAATGTGTCACATATATAACTATATTTTACAATGGTGCAGCTGAGAACAGAATCCCTTTCCTACTCAGTATACCACAGCACTGRTGAAAGCACAGTAAGAACAGCTGTGGCTTTGTAGACTGGAAGTCCAAGTAAGCAAAGAATGTGAATTCTGGGGACTATAAATACTCTGCCAGTGATGGTGAGCCACAATTTTTAAAAAAGCAAGTGCTACTAAATGGAATTATGAATTTCTACTCCAACTACTTAAGAAAGGAGAAAAAAAATCCATAAAACAAAAGCACCTGTATAGTTTGAGTTGCAGTCYTCCTGCATCCAGTCTTCAGGGACATTTAGCAAAGAACAATTTTGGCATTTATCTCAACTGAACATGTAATTAGTGTCTCTTTTAAAAACCAAAGCATTCATAAAGAGAAAKAGGTGATCCACAATACAATGTGGAATACGAACCCTCATGTTTATCACAYTCATGTTTATCACCCTCATGTTTATCACAGATGATTCAAGATACTTAGTGCTGCCTTAACAAATGCTACACATTTCTCTTGACTACTAGGAAAGATGTGATATTATGAAAACTATTAAATTAAGCATGCTTTTAGGTTTTTTAATCTATTGAAAGTTTATTGAGCAGAAGTATTCACCTTTTYTCAGCAGCAGCGCAGGACAACTAAGAAAGAACATCACCCACTACATCAGCATAAACTTTTGCTTTTTATCTGTGCCAATAAATGCATTTTCAATTGAAATTATTATTATTAGACATCTTTTAAGATTACTTGTTGGCTTCAGGAATTAGATATTAAACCTTAGTGCTTACAAAGCATAATCTACTTAATACCACACAAGTTATCAGAATGAACCTTTGGTTCTCTGCTCAGGGGAAAGCTGATATAATACATACTAATCTTCTTCTCCTTTCTCTGCAAGTACTCTCTAAGACATGAGAAACAGAACCTCATTGTGGTCTCAGTACTGCAAATTTTTATTCATATATTTAAATTTATTAATGCTGAACATACAATATTTCTTGAAAATCCTGGTCTRAAAACTGTCAGGATTTTACTGACCCTAGGAGAACCACCTTGATCCAAACACAACCTAAACATTTTATGATGAATGAGATTCTAAGCCGCTGAAACTACCGCTGCTAGATGTGAGATCATATCATACAAGAAAATCTTACCATAGTCTTCACATAAAAAAGATTATTACTCTTTTTCTAAGCAGCAACCTGGCACAACCTGCCTTTAATTTCCCAATGCAAACACCTAAGTACAATATTCATAAAGAGCACACAAGAAAACATAAATTTGGAAAGCAGTATCTTTTTCTATCAACAGCTTGATAAACTATAAGATGCCAGAAAAACCTGAAATATTTCCAAAGGACTGAAATGCTACAATCCTAAATCCTGGGGGCTCAAAGTCAGATTCTAGAATGCTTGATTGTAAGGGCAAATATTGGCTAACACAGTTTCCTAAACAGTATCCCAAAATGGATCAGGCCACAGTAGATCCTCTGATTCAACTTCTCTGCTCAAGCAGCGCCATCCCAGAGCACACAGCACAGGACTGTATCTAGACAGTTCTTGAGTATCTCCAGTGACAGGGACTCCACAGCCTCTGTGGGCAACTTGCTCCARTGCATGGCCATATGCACAGTGAAGTTGTTCTTCCCCATGTTCAGGTGGAATTTCCTGTGCTTCTGTCCAGTCCCTTTTGTCCTGTTGCTTGGCACCACTGAGAAGAACCTGGTCCATCCTTTTGGCACCCTCCCTTCAGACACTTGGAGACATTGACTAGGGTCCTTTCTCAGTCACCTCTTCCAGCATCTGAACAGGCCCAGCTCCCTCAGCCTTTCATTGTAAGAGATGCTCCAATCCCTAAATAATCTTTGTCACTCTCCATTGGACCCAATTCAGGAGCCTCATGTCTTTTTTCCACTGATGAGCCCCGAACTGGACACAGCACTCCAGGTGTGGCCTCACTAGGGCAGAGTAAAGGGGCAGGATCATCTCTCTCAAGCTGTTGTCCATGCTTTTCCTAGTGAACACCAGGATACCACTGGTCCTCTTGGTCACAAGGGCATTGCTGGCTCATGGACCTCTTGATATCCACCAGTACCCCCAGGTGCTTCTCCACAGAGTTGCTTTCCAGCAAGAATGCTGAAAAMCTTTATTCAAACAGAAAAATTCTAATCTTCAAGCATGCTAACATTAAAAAAAAATATCCTCAGACCCAGTTAAAAAACTCTATTTAATATGTTCAGTTACTGAAATACAGATTGGCCATGTACTTTCAAGGAGTCCTTATGTTGTCTACAGTACGTCTGTGTTACTACTTTCTTTCAGTCTCCTATAAAATGCAAAACATATTTTCAGTTGTAGCCTAATTTCAGGGACAATTCCACTAGTGAAGCATCATCTCCAAAATTATGTTAGATAAATGTACTAACTCACTTTATGTACAGTACATTTTTGTCTCAGCATTTCCAGTATAGAAGAAGAAACAGATGCTTTTAGTCTAATTTGTCACCCAGCCTCTCACTAACTTGATCTGAAAAGCATGCACAGTGTGTGTATAAGCTRGAAGGAGGGGATAAGTAAATTGAGGGGGAAAAATGCCTGAAATATAGCAAAACTTCCTGTTTGGGGCTCTGGGTAAACCCTGTCAGCAGATGGAATCAGTGCAAATCTTTGCATTAAATAAGTATAGCACCTTCCGGCATACCTGATCGTTGTAAAGATTACATGAAAATGAAATCAAACTGTAGTTTGAGGACCAAGTATTTACCATAGAGCACAACTTACAGCATTTCTGCATATGGCACAGAAAACATAAGGAACTAGATTCTCAGTTCCCACAAACCGTAGTAATTTCATACTTTGAGTGTTGTTTTGATGAGAAGCACCCATTACACTTTCACATGAGTATAACTAACTACTTGCTGGTTTATTTTTCCTCTTCTTTTTAATTCAAGATTGATGATGTGCAGTCAGAGAGTAGAAAAGGTAATGTTTTATACAAAATAATGCCTGTAACTCTTCCACAGGCAAGGCACAGACTTCCAACACCCTGCACAGTATGAAACCTGATTTCTATGTGCTTTGGTATATTCTACATTTTGCAGACTACACTTTGATTTAACTGTTCCCTTGGGTTGGAATAGTATTTACTGCATTCAGTAATCTCTGCTCCATCATTTTTTAAGCATAACACATAAAAAAATGGTTAAAGAAGAGTGGGCATACTTCTGTTCATCTGCTTCAACCCTGGTTGTTAAAATCTTCATTTATGGTCTGATGAGAAACACTGGTAAAAATTAATTTGAGGAGATGAAATTTTTGAAGTGAGCCACGTCTAGCTAAAAGGGAAAACTACTTGGACAGTATAAACAGATCCAAATTATATCCTCAGGTCTGAAGCTGAGCAGATGTACATCACATTTGTTCAAGAAACAAAACTATTCTTGACATTCGAATTAAGGTAATTTTAGTGCAAATTAAGTTCCAATAATATATTTCTTAAATCTGCCATTTTGGACTCAATGATGATTATTGGACTTAATGTCTGTGCTTGTGCAAAAGCCCTATGCACCTCACTCTATTAGGCTTGATTAAGAAAATTTGCAGTCATGTTGCAACTCATATAAAGGACCTAATTACCACTGCATGTCTGCCCRTCTCACTCTGGAAACCAACAAAACACCTTCTATGGAAGGGGTCCCTGCCCATAACAGAGGAGTTGGAACCAGATGATCTTTAAGGTCCCTTCCAACCAAACCACTCTATGATTCTACAAAAACTACTGTCTGCCTTTCTGCCACAAAAGAACAAGTGGCATGTCAGCTTTGAGAAAGCACTTATGTTTGTGATTTGAGGAACCTTAAATATATTGGCAAATTCATGGAGAGACAGCCAGTAAGTGAAACCTGAATTAAAGATGTATTAGGTCAGTTGCAGTGCAAGTGAAAGATTCTGGAAAGGAAGATGATACAACTTTCTCATGTCCTGACGGGGTAAAAATCTCCCATTATATACAGACTTGAACGAGGCAAGTCTATCCCAAGATAAAAGATAACATAAAATCTTTTAAGCCACCAAAAACCATTTTTCTAATGGCTGAAACATTCATGGTGAGAAACAATTCAAATATTGTACTAAAACACAGCGATAGTCAACATAATCCAATGAAATCAATGCCAACTGAAATAACTGCAAATACCTACTAAAGTATTATCTGCCATAATTACTCAGAGCTTTTAGATTTAATTGTTCATGACAGTCCTGGAACTCAGTGTAAGCAACAGAAGAAGAGTGCTGAAGTAGACAAAAGAAAGAAAAAGAAGACAAAAAAAGAAAAAAGGCAGAAGTAATGCTATATTGSTGCACAACAGAATATAGACAAATGCATCTTAACATGGATTAGTATAACAGTAGCAGCATTTCCCTCTATTTACTGGGACCACAACATGTTTTTCTGCCGGAAAACTCAATATGAAACATCAACTGTCTACAAACAGAATGACCATAAAGTCAGTATAAGATGATTAAAAGCTTTTTTTTCATTTAATGCTGACATTTTTGATTCTAGTCAGAACCATCAAATCTCCCTGACTTAAACCTGTATTCTGCTCTCCTTATGCTACAATGAAGAAGCCTAGAGAAAAAAAAATAGTAAAAAAGTCACATTATAACCACAATGTTATTCCCTTAAACCCAGCAGCTTTCATGCAACCTCTGTCATTCAAAGCTGTTACAATTTACTTAATTTACTATTTTTTTGGCATGTTAAAAACATTTTATTAGAAAAATTTCATATCTGTGGATAGCAAAATTTTAAACTCCAAGAAGCACCAAAAAGTGTCATATTTTCTCCAATTTAGTGATTTTCAAATGTCCTATTAGAACATGGTCTATGGCAGTTCTTGAGGAGAGTCATTATGACTCATCAAAATTGTCATCACTATTTTGGCTCAGTTTTTACCAGAATTTGTCCCTGTGCATACACCTATCCCCTTGGTCACTAACACCTAAGTCAGCTTTGAGAAGCTCCACAGGTCTCCTAGAAAAGCCTTGCTGGAGAGCTGCTATGTATTTCATCAGAGAGGTTAAAGGCAGTACAAACCAGCAGATGAACATCACAACATACTACTCTTGCACTTACCCTCTGGCACACCTTCCACCCACCACAGTATGCTAGGTGTGCCTAGCTCAGGCCTTGACATCCACCTTACTACCTTGTGCCTTGTGTTAGTAGATGGAGATCTAGCAAACACAAACAACTGACACTAGAATTAACTTCATATCACCCTGCTTCCCTCTACTGGACTACAAAGGGAACTCTCATTGATCAATTTAGGTGTAGACATCTACAGAGCACAAGTCTGAAGTTATGGTTGATAAATCCTAACCTAAATAACATCCAGAAAATTATTTCATTTATTGCTAATAATAACCGTAAGTATTTGAATTTGTGCCTTATTTACCCTTTTAATTCATCCAGTATAAGCTTCCAAGCCATGATTCTTGAAAAAGAATCCTGATGAAAAGACTGAGGAGCCTCAGCAGCTTACGTATCATGGTCTAACCAATTTTCATCTTGTCTTTGTTAAATGAGACAGATTGACTTAGAAACACCTCATCTGAAGTAGCTTCCCCTAGTCTCTGTATCACATCTTATACTTTTGATACTCTCCTCTCCAGGTTTTCAATCCAGAGATGTGGATTGTGATCTGTGCTTGCTCAAACTGCACCAAGAGACACCACTGGCTTACAGCTAAGTTCCATCTTTATGTAAGATCTTCAAAAAAACTTCTTGCTAAAAGCTTTCAACTGTAGTTGCAGAGCTGCAATTAGCAGTTTGCTGCTGGGGGAAAAGAATTAAGTATACAAAAGAGATGAAATTRTGATTAAATACACAAAAGAACTCTTTAATCTAGCACTTCAAACATACACTGTTTTGTTGTTTGCATCTCCAGTCACTGAAGACGAGGCCGTACTCAGGATACAAATATATCACAGATGAAGTACAACTACCATTCTCTGTTCTCTTCYTTGACCACAGAGCCTCATGCTTTTATTTTCTCCTGCCTATGTAGCTTTGCCCTAATTTTTAGCTCTGTTATTATCCTCTCATTACTTTGGGTCAGAGGCATGTGTTTTTCTTCCTGTTTGAAATTCATGTCTATAGTCAGGGTCAAGGAGAATGCCATGTTAAGGAGCAATGTGCTTAATGAGCTTTGTTGCAATTTCTATTTTAACAGCAATAGAAAAACCTAAGGTAGGAAAATATGTTGTTAGGTACACTGAATTAACTACTACTACTTTTAAATCCCAACAAAGGATTTTTTCTAAAAGATATAAAAACATCTACTAAAGCACCAGACCATGGATATACACCAGGATCTCTGTGGATATTTTTTTTTTCAGGAGTATATGGAATTTGGTCTTTGTGTCACATTTATGCCACATTTCTCTCTTCAGTTTTTCAGTATTTGGCCTGTAAAAATTTTACTGCCTTCAGCCTGTTGGCTCACACACCATGCAACTCCAGCCTGGCAGTAATGAGTAAACCACGGCCAGAACTGCTTACTTCACAACCACTGAAAGCAGATGTGAGCAATTCTCTGAACCCTGTGAGGATATAAGGTTATGGCTGGCTTGAATATTCTTTCTTTTTTCCCCTCCAAAAAACAAAGGTTAGTTGTACCATCTTCTGATATATTCAATGATGGCTATCACAGAAATGGAATAGCTCTCCCTCTCTCCTTTATGCAAACACATAGACATTTATCTTACTCCTTTCTCTCTTTTTTTCCTACTGCCTCACTTCCTTCCCAGCCTTGTGTTTACTCCTTCTKTTTCATAATGTACCTTTTTCAAGTCTCCTGTGTCTCTTAAAGGATAGGGAAAAATGAGAACCTCCTCACACTTTATGCATGTGATTCCATAAATATTACACAGGGACATGACTTTTCACTCCGCATTTTTCTTCAACTGAAAGCCATGTTGGATCTGTAAGCACAGATCAGTTCAGGCTTAGCAATGRGGAAAAAAAGGCAAGCAATGATACATTTTTGACCAAATATGTAAATTAGTTTATGTAAAAAGAACGACAGATGAGGGTTTGTCAGACCAGAAAAAAAAAAAATTAGTAAGGAGGAGTATGATGGAAGGCCATCATACCACAGATACAAAACTTGTAAAAGATGAGACTTCAGCCAACACAGGAACCAGAGGGCACTATACTGAGCAAGCCATCTAAACACAAAATGAGGTGAGGTGATCTTTACACAACATCTGTCTCTGCAGGGCAGGTCTTTGATCACAGCCATGCATTGGGGATGGCCAGAATTTATCTTGGTTCAAAAGGCAACTGGACAGTTCTACAGGAAAACAAACCCCATGTCCTGTGACGTCTCCACTGGCCACAGTACTAAAAGAAAACACCACTGTGCATTTGCTCTACGCAGCTCCCTGGCTGCTACCATTGGACACYAGTGAAGAAAGATGATGCACAGACAGTGGATTTTTGTCTGAAGAATAAAGTAACCCTGAAGCACATTTGCAGGTTAAGGAGAGTTTGAGAGTTTGCTCTGCTGGATTCAGACCAGCACAGCATCCTCTTATGCCAGAAGAACTCTCTGTTCTGTGATCTAAGGTAGCACAGATACTTCAAATTAGCTTTTCCAACATAACGYCTGTGTAACTGCAGATTTTCTACTACAAAAATTCAAAATCATGAGAGAATTTTGTAACTGTAAGAGGTGCCAGAGCGCATTCAAGCACTGCCTATGCCCAAACATGCTTAGGTAACAGAAATCCCATGGAAATGCTTCACATATTATAACTGTATGACAGAATGTAAGTTTTACATTCACACAGATTCACCAGGARAAGGGGTGGGGGCAATTTTGCGGTGCTCCAACATTTCTACAATTACAACTGCAGTATGGAGAGAAGATCAGATCTTTCAAAAATTTTTGTACTCCCTTGAAAAAAATCTACATATACATTAAGACTTGAGGTTTGAATTTTGGAAATTGCCAAAATCTACAGGATTTACCTGGACAAGCCTAGGTTATCTTTCAACATCCACCACAAATCTCCTCTCTTCTTTCCAGAGGGTCGTCTGCCAAGTGAACTGGTTACTCGCGATATTTAGGTGGGGGCTGGAATACTAAACAGTGCTATTGTCTACATGAAATCTGTGGGAAATGCATTTCTAACTATTTTTCCCCTCTATTTTTTAGAAGGTAGTTTGCTAAAAATAAGTATTTTTGAAATAGCCCTGCTTTTGGATTAGGTATTTCAACAGAACAGGACCAACAACTACATGTTCTCTAAATTTATATGAAAAAAGTTGCTCTGCTATTCAACCAACAAAATATTCTAATTTTAGATGTCTCAAGAGAATGTGTTTTTTCCTTGCCTGTTTTAATCTTTTTTAATGCAAATTTGGCATATTTTCTTCCCTACTCTCACTATTATAATAGTGCAAAGACACGGATCCAAACACCTCTCAGCAGCAGCAAMGTTTTGTTATATCCAAATTAAATCTCTCTAAGACATGAAAACTATTTGTGGCAAGCAATACAGTGCTTTGTACTAAATAACAACATTCTGAACAGCTGCCCTAAAGCAACAGACATATACTTCCTCCTCCATTATTAAAAAGTAATTTAGTCCCTTCATAGGAAGAAAAAACACTAAATACCACAGGTTGAAGGTACAGCCCAACAGCAACAGAAAACCTCTGAAGATTTTTTTCTAAGGAATTACCAGGAATTAAGGTAGTATTTTCCTACTCCTTCCTGATTTTTGATTTTTGCCCCTCTAGCATGGCCAAGTAGAGGCAGACACAGTGTGTCATTTGGGGAGAGGAACGCCTCTACAGAATCCTTCTACTCATACAGCAGCTGGACACAGCCCTGATCAAAATTACATCCACAGTCCAGCAAGTTCATCCAGCCAAAAACCAGAGTCTTTAGCTTAAAGACTCACAACAGCTTTCACAAACAGAACACACAGTGCAGACCCAGAATGTGAACCCAACTGCTTAAAATAAAACAATTACAGCAAAATATACAAATATTCACAGAAAATACATCAGCTTAAAAAAAAAATCTATCAAATACAGCATGCAACTGACTCTCAAATACATGATGTGGACTGCTTCTGGAATTCCAATCAATATCTACTGTAAAATGAAGGAAAGTCTGTTAAAGTTAAGAAGATGAAAGCAACAACAGTCTTCAGTTTTTCAGAACCACACTCAGAGTCATTATAGAAATTATGATCACATCACAACATAAAAATTCAGGCAAAGAAAAAAACCATTCCTGAGTCGCCCATTTTAAAACATTCAAGAGCTTTTGAGCTCACACCCCAAGAAAYAGAGATACGCAACTTTTCTGCAAGTTAGCTAAGCTGTTTTAACAAAAATTTTGAATTAAACAGATGCTAAGTGTGTTTACACAAGACTTATTTCAAATTAGGAGTGGYTGACTTGAGTTTAAGTTTGGGAAAAAACATTTCTAAGCTATATAGATAGATGCTATGTTGAAAACGCAATGAGTTATGACACAGAGTTCTGCACCAGGTCAGCTTCATCTAGACATCACCTTTCAGAAAAGCAGCCATACATTTTCCCCGGAAAACAGGTCATACATACTCCTCTCTTTGCCTTTTGAAAAATCTTCCCCTACTCTTCAAATACATAGCCCCATACTCCTTACATGTTGCCAAGCAACTTCTCCACCTCCTGCCTGTGCAGAAATAGATGAACTCCAAATGAATGTGTCCACACTTCATGCAGGACAGAACCTGGCCTCAAAGCAGCTTTGATCCAAAAAGCTGTAGCCTGTGTTCCCAAGAAAGGTTCATGGGTAAATAAAGGGATACAGCCAGCAGCAGCAACCCAGCTGACATACTGCTGGCTGCATGAGGTCTCTCCTCCTATTTTATCCAGTATAGAGACAAACTACTTATGGTCAATATGTTTAACTTCAAACTGTAYGAAAGGAGGGAGTTTTAATGCAGTGAGATATGTGACAGCTGAGAGCTGGAGTGAACAGAGCCTCTCCTCCCAGCTCATTCACACAGGGTCATTACAGGCATAAACTGTGTATGAAAGCAGCTCCACCTCTCAGAGCTTGTAYCTCCYGGCTGCTCTCAGATTACCAGTGAGCAGAGAACACGTCCTGCCCCYGAAACTATTAATATGGACAGCTTCCTCACRGCCATTGCATTCATTTTTACAGCTTAGATCAATGTGTAAATTATTTTAAAAAGGGAACAAACATGAAATGACAATTTAAATGAAAGGAAGGCRATAAATATGAACCTCTAGCCTTGTTAAAACATCTGCTTTTCTTCTACTTTAAGAAGCCTTTTAAACACATGCTTCAGCTTTCTGTTGGTAACAAGTTTCAGTACTGGTCAAGCCCAGAATGTGTGGTTTATCAGGCTGAAAGGAAAAAAAGACCAAAAAACACTTGATGACACTGACAGAGACCTTGAAGTAAGGACATACAAAGAAAATGTTAATGATCAGCAGACTCTTRAATTGAATACAGAATGACATTAATCTAAATGGCATTATTTCAGAGTTTGGGGATAGACTTTACATTATGAGCCCCAAAAGCAGCTCCAGTAGGGAACATACATCTGTCACACTGCAGACATGAGTCATTACCACCACAGTGTGCTTGGACGCACCCTCCCAATTTACAAACAGGTGCATATTGTCATGCATGGACAAACATCCTCTTTAGGGAAGAATATGGTCCTAAAAACTCTCCTGAGAACTTTCTTCTCCTGAAATGACTCTAAGGGAGTTGATTAAAAGCCAACAGTTCTTTGCATAGATGCAAATAACTATGTATAGTCTGAAAACAAAGAGTCACGTTTTATTGGTATGATCCAAGTCTATGAGTTGCTAAAAATTATTGCAAACATTTGTTGCAAGAAGCAGGCCAAACAAGATAAATTGCAAAAATGAAGAAATAATATGGTGTTTCAGGTTTGAAAGATCACATACAGCTCTAAAGCAGGCATAACCCGGACTGAGTGTTAGAAGTACTGAGAATTGATGAGCTTATCATAACTCACATGTGTTAATCACATTAGACAACCTGAGAGCAAAGGATGGTTGCCACACACGGTACAGGGGGAATGCTGGCAAGTGGAGAGCAATTAAACAGTCAGCCCCTGCAGGAAACTGAGACAGGTAATTACTGCTTTTGAAGACTGAAGACCAGAGGTGATCTAAAGAATACTGTAATATAGCATAAAGCTAACATGTCTACTATACCCATGACTGTATTAATCTAGTAATTATACARTACAGTTTATCTTAGATAATGCAGATAATTTGGGGGTCTTCTTGACTCCTTCAGGTACAGTGTCCTCCTAGGGAAAAATATAATTCATATTTTTAATTTCTTTGCATCCAAATTAAATTCTTCAATACCTGAGCAAGATTGTTACATGAATCTGCCTCTGAGGAGGCAGATGGGAGGAGTGAATACACTGGAATTAGGTAAAGGGGCTTGAAAAGCTCAAATTCAAATGCAGTAACAATATCCCCATTGAAAGCTCACTGTAAAACAGTGAACTGGCATGTATGATCCCCTTAGCCATTGCAAAGGGCAGTGGGATGAACAGATGTACACACTGCCAGGGAATGGCACTGACACATGTTGCAAATCATAGYTAGATGTGACACCAACATTAAGAAAGACACCTTTAACGAAATCAACATGATTACCAAGTTCCTTTAATATTCAGTCTCCAGATGCTCTCACTGTCCTGAGTGCAAAGCCACCCTGTTTACAGTGCTAATGCAGAAGTCCTGGAAGTCAAGGTTTTGTGTTTCATTTTCTACTTAACCTTTCAGCACAGAATATAAAATGGCATCCACAAATAATCACGACTCATTTGTAACACAAAGTCTGTTGTAAATAATTCCATGCATTGTTATTGCTAYTCCTGTTTGGCATTTAATATATCAATAAGCATGGTTTGTTTCCATCAAAACAATTGAATTATATTTTGTCAAGACACAAACTCTGAAAGAGTACAAATTTATAAAAAAGATACAAATCTTTTTGTGGTGCTCTTCAGACTTCACAGTGTGCTTTACAGATGAAAAAACATTTGAAATCTAAGCAGGGTTCAGGCACAACCCTGAATCAGAGACAGTGGTATATTTGCCTTTTTTTTTTGTTAGAACAGTACCTTTTTGTTTGTTGGGGTTTTTTTAAATCCTATCTAATTTGGTTTCATTATGTGAAGGAGAAAAATCAAACACAGCATCTTTTTAATCATTCAGAGCCCATGCAACATACAACTGAACAGCTAAGGCCTTATGAAGTCAAAGCAGATGGACTACATTATGGATGTGCCCAAGCATTTTAGGAAAGTATAAGAAGAATTCCTGGGCAGTGGCGACTACAGAAAAGCTTGGTTCTCTTGTGTAAACAATGTTTTCCCCAACAGCTGTATTCCCCTTCCTGTTTATTCTTCACTTCTGCAGAATTCTCTCAGTTCAGTCACATCTGTATTTCATTTATTCTTTAAAAATATTTCTTTAGCTATCCTCCTAGCCTTTTCAGATTATTAAGGCTGAGGGAATTTTCCAAATCTCATTTCTCTTTTCACAGCCTACTCTGGTCATATTTTTTACACTTCATTTAAGTTCTGAATTCACAAAATGATCCACATGGGTAACAAGCTTTGCCCACATAGACCAGCTTGCAGGGTTTGAGTTTTSATGCGAGCAACAGAAACTGGCTAGGCAATCATCTTTTCTTTCCCATTTTCAGAATAATATTTCAGGTAATTTTGTTCCATTCCTGTATTTTTTTTTAAATCCAATATGAAATTCAATATTTACACACTCCTATAATTATTAGGCATGAGAAAATTCCTGGAGTTTAAATTTTATCACACCATGCTTGAGAGAGTCTTTTTAATACTGGGACCAAAACCAATTATTACATAAAAGTTAAGGCTATTGATTTACATCACCGATTTTTTTTAGAAGACTTATTGTACTCTGTTGAAACATTTTTTATTCTGTTATTTAGGTGAACAGAAATTTTTAGGATGTGACTGCCGACCTTTTCTCAACATAAAGTCTGAAAATGTAAAAACAACCCAAATCTACCTTCTTTGGTTTCAGCAAGGTTACATGAAACAAAGTTGTTAAAAATGATACTATATCTGTAGTCAAGAAGACTAATTAGCAGACTAGTTTTATTTTACTTTAACGCCATTTTTCAGAAGCTCATGTCAAACTCTTCTTTTGTAAAAATAACTGAACAGATGATGAACCATTTCTCAAGGGTAAGCATTAATCTCTGGAAGCAACCATACTCTACAAGCAATACCTCTAAAAATGATGTAATCTGTTCCAAGAAGTCTGTTTCTATTTTTAAGTGGCATACTGTTATTATGCTTTTAAAAGGGCATCTCCATCACACATTGTAACTTTGCTTTTAACTCAGTAACAGTCATCAGTGATATTTAATATACATGAAACGGCTTCAGAAAATTATTGATTTTGTATCCTTATGTACTCTGAGTCTTACAAATGGTACTTGAAATGGTAATTTAAAGTTGTAAGACTATAAAATGCTTTTACTGTGAAGAACATTTCTCCTAAAGGTTATGTTTTCAAAATAGGTATATCTTTCCTAACTGCCTAAAAATACTTGGGCATTTTGTATGTGAGGTATCTCGTAATGTTTTGGTTTCTCTGTTACTAAATATGATATTGGAGAAGCTGGAAAGAACATTACAGCAGAAAMTCCTCAAAGATAACGTACTCAGCACTGCAACTCCGTCGACTTTTACAGGGAGATGCAATAATCACAAAGCAACAGCTACAGTTTTATTGAAGAGTACTTTTTATATGCTTTGTCTTTCACTACCCTAATTTCTCGGTAAATCACTARATTTAGCATTTCCAACACCATATACTTCCATATTTGAAAACCTGATTTTAAAACCCCTACTCTGACTGCTATTCCCTACCAGAATGAAACCAAACCTACTCTTGATGGCACAGGCATGCCACAAGAAGAGATGTGTGTGGGTGCTTCTTATCATCATATTGTAAGAGTGGGCTGTTATCTTTATCTCTACTATCACATTGCTACACTAAGATGTGGATCTCAGAGTGCAGTTTGACACCATCTTACTAATTTTAGAGGAGACACAGCTACCTTGCAGAGAGTATCACTGCACCTCCTGGAAGCTCACCTATTCTTCTAGTAAGCAGCAGCAGCAATCCAAATCACTGAAGGGAATACCTGGGGGGTTGTTCTGTTTTTTTAAAGGAAGTTTTTGGACCAAGGTTGATAAAAATCATATATATTAATGTGAGAGGCTTTACTATCCCAGATTCCTAGCAGGTATTAAGAAACACACCATTCTTTTTCAACATTGCAGTGCCACGTATCTCATATCCAGCATACAGTCTACTGAAGCAACTCAGACCTATCTGACACATCCAGAGCACGAACACCAACACGTACTCTCTCACATGCAGGGGCCTTTATTATTGTCACCTCAAGATAAAAGTGCTTAAAGTTTTTCAGATGGAGCTGGAATTTAATTGGAAAGTATYACCTAAAATCAAACAGATGACTACTGTCTAAAACTTTTTTTTTAGAGTTGTTTTTGTGAATTTTTAAAACTCAAGGTTGGTCAAGTGACTATCCTAGCTGGCTCTAAACATCCATCAATTATACTGCTACTTGTAACTATGACAACTTAAGAGTCTTTTATTTACATCATTGTGACTGCCATGGCCAAAGATATTTTTCTTTAAGATCCTGGTGTACTTTGCTGCTGGAAAACTGAAAGACTTTCCAGCTTAATATCATGTGATGATGCAAACAGCACTAGCATATTTTCTCTTGGTTGGCTTTTAATAATTTAACTAGAACATGACCAACAAACAGCACCACAAAATTTCTAAGAGGGTCACCCTCAAATCAATTGTTTTATTAGATATAGAAAAATACTTGGAAAATATATTACAGATCTATAGATTTTGTTCTGGCAGGACGAGAGTTTAGTTGATCTCTAAGTTGTTTGCCATCTTTAAATTCTATGATCCTCTGAAACTTTGTTTAGTGTTCTTTGGCCAATATTCTCAACTCTCAGCTCCTGAGAGCTCTTCTTTTTGTAGTAAAGTTAAATTCACTTTTCCAGTAATCACTCAAAAGAAACTGCAAAAATACAGATTTGCAATTTTTTTCCATTAAAAGAACAATTTGACTAAAAATGCAAAAATATAAAAAACACCATCATGTAATGTTATTTACAAACCTGTGTTTTTATTTGCTCTTCAGTTTGCTAGCTTCTAAATGCCTACAGATTTTCTTTTCACTTCATTTTTACCAGAAACTGAAATTTAGCTCCCAAGTATGGCAACTGCCAAGTCTGTCCTTACGTCAAAGATCAGCTTCATATTTGGTTTTTCTCCTTCAGCAGGCTTTTTGCATTTCCTGAACTCTCCAAGAGTTTTCAAAAGTAACAGAGAATTTAAAAAAAAAACAAAAACAAACCAACAACACCCCAGCATATTTCCACAGTGCCTTTAGGTTTGCTGGGCTGTTAGCAGCTGATGTTAATGGAGAGGGGAGCAGCAGATGATGCTGTAATGTGGTACAGCACCTTTATCACCACACAAGCCAGAATGCCCTCATGTTCAGCAGTGATAACAGGAAAGGGGACAGGGGAACAGAGTTGTAGGTCCTGAGCCTTCCTGACAGGCTGCAGCAGATGTATCTGAGCCACACTTGCTGAGACCTTTATAATGAATACATACAGTCAGTGATTCYCTTATGACCTTTTAATCAATGGATTTATTTTTATCTTCATTATTTCCCATCTATCCACAGAAGTTTTAACTTTCAAGAAATAAAATATATTCAAGGAAAGCTCGCACAGGTCAGCCAATCCCTATATTGGTACATGTATAACAACAGCAGTTTAAGTTATTGTTATGTCATTTTGAGCTCTTGTTGAACCTTCCTTCTTCCCACTTTACTTTTCTCTTGACAGATTTGTCTTTAAAATTACATTTAAGGGCATGCATTTTGTTTCAAGTATATAAAGGACTATAACTAGAAAGAACTGGAGATAAAATGTATCCAAACAATTTAGCTTCTAGCTTGCAAGTTCTCAACATCTGCATGCAAACTGAGAGCTGGGTGGTAAGGTGCAGCACAGCCTGCCTCAGGGAGCCCAGCATAGCCACTGGGTACTTACAAAAATACTCCAGCTTTGGTTCAAGCCTCAGAATGAAGGGAAGCAGAGGAGTATGCGAACAAAGGAAGCAAAAAAACAAATACAGAAGGGATTAATCTGCTTTATCAATGTAGAATGATAAACAACCTATCATGCCACAGATGTCATTTTCTCATAGCTAGCTTTAAGGTCAGCATGACAATTTTTTTCAGCTCTCACTTTTTATTTGTTAGGGATGGCACTGAAATGTACAGGTTTGATGAAAAAGTCTCATGTATTGAATTGTACATGAGATAGCACAGCCAAGTAACATTGAACAGCACCGTCCTGTGTCCTGTAGGCTGCATGTGGAAGGCTATTGCCCTGTCTCAGTTTATCCCKAGACACTGTTGCATTCCTGCTCAGAAAAATGAATGGAAAAGCTTAACCTTTTCAGAGCTGGAAGAAGGACACCAGCATTTGGGCCTCTTGGTCTATATTTTTACAATGTCACAGCACAGTTCATGTTATAGTGTACAGTCTCTTCAGACAGATAAAAGAGACCAGATTTAAGAACTTTAAAAACCTGATCAGGGCGAAGAATCTGGTAAAAGGATATTAGCTCATTAACATTCTTCTATATATCACAGCACTGTTTAGATGCTCTCAAGGAACACTTCAAACTCTGAACTTAGGATGGAAGACCTGTGTAATCAGAACAGCACTGGACTGTTCATAAAAACTGCTGATAGGAAAAAAAAACAACAGTTACATAGCATTTATAGAACTCTGCAGGGAAAAGTAAATACATATTTCCTTAGTTTGACTCAAGTAGCTACAATTACATAGCTATCTTCAAACAACAACGTAAAAAGGCTGCTCTGCAGTGCTCTGAGACACTCTGAAAGGGGTAGTGTTGCTGAGTCTTGCATACTTAGACTGATGCCTTAAGAACAGCATTAGAAAATTCTTTCAAGTACCTCATTGTTTTGAAAGAGAGCTACAAAAATGTCAGTGTTTTAACTCAGATTTTATCAGCTCTGAAAATACTGACTCAACTATTGATCTTTTAGCCTGAGCTATTCTGAGGGAAGGTATGAAAACCCCATCTGGATTGATTTAGCTTTGGTCTCCAAAAACAAGTACCATATCTGTATACATAATGATACATTAAGGATTACATTATAAAAGGCTACATGCTTGAAAAACAGTCCTGTAACTAAATGATATAAATACTGCTGATGTACTAGGTGCATTAAAGATCATTAAACCAGCACTGTTTACTAGAAATAAAAAAAAAAACCCCAAAAAACGTTTACTTAAGTAATGCTTTGGATTTTACAATCAGAAGTCTGAAGAAAACTTTCTTTCAAGTGCTCTGACAGGATTAGCTTTCCTAACTACTTGGTGGTGTATCATTCAATATGTAGCTCCAGCTCAAAATGCTTCTCTCTGGCAATGGCATATTTAAGAACCAAAAACTTTACGTGAGTAATTATAACATCTTTCTCAACACAAAACTAGCATGATTTCTTAAATTGTTACAGATCCAAAATAAGCCCTAAAACCTCAGCATTACACTGCCACACTATGGCACAATTAAGATCTGCAAGCAAAAATAGAAAAAAAAGACAATAAAAACTCCTCTAATTATTTAGAACTACAGAATCCACCATTAATTTTTGTAAAGCACTAAAAAAAAACTTAGATCTTGCTCAGCAACAGCTACCTAGGAACATTACGCTTGTGGATTTTATTTCAGTATTTTTTTCCCCCCGATTAAAAACCAAAAAGTTTACTTTCTGCAAGTATTAAATCTTCAAAGACTAGCTTGATATGCCTGTTGCACAGATGGGAAATGTGGGAAAGTGGACACCAGGGGCATTTCTTTGCTTTGTTGGCTACAAAATGTAGAGCTTTTTGTTCTCTGCATTACAATGTGAACTGAAASGTTTTCAGTCGACAGCCAGTTGGACAAGAGAAATGTTCAGAAGACTTTCAAGTTTGTTTTTTTTAACTATTTGAGGTCATGCTACAGAATTTTAGAATCTACTTTTTTTAACTCAGAATGTAATTTATTTCAGATCTAGAAATATTTAGAAATACTTAGTATTTTCACATTTTTGATACTAAATTTTGTAGGAACTTTAAAGAAAAACCTTTTTTTTGCTGACCTTGAAGTACAGCAACTCAAGATGTCCAAAATTTCACATCTAGTTTATTATCCACAGCAGCTCACTGCACAAACCATATGTTATTTTAATTACTTTGCCATTTATATAATTTATGCTTTCCACGGCACTTGTTTAGCAAGAAAGCTATAAATCAGTTTTCTATTACCAGTACTGCTTTATTCATTCTAACATTCCATTTTTAAGTGTTTCCCTAATAAATCAAACAATGTACATAAGCAATCAGCTGAGGCCAAGACCATACCAATTATTCTACCTGCAAGCACTTGCCATTACAAACATTTCCCATAGGGCATAATAAAATATATGTCTGGTGCCACAAGACTTACAGGAATACCCTGTACTGAAGTATTAAATAAAGATTAGATGACTAACTGGGGCACTGTTTGTTCCATCCCCTTCTTGATTGCTATTGTCACCACTTTGGTTTACAAAAAATAGCATAGTTAGATGCATGCCAGTCCTTTCCTGTTAGGACACTTTAGTCAAGCTTTTAAAATCCACAATTATATACCTTTTATCTTCAAGCACTTTCAGTTACAGACTGCTTAAGCCATCAATTAACAGGGTTTTCTCTTTTATATATTACCTATCTCTAAGCCACATACATATATACATGTACACTTTAACACAGTTTCTGTTATTAGACCTCTGCTTTCAATTATGACACAATTTCTGTAAATTTTTTTACTGCCTTTACTCAAAGCACGAGCCACTTGATTATACCCAAGATCCTAAGTCTTCCTGATAGGCAGCATCCATTAACAGCCAACTGTGAACATCACAGACTTTTAACAAACTTGGCTCTAGGGCCTCACTAGAAAATGTGAAGTTTCATGTGCATTCCTGAACTGGGACAGGATCAGCCTAAATAACTTCTATACTCTCAACCTGGCAGCAAAATTGCAGCCTACCACCTAGGACATGTGATTTTGCAAGTCTTTTGGGAGGGGAGGAGTTTAGAAAACTTGAGTGACACTGAATAAAGGCTATTTATGGAGAATGCTTCCTTAGCAGTTTTAGTGTTTAGCAGTTGCCAAAGAATCACACTGAACTGCACCAGGAACCTAAAAATAAATTCCAGATTTGCAGCTCCTCCCCAAAATCCAACAATAGCAAATTTTGAAAATGTTGGTCTTTAACTGCCCTCAAAATTTAGCAGCAGATAAATTAGGTAGAGCACTTATAATTTATTATTATATTATTCTACCTGCAAGCACTTGCCATTTTTTGCATTATTATTTTTTAGTTGCAAAAATTAATATTCCCTTCCCCCTCTGACAGCAGACATGTCTTCCTCTATTAGTCATTCAGGCATCACTGCTAAGTATTCAAAATTAGATAACCTTCTTAAAAAAGATATATTATTAAAATTATAAAGATGGAGGCTGAAGTTGAATATACTACTAAAAAATGTCTTTTCTTACAGCTTACAAAGAAGACGTTAGGATAAATGGCATCCTTACTGTTTCTTAATTATGCCCTCCTTGGAAGAATCAAAATTATGCTTCATTGTCATTCATAAGGCAATCCCTTCTAGGAAACTTCATACCTTCCTGAACTTTTCCATCTGCTTATAAAGATCTGGATCCAGCTCCTGAGACACATCTTTCATCCAGAGCAGAGCTCCTCTGTATTCAGTCCGATATTGCTCCATCCTGTTCACCGTCAGCCACGTGTCTGAGATGGCCCTGTACCTGAAAGTCTCCACTTCTTGATACAACCTACTGAGAGGAGCACGGAGTGCTAACCTGGGGAAGGCATGAAGGAAAGAGAGGAAGGAGAGGAACATGTTAAACGTGTTGTTCCACAAAGGATTAATACAACTCCTGACAGTTTACTAGCACTCAAAAAAACATACACAGCCAACACAGTTCACTTAAGTGCCAGTGTACGCTCAGATGACTCTACCACATGGTTGGAGGTACACATGAAACAGAGTCATTCTGAATGAATATTGTTTGCAACTCTTCTGTTCAAATAGTAACTTTTCAACTACACAAGTGAGTGGAAAAGAAACCTCTTTTACTGTGCCTATGTATTTTAGTTTGACCACTTGTATCTTACCACCATTCCTCTTCATAAGTTTCATATAGCAACTACAAAAAATATCCCCAAGGTACTTCATTACTGGAAAAGTATTACAGATGTATCAGGAATGTCATGCTAAACATCACAAAAAGCACCTCCATTAGCCTTTCAGTCTTCAAATGTTAATGTAAATAAGTCATCTGTCAGGTAGACAATTATCTGAGTTTTTCTTTGTGGTATTTTTTTTTAAGTAACTGGAACAATTTCTTTGAAGGACATTACCTTTTCTTTTGGAAGATTTAGACATTTATCTAAATGTTTTTTCTGACAACCACATTTTGGAAAGGCAGCAGGGGACACTGTTGTCCTCCCTATGCCATCACTTCAGCTCCTAATGGGATCTCAACACCAGACAGGATTATTCCTTTTGCTTCGCTTCCTCCTGCTGCTTCTGCTTCCCTCCTGGTTTCCAGCAGCACCTCACAGGAATGGGTTCAATCAGCTCCACACCAGCAGAGAGATAGTTTAATGTGCTAGGAAGTCCCTCAGCAAAAGAGAATTTCTAATTTTGACTCCAGTACCCCAAGATATGTTGTCTTGATCTCCAGCTAATGAGATAGCTATGAGCGTGAAAGACAAATAAAAGCAGTCCCAACTTCAACAAGAGTTTGAGGATAGCTCAAAAGAAGAAAGACAATTTAATTTTTTTTAATGTGAATTTATTTGAAAAGATGCCTTAAAAATGTACGGGGTCAGAACTATAATAATATGCGAATTTAATGTGACTTAGTTTTTTTTTCCATTATGTTTTTTATCATTCCACAAATTCTTACCCAGATTTCCAAAAGAAAGTTTAGTTTATGTAGATATGCATTGAGATTTCTATTAACAGTTACACTTCATAAAGAAGCAAGTCATCAGCACTTTTGCTCAAAGGTGCCTTACAAGTGCCTTAATGATTCCAGCCATGACTGCTACTGGAGGTGCTAATGACTAAACTCTAGCCCAAGACAATAAACATATGAAATTCTCAGTGCCCTGTATGCTATGCTTCATTTTGAGCCAAACAACTGCACTGTTAAGATAAAGTCAGAAAGTATCATAGTAGTTAAAAGCCCTCAAAAATCCTGTAAAACATAATGGAATAGAATTTTCCTTTGTGAGTGATGGTGAATTTCATACTTTCATAGTCCTAATGCAGTGAAAAAGAGCAGCATCACAATACTTACAATGACATCAGGTAATGTTACTTTTAAACTCCTACAGCAAACACAGGGTCAGTGACACATTAAGGACTCTGGTTAACAGCAGCTGTTAGTGTGCTTGTGTGTCCATCTGGATTCCTTACCTTTTACTTGCCCTAGCACAATCTACATGAGCTCTCTAGGGATCTGGGATCTTCTCTCAGGGGAACTCTACACTAAAGTTCAAGCAGAAGATGGCATTCAGACTCCTCCCTTCTCCTCTATCTAGTTGAGGTATGAGACTCCATGGCCCAGAAAAAAAGTATTCCCTTACTCATTCCCTCCCTTGCAGGAACCAGACACCCCCACAGTGCAGCACTTCTCTGCAGAGTGAGAACTGCTACCAAACAGGAGAGGGATCTGACATCAGCTCCTTTACAACCCTGCTGCTGGAGAGGCTGTGGAGATGCTCCAGTACAGCCTGAGAGCTACAGAGCTGAATAGGCAGGGGATCTGAAGATAGACATAGCAGGCCTATGGACACAAAGCAGCATCAGGCAAAACTTAAGAAGTCACTAATAATGCCAATATTACAGCAGATTTTGTCAATAGTTTTCCTATCAATTGGTTCCTCAAACATTTCAAACGGCCGAATGAATTATGACATTGGTGAATCAACTACCATTATCACGAGTACAATGCAAATCAGACAAAAATGTTGACCCACGTACCTTTGCTGAGACGAAAAGCAGAGGGCCTTTCCTGTAGCTTGCATCATTTTTCCTGCTCTTGTTTTATCCTGAGAACCCTGTGATCGAAGAAATTTCCCCAATTCATTTTCTTCCTGAGACAGAACTAACAAAAAACAAATGAGTTGTCAAATATGTTATTTAATTGGTTCCTAACAGCTTTAAAACTGGCCTACCATCAAGCAGTTTAAGTCACTTTAGGTCTAAGCAGCAAAGCAAAAATAAATAATTTCACAGAATTCCTGCATCTAGTAAACAGAAGACCTGATTCATTTGAGACATTTGCTGATATAATCAACAAGAATCACAAAATTCCATGAGCACAAAAAGACAACAGGAAAAATGTGCTATTTCTTTCTTACAAAGGAAAAGCTGGGTTGGTTACATTGCAAAAAGGGTTTTATTACATCTTGATTGCAGTTAACTTTCAGTGTTGGGTGTTTTGCGTTCTGTCTGGTTTGGTAGGTTGGTTTTTAGTTCTTTTTTACCACTTGGACTGCCTCAGATGATAGCATACTTTTATTGACGCTAATTCCAAGTTGTACTAACCAAAACTCATTTACTTGCTTTTCTCTTACTCACCATTCTTCATGCTTGACTACATAAAATTTCACGTGACAAGTCTAGTACTTCATTTTAAAGAACATTTACTTTCAAATTACCTGGCAAGATTACTTGACAACTTGAACATTCTGTAATTCAAACACTGTATTTCAACTACCTGAAACACATCTACCTCAAAGAAACGGGTAATTTTTTAAACAGGAAGATGAAGTATTTTTACACTGAATTGTTGACTGCTTCTTAACTGGGACCATGGACCACAGAGAACCTTACAAAAACATTTAATGATACTCTCATCTCTTTGTCTTTTAAAGTGGCTATCTCCTACACTACCAATGTCAATTGACTATCAAGAAGGAGAATGGCCTAAAACAAACGAAAGAAGATCTCCTGAAGTCCTCTTGCCATTTTCCAAAATGACAACAGTCAACTCCAATGCAGACTCAGCACTCTTTGGTAGAAGATAAACATCTGCATCTGATGCAGATCTTGCCATCAGATTTCACCTGCCGATTCTTTAACTTGATACACTACTACTCTGTATTTCAATTTTTCCTCCTGATTCTGACACATTCTCTCTGACTTTCTTTGGATAAAGAAAAATGAAAGCCTTGGGAAAATGCAATTGAAGATTTACTGATTTCATAGCTGGACTCTCTCCTTCAGGCCAGAAATCAAATAACATGGACTGTAGAGAACCTTTAGAGGACATTTAATACAACTTGCTGTTTGAAACTCCCCAAATCAGGTCCCCCATCTCTCACTAATGACTGTCACTAATTACTGTACGGTTTTTACAATCAAGTCAGCATTATCCAATTCATCATAATAGCATAGATAACTCAATTATAAAACTAGTAATAAGACAAAAACTCTTCATCAGCAATTCTGATTTTAAAAAAAGCAAAACAAAATACTAAAACTGTTTAGAAAGGGGTTATGATTTCTAGACATGACACTTTTGAATTTGTCAACTAAGTAATGGGGGTGAAAATTAAAGAAAGCTTTCTCCAGTCATTATTGCTATCATTGCATTATATCAATATATAAAATGTCAGAACTGGGAAATCTTCAAATAACTAAATCTGCATTCGAGTGTCTGCAAGGAACATTATCTTTACTTTTGAACAGGATGAAATTGGTAGTTCCCCGCTTTCATTTTTACCTTTCCACTTGTTCAATGATTCCATAATGCAGACCTTCTTATCATTTTAACTACTGTGTTTGATCATACTTACAACAAATCCTTTTTTGATACAGTTCAATTGCTTTCAGCAACTCCATACACGTTCTCTGAATAGAATGGAACAGCTGATATTGAAAAAAAGTACACAAAAATTTGTCAAGTGTATGCAAGAAACACTGAGGAATAAAATACAAGAAAGACCTTAATTTTTCATAGAAATTATTAGGGAACATTCTTTTCTTCTTGAACAATGAGCAATATTTCTGGTATTTCCCTTATCAATTGTGCTCTTCTTTCAATTACGTTTTTTACTGAAACTAAAGACTGACCAATCATAACTTTATAGAAGGAAAATAAAGAAAAACTAACTTTGGAAATAGATCTCCAACACACAGTTGGTAGTTAACCAAATGACTTGTGTTGGATGTGGTTTTTTTTAGGTGATATCTTTGTATAAATATGAAGATGTAAAAATCTGCTTCTAAAAACCTCATGGTCGAACAGAGTTATCAAAATATTTATCGATCGACCATTCTCACATGTGGGAATATGCATACTGATTTTTTCATAGACACTGTCAAGTCTAGTGGAACAACCTTGCATAGGTATGGCCAACACAGAAGTTTGCTGGTTTAAACTGAAAGTTTTATTGGCATATTGGAAACAAATTCCTAAAGCAGCAGCTTTCAAAGAAGTAGAGGTAAAAAATAAAGTCAGTCATGACTATATTTTGAGATTATTTCTAGGAAATAGAAAAATTACTACTCTCTCTGTCTGTTCATCTAAAACCTCCAGCCTGCAACTTGAATCTATACTCTACCATATGAGTCATTACACAGCTAGAAGTAAAATAGACCACTGGCACAGTCAGTGCTTTCTTTCAAGGCTGCTTGACTACAAATTTACACAGGTCTTGTCTTTTCAAATGGGAGTATGACTTGCAAGTGAGAATTTGTTCAAAACATGCTTATTCCACTTGTGTGAACACAAGTTTCCCTATTTCCAACCCCACTTGAGCTAACAAAGCATCCTTCCTGATGAGTCTGCAAAACAGCAGACATGGTAAAAACTCAGGTATGTATTTATAAAATATTGTTCCATACTTCCAGCTTGTTTTACATCAATACTCCTGGATTTATAACCCATTGTGAAGACTCTGTAAGTAGAACCACCAGGTGATAAGTTATTGCTTTTCTTGTGTTTGTTGTACTACAGCCTCCTGTATTTCAGCTAAAACCTAAATAAACTGAGACTCCTAAGTCAGTATTTTTTTAGGAAATTACAAGAATACCAGTAAAGTAAAACATTTACCATCATGTAAGAAAACAACACAAACAGAACTTACATGGACATTAACTGGCTTATTACACTTCCACAGTACACCCTCCATTTTTTGCTGCGTCTCAAAGACATTCTAGGTCTTCATTCTGTAGAACTTTACCCTATTCTTTTTACCTCAGTGGGGTTGAGGATACTGACAGTAGGACTGTATTTGTCACACAGGAGGATTCCTTCTCTTGGTTTTATTTTAAAGACTTTCAGAAGCTTCTTTTGACATGCCAGAACCCGCTAATCTGCTCGAAACCTTCAGAGTAGAATGCACTGTGCACCTTGCTCCTGGGCATATTGCATGTTTTCCTGGTATATGTGGTATTTTATACTTGTATAAAAAATGTCATTTGTATGCTCAATAAAATACTTTTAGGGAAAAAGCCAAAACAAATCACCTTAAACTGACATTGGAAAAGGATAATCTCCTGACTCCCCTGCTAACACAAGGAGAAAATCTGTCCCTAAAATATGAAAATAAATCTGAGCTATGTTAAGTTCCAAATAAAGTTAGAGGGACATAGGGTTTTATATTATAAAATTCCCCTATATTCCCTGAATTTACATAGATACTCTTGGTACAATCTGGAAGAGATATTACATGAAAATTATAAAAATGCATGTATGTTATTATATCCTATGTGCACACATATTAAAGGCTTTGTGGAAATGAAAACACTTAAATTAACAAATAGAGAACACACATTATGTAAACATTACAAACCTCTAGTTTTGCATCCAGATCTGCATCTGAAGCGACAACATGCTCATCTTCCTTTTTTCCTGTAACTTTTATAAGGGTTTGTTTTGTTTTCCAGTATTTCTGTTGCATTTTATTGACCACAGATTTTTCTTGGCTCTGAGCATATTGATCATAAAATTCTCTTGGATAGTTGCTAGAATATTAATAAACAAAATTTAAGACTTCAATTGGACGCTTTAAAAAATTCTAACACTCAATTAACACATTTCCATTAAGACTATTGCATTTGCATGCCAACAAATATTCTAACATGCAGTTCCTCATTATGCATTAAAAGCAAAGCTACTAAATTACTGTATTTCCCATCCTACTCTGGTTTCAACTTGAATATCTTAACCATGCAGTGCTGCCTAATAAACAGCCTCAAAGAATTCTTCCCAATGCATTAGGAAAGGATTTATAGCCCATGGAATTAACTTTTTATTTTGTATAATTAATAGAAGAGTTTCAAGTGAACTAGCAGAGTTGCTTAAGCAGGTAGCAATTTTCATGCCATTTCAGCACTGTTGGGATTTGACATAACTCATTTCATGAATGGGATTAGACTACTTCTTGCCCTCCTTTTTTGTAATTGAATAAAATAAAGAATTAGAAGAACACTCATCTCTTTCGAGCATGCTATGTGACTGATATCTCACATCTCTCTTTATACAATTGACTACATGACAACTGTGGGTGTGTAACAGGTAACTTTTTCTTTCAAGGAATAGTTTTCACTGACAAATAATTCTGCATTCCTGCAGCAGACCTAATAAAAAGTGCAATATATAAATTCCATATACCACAATATTTAAGYCATACTCAGCTTAATAGAAAATACAGCCTTATCTCAGTGTCTTTCAGGAAGTGTTATTTCATTATTAACTTGTGCAAAAGAACATACATTTCCCCCTATGTGCATATATAAAAAGCTGTGGTACTCTTTCAGCTTTTTAGAAGTACATGGCTGCTAAACACTACTATATTGGATACTTCACAAAACTGAAACAGGTTGAGTTTATTTTGAGAAGACACCTTACACCTGGAGTGACAAACTTGGGGTTCATTAGTGAAATACTGACCCCTAGTTCTGTTCACAACACACAGATTGCTAAGAGATGCTACCCCAAAAGGTCTTAAGACCCAAGATACACATCAAGTCATGTATGGAGACACGTGTCCCTGCCCACAGCAGGGGGGTTAGAACCAGATCATCTGTGAGGTCCCTTCCAACCCAGGTCACTCAATCATCCTATGACCCTCTGATTATATGTATCATATAGATATAGACATATATTTGCTGTGAAGCAATACAGCCATTCTGAAAAAACAAGCCATTGGTACACATTCTCCAAAAGGGGACCACATCTACCCTACATAGTCACTAGTGACAGAGTTTAACCTGAAAAGGAAATTTTTTTCACAGGGTTACATTACTTGCTTTAGTTACTTTTAATCAGTGAGTTAGGTGACAGCACCTTAATTATCAGAGATGGTAAGAAATTAAACTGGAAGTGAGCAGAAACATAATTTTAAAAAACACTTATACAGAGCACTTAATGGCTTCTTCACCAAACTTGAAAAGCAAAGATATTTACCCATTTAATTCTACACAAATATAAGTTCTAAAAGTTTAATTTATTAATTAAAATTAAAATAAAGGTCTTTTGGTGCTACAGTAAAAAATAAAAACCATGTACAAAACATACCCCCTGTTTTATTTGGAACTCTGTACAAACAAGCCATTACACATACTGATAATAGACAGCCTATCAAGTTGGGTGAATATTATATTGACCTGATACATGCTGCCCTTTTAAAATACAAAAATTACTGCCTCTAATGAATAAGAAAACCCTCCTATATTATGAGAAAACATAATATGAGAGTTTAATAAAAATAGCATTACTTTAATAATAATTAAAAATACCCATCAAACTTCTCACAAGGTATTATAAAGGTTTTAGCTGCCTGGCTAACTGTGTGCTTCTGCTACAGCAGTGAAAATAACTGAGATCTCATTTCAGTAGTCAAGTGAAGAAAACACCATAACTCATCTGATGTTAACCAGCTACTAATATAATGTCACAAAAAGATCAGAAAAAGTGCTGGGATTAATACAGATTCCAGAATTATGAGACTGATAAATGAACTGAACAAATCAACATACAAGCACTATTAGCTCTTTAGAATAAAAAAAAAATTATCAATATGCTTACTATTTATGACCTTCCATGATTCCTGTTCTCTTCAGACACCTAAATAAGAAATGATCAGTTAATACAAGTATCTGTATTTTTTAGATAAAACACTAGAAATCCTGTATCTTTTCCCTCAGAAAATTACTACACTGTAGCATCTTGTTTACCACATTAAAACAGAAAACTCAATCTGTGAGCCAAATAACTTCCTTGTGTACCACAATTCTCACAAAAACCCATTACAAATGGATTTAAGTGCTGCCAATCCTTCTGTAGTTAGCAAGTTTTTCAACCAAAAGCAAATTTACCAGGCATAAATTCAGTGACTTTTGATGAGGCATGCCAAAATTGTCCATGCCAGGCATCACCCTCAGTCAAGTTTTTTTCCTACAAGTTTTAGCCACAACAACATTCAATTATTTTTTTCCTTTTTTTTTCTGCTTATATCCCACTGACCTACTTTTCTAAAACACTAGTTACATCATGTCTTGAGTCAGAGATGTGAAATTTAATGACCAGATGGTTTTTCTATGAGGGACACTGCAGATCCTGAGGATAGAATATGATTTGTAGGCATTAGAACTTTAGATTTTTTAATACCATCTCCAGCTTGGACACTCAAGTTTCCCACTATACTTTGAGCTGGCCAGATGGCATGCACATAATTTCCCACCAGTACCTGAGCATGCTCCTTCCAGGCCAAATTTAACAGCCAAGCCAGATACTCATAAACAACAAGCACCAGGCTTCTCCCCTGCTGCTTTCAGAGAGGACTGGCACATGGGTAACATGGGAATGGAAGCACAGCAGCAGGATCTGGATGAGACCAAAACGAAGCTAGTGAGATGGGTGGTGCTGCTGGGGAATGGACTTCAGCAAGCAGAGGCACAGAATGAACACACCAACAGGCTCCACGAAGGTATGAAGCTGACTGACTGAGAAAAAAAGTAATGGAAAATGGAGCTAGGGAGGTAACAGTGCTGAAACTGAACTTTGGCACTAACCCAAGTAAGAAAGAAAAGGGGCTACAAAGGGGAGTCAGTATGTTGGAAACTAGCACAGTACTGCATACAGACAGTGTGGTTAGCACTGGAGAGGCAAAGGGACTGGAACAGATTGCAGGAACCCAAACAAGGCAATGCAAACAACCTGGATGCTTCCTGCAAGCATAAAGCACAAGCACTTCCATTTGGAGCTGAATGGAGCCAAATCTCAGATTTCTGAGTCTAACCCCTCTGCTGTCAGTACCTGTGAAACTTGCTGGCAAAGATCCAGGAGATACTGCAAGATTATATCAGAGCAGGAATTTCGCCTGAATTGGAATTTTTGTGAAATGTTCTTAAGCACTGCAGGACAGACCACACAAAAATTAGTAACTCTGTCTTCAGATCAGAGTTCAAATGTAAGGGTCAACAGCTAAAAAAGGAGGAAGAAAGAATCTTTTCAGACTGTTGTGTTACAGAATCATTGAGTCAGACAAGATATAGAATGGACTCCTTTGCTGTTCTTTCTAGAGCCATAGGCACAGACACTACTAACTCATTTTCCAATATCTTTATATTCTTGACTTCACTGTTTTCACATTGGTCCTTCTTAAGTCAACTGTGGGGGTGTGTGAGGGAGATAAGACCACAGGRTCTAGCTTGTGTACACAAGCTCGTCCATGACTCAGTTATTCAGCAGCACACTTGGTCTGACAGGAAGCAAAGAACAGCCTGTCTAGGCGGACTAACATGTACATTACATGGAATGAAGTATAAGCAACCAGTATGGGGAAAAGGTGCAAGGCACTGACCTTATTCACTGTACACATCCACCTGCTTCTTCTGGAAACCACTGTCCCTACAAAAAATAAATAGGGTCATGGTGAAACAGTTGCCATTTGCAAGTACAGCTCATGCTCTTTCTTCCTAAACATCTGACCTCACCTTTTGACTCTGACATCTTCCTAGGTATATTCTTCCAGGTCCTACATAGCACCCTTAWGCCCTGAAGATATTCTTTGTTGGAGTTTTTACATTCAAAGTGGACAGTATTTTCATGGTATGAAAATGAGGGCACGTGTTATCTGTTCTGCTGTGTGATGGGATGGCATTTGGGGCTACAAGACCTGCTGGGATGGTGTCCTATGGCCAAYCAGGGTGGAAGGAAACAAATGGAGCCTTACCTACACTGCCTGCTGGAAATGGCTCCTGGCACATGATATCACCCAAAACAGGCCAGGAGGGAAAAAGGTCCCAGAGAGATAGTATAGATAAAAAGCATGCCAGGGAGATGGCTGTAATTAAACAGTAGCAACAAGCAGCAGCCCTGTGCCCATTGTATTTCCAGTATGGAGCTGGCTTTTGGTCATAAATGAGAATTCAGTTTGCAAAGACAGCTTAGTAAGTACTAGCATTGAAAAAACAGAAATGTAGTTGCTAAAAAAAGGTGCAGTAAATTGTCTCTGCAGTAATTTAACAGGGCCCTAATTTATTTATATAATCTCTTTCTTCAGGTATTGTTACTGTCTGTTCCAAGTCCAAGAACCGAAAAGGGTTAAGATATGGTTCAGCTCTAACAAAGGACACTATTAAAAGCATAGCTGAAAGCAGTGAGATTTTTTAAAAGAAATGTTGAAATCTAAGTTTAGTCTCAAAAAGTGAGAGATACTAATAAGAGGGGACTGGAAACAGCCCAGGGAAGTACCCAAGAATTAAAAGGAACATTTGACAGCCAKGTAAAGAAGAATCCCTACAGTCACAAAATGCTGCCCCTGAGGCTGCAGAGAGAGATCAAAAATGAGCACATAACCTCTCATTACTTCAAGTTGTGAACTCTTATGCTTTCGAAGAACAAGACAAATCTCCCAAACAGAAGTAACAAGCCAGTTGGTCTTTGCCAAAATTGACTACAACAGGAGCACATGAATCTACCAATACTCTCTCTAAAAATTGCAGTCAAATTTAAAATTAACCCATGTTCTCATACAGTTTTAGATATAAAAATAAGCTTTACTTGCACAAGGAGTTGATGTAAGGGACTTTTTTTTGCTTGTTTTTCTTCTCAGTGTATTACAACAAACAAACAAACAAGATAAAAGTTTCAATAAATAGTATTATCCTGACAATGATTAACAAAAGAAAAAAAAAAATCATCTCCCTATGAGAAAGCATTTGTATTGGGAAGTTTCCATGATATTTGACAATAAAGAGTTATACAACACTTGTGATCTCCACAACGGCCTTCACCTTGACAAACAAAGGGAGGGATACTGTAGATGAGGGGGTGGGTGCCAGAAGCAAGCACACCTGCTTCATTCACACCAGAGAAAGCAGTGTCCCATTACACACGACTGCACACAAACCCAAATTYAGCCCTGCACAGTGACGGATCCGAGTCTTCCTGAAGAAGTCCACTCGTGGCTCCAGTAATTTTGCAAGTGCGTCTCAGTGTTTTGAGAGAGACTAATGCTACCTCAGTTTAAGCATTAAACCTAAGCTGGCTCTACTCATAACAAGTCTGCTTGGAACACAAGGAGCCATAGACCTGAAAGACTCATTCCCATACAGAACTGGTGGGCCCATAAGCCCTGCCAAAACCTTGAAAATCCTTAGCACGTGTTTTTGAGGCACCAAGAAGYCTCAGCATCACTTTCCACAAACTATCCTCATTGCAGACTGATGCCAGACGAGACAGGCACAGCCTGGACACTGAAATACATCAGAACTGTTTCTAGACTCTGCCTGGCTGCAGGTGGAATACAGCTGAATTCAGGCAGTGCTCTGCCACAGACAAGAAGAAACGCCAAAACCAAGATGGTCCTGCAAACAGCCAACTATGGCAGAGTTTCTCTGGGTGGTAGACTATTTACACACAAATTATTTCCAAAGGAAGCCGTAACAGCTGGAATGCACACAGAACTTCATGCTATTTCTGCCATACTCATCATCCTACTACGACATTTTATTAGCTGTGACACTGAAACAAAAATTGATGGAGGATACTCACCATTAGCAAGTGGCCTTTCTATTCCTATGGAGAATCCTCTGATTCTCTATATTCTCCAAGACCACTTGAATAAACATGTAAATTTTTCTGTGCAAATAGGAAAATGCTTTCATGGTGTTTTGTGTGATTTGAACTGCAGTATATGCTAGGATTACCCGCCAGCTCATGCTCTGTACCACATTTGTACAAGTCTGCTTCTCTTTTTTAGCTTTAGTACATTTTGTTGCAGCATAAGTTGTCTGGTTTCCCAAGAGCTAAACAGCTTTATGAATAATCCTTAGATTCTACTTGTATAAGAAAAAGATGGTACGGGTGCCTTCTCTCCAACAGCTACATTGATAATAAACAAGTCTGTATACCAGCGTCACTCACATTACTTCTCTTTTTCAGTGAGCCTAAATGTAGGAAGTGTCACAAGGCATGGTAAAGTTCAAATCTTAATACTCTCCTAGGTTATGAGGAAATCAGTTTAAAACCCAGCCCAACAAACAAAACACCCATAATTCAAGTATCTCTTCTTGCCTGAGCATTGGTTACCTAGCTCTTACTGCACTCTTAGCTCAGACAACTGATTACATAGAAAAATATCAGCATGCAGAGGCATCAAACAGAAATCTTTTCAAGTCTGAAGACTGTATGTAAAACAAACTGTTGATCTAATCATAGCTTCTCAGAACTAAGAGATGAGCTGAAATTCTTGCAAAAACATTATAAATGCTGACRTACAGAGTAAATCTAATACCCGAAGATGACCTAGCAGCTATGAAGGAAGGCAGTAGATTGAACAATACATTCTTCTGAGATACATCCAGAAACAAGGAAAGGGAACTGAACAATCAGCATAGCAAACTCCAACAGCCCTTACGTGAAGGCAATATGTTCATCAAAACACACAGAAGAGTCTGCACTTTCACTGACAGAACTGTCCTCTGAGCCTACTGCTCTTTCAGAGCAGACAATATGTTCTGTGGCTCCTCAAATCCTAACAGATTCTCCACATCCTAAAATCCTTCCAACTTATAACTTTCAAATATGGCAGAATCATGCATTGCAGTTGACTTACTTATGTCAACAGTTTTATTAAAATKGATAATCTTCCAAGAAACTTTTAATACAGTAATAGTAGAGTGGTGCCAAGTAACAACAAAAAAAAGAAGGAATTCTATATATAAAAGTTAAGACTGATAGTTTCATTTATGTAAAATACTTTGAAGGGAAGAAAATGTGCCTAGGTGAGGGAATCAACGCCATCTGCGCCTCCAACAGCTCTTGGCTGACAACCTATCTCCTCCACTCTGCTCCCTGGAAGCTGTGATCAAACTGAACCAAGTAAATGGGTCTGCAAAACAAGATGCAGTCTCACTGCAAGATGAAGACTAGACAGGGTAGTTTTATCTTCTCTGGTGTGTCTACAAACACAGAGACCAGAAGCTTCAAATGGTGTTTGACTTTGCCTTTCCCAAGCAAAAGAGAATGTAACAGCCTGCAGATCTGAACTATCCACGTTGTCAATGCAGGAAAAGAGTGAAAGCTGAAGTCTGGGTCTTTCAAGCTCAAGATTACACACAGACAGAGACTTAYAGACTTAGAAACATTCCTACTCTTAAATACAAGAATAGCTACCACTCTAATTCAGCTAAAATGAATCTAGAGTTCAAGCTATATCTATGACAAATGACAAGATTTAATTTTTCCTCTAAAGCTCTTAATTCCCAATATTGATGTTCTAATCCTGCAGAATCATCCATGCGTAGCTTTAAATCCAGGAGTCTTTTTGTTCTGTTAGACTACTCACTGATGTACTTGTTTATTTATTCAAAAAGTTTGCAAATTGGTCTGTAAGTGCTGCATTAGCAGTTCCTTCCACCCATTACAACTTTTTGTCTAATCCTTTGTCTGAGACTGATTCACAGCTTTCCTACTTATCCTTGAAAGTGTCTATCTTGGAGATTACCCACAAGTTCTCAGGAAAAGAAATACAAGACTGCAGTATCAACAGAATTACTCTTTCAATCTATTTCAGGGATTGACATCTAGAAAGAATTTCATACATCCTTAAAAGAAGTACAGGATAAATGGCATCCATTATACAGCRAAGGCTCCTGCTATATTCATACACCTGAGAGGTGCTGAGAGGGGGAAAAAATCCTGTTTGACTGCAATTATCTAACTTTAGTGCCTAAATTACCATACAAGCCTCTCAAGACTAAGTCCCTGTACAGATAGTGAATACAACCTCCAAAGAGCAATGCTGAGCACCTCAACCAAAGCCCCACCACTGTGCACACAGATATTATGCTTTTTGCATTAGGCAGCTGAACTACAAAGATAAATCCTGCTGTGAGAGCATTGCTTTATTTCCCTTCTTTTAGAGCTAGCATTTCATGGTGGTCTGTTGAATTACTGTAAAAAAAAAAAAAAAAAAGTCAGCAGCATACTGAGTAACACCATCCTTAGGACATGGCCACATCCCATTAAGTTCCCTGGAATCAATTTTCTCTTTCACTACAAACACTTCTGGAACTAACATTTCTGCCACAGTTACTGCCATTTCATTCTCCTATCTACCAAGGCCTATGAGACATCCCAGAAAACTACACATTTATTAAACTTCATTTATTCATTTGTCTTGATCTTTCAAATAATTTAAACCCCCCCAAAGAATTAACCTACTCTACCGAGCCCGCTACTCCTGCCAAATTTGACGCGCATAAAAATCCCAAGCACACACTTAAAACAACAGAAGTGTCAGAGAAATTGGAGTCTGTTCTCCAAGGAGGTAGTTCGATCCAACACAACACACCTTTGTTTTTCAAGCTAGTAAACTGTGTGGAGAACAAACCACAGTAATACCAGGAGGTAGCTTAAATGACTAAGATTGTGTGATTAGAGACTTGCACTGTAAGAAATCATGTACAAGGCATGAAGAAATCTGAATGTTTTGGGTCTTCTTTCTGTCATTTTGCAGCACTACCTAGTCACTTATCTTCACACAGTACATCTGACCAAATGAGCAGCAGTMCTATTGACACCTGTCTTTCACTCAATTTTACACTGATTCTATCTAATACTCCATGTAGGGCATGTATGGTCACATCTATTGCAGAGAGTACTGTCAAGAGTTACTTTCTTCCAAAACACAATTGTCGTACTTCTAATTTCAGAACACACAATTAATGTGGGAAATTATTCTACTTAAGTTCCTGGTATAGTCTAAGGAAAGGATGATATCTGAGGCCATGTTTCTTATGCTGTCATTTTGTCTTCATTCTTCTATTCCCAACTCTGATACATACACTTGCTAGACAAACTAAAAATTTACAGTTTGTTTATTGCTCCCTTRTACCAAGAACTAAAGAGTATCAATCTATCTGAACCACTCACTGGTTTTCAGGACTTGAATGGTTACAAGTAATTTTTAGCCAACCTGAAAAAGGAGGAATTTGGCACTGTCAACATGTTTGTTAAAACTTATTTTTGCCCCCACAAAGTGCAAGGGYCAACTCAAGAGAGTTAGCATTCCTCTCTAAAAAATAATTTTGTGTCTATTTTGGTACTATATATCTGTCATATTATTCCAAAAACTATCAGATCAAACTTACAGGCATAAGTGATCTTCTTTCCAGACCATAAATGCATTGAAATTATACTTGGAACTGGGTTGGGGGTTTTCTTGGGTTTTTTTAACATTTGAGAACAAAAAAATTCCTAAACCCAGTGGATTCTCAAAAACACCGATAAGAATGGCACATGAAGTCACAACATGTACGTGTACAGTACATGTAGTCTCAGAACAAAATATTTCAAATAAATGCTGGTAGACTGCAAGACTGATGAGCRGACAACAGCACTTTCTAGATAAGCTCATTTGCACACAGAACTTCATCATTTGCACAGAAATATTTAATCACACAAAAATTTAATTTTAAATTCCTTTTTCAGATTATACTGATTTTTCAYCTGCTTATTGTGGAATAATGTAGGGACAGTACATAGTATCAGTTTCCCCTCAGATAACATCTTTTACTTCACTAGTAAAGTGTTCCATTTATATTTGTGGAGAACAGTCATATTGCAAGTACTACATGCATTTTATGGAAGAATGATTTGAGTGTAAGTCATTGAATGGCAGGCCTAAGCTCACTGTAAATGAGAAAAACTGGGGATATTTACTGCGCAGTATTTAATCTTTTTCTAAATGCAGRCTTGCTTTGTTTCTTTAAAATGACTATCAAATTGTTTTGTAACACACATTTATTCTCTTCATTTAAGAACCGCTATTTGTAAACTTAAGAGCTGAATATTATTAAACAAAATATCATATGGAACATGCACTGTACAGAGATTATAAGAGACAAGACTGTTTTCCTGATGCACTCTACTTGTAGTCAGAGTAGAGTCTTAATACTGGGAAACTTTCCTCTTGCGAAACTATGGGAAAAGAAGTGAATGGACAAAAAAAAAAATCATTAAACTCTTGCATGTACAATATATTACATACAAACACATAAGGCTTCAGAACTTCAAACTAATGGCTCTCTTATTTAGATACCCTATTTGCTGGCACAGTCAAGCTTCTCACACTTCTGCCTCCCTCCTGCCTTTTCATCCACTCAGAAGCCAGGAGGCAATGCCATTTATCCCCAAGGRGAAACAATGCTGGAGGAGGGAACATGAGAAAATAATTTTCTCCAGATTCCCTTAGAGATTATTTCACATCTGTGGATAAGAGATTCGATCAACAAACAGCCTCAGCATGCACAGCAACAATACAGGGCGATCTCCTCGCACCGCCCTTTAAGTAAACACCACCAGTGCAGGCTACATATTCTCAGCAGACACAGAGTCCACTCAACTTTTGTATTACTGCTCTCAGTAATATCCTGGCACACCAGCTGACTGCTTCTAGAGCAGTGGTGATCCCTATGAAGCTACTTGCAAGATGTACCCAAGTACTGTTTCAGTGACTTGGTACAGACAGTTCTCAAAGTTTATGCAAACAATTGCATAACCGGTCAAAATGCCCCTCAGTTTGCTGTGGCTAACAATAGCCACAGGAAAAAGTACTGTGAGACTGCTATTACTAACAACTCTTAAAAGGTCAAATTTCTTGTTCTTGCCTGTTTGGTTCTAACAAACGTCACTCTCTGGGATTTTGTATTTTTAATGTTTCTGCATCGTGGCGTAATTTTGTCTCTAGAGTGATTTTATGGATGAGAAGCAGCAAAACATCGTGAAGAATAAACTACAGAGCAATACTCTTGGAGGTGATTTTGAAAAGAAAAGTTTTTAAAAGTCTTTGAGAGCATTTTTTGTCTTCTTGTTTATTTGAGATATTAGCACATTTTTTTTCTGCCAACTTGTACCAACAGCTTTCAACACTACTTGAAGACTGAAAAGAGCTGTTATTATTAATTTCTTCAAGAAAAGATGATGTGAGAAATCATCAGAACAATTTAACAACTGTGTAAAGTATGGATACCAGAGAGAAACTGGCAAGATGGTTGGGCTTGAAACTCTACTAAGCCAGGACAAAACCCCCCAACACTGTAGTAGGGTTCAACAGGAATTTTACTTTGCACTATGTGATCTCCTTCACCCTCCACTAAAATAAACTTCTAAAAGAAAAATGTTAATGAAACCACCYCGTTCCATAAACTCATAACTGGTCTTCTTGAATCTACAAATCTGCAGTTTATATTTGAATCTCAACTCCAACAAACACAATAGAAGAAAGCATCATTATCTAAAATGCATTTAATTTTTTTTTGTCAACTGAAAAGGAAGCAAATTCCACTGACCAGCATCTAGATTCTTGAGTAAAGTGCTGGAACCTTTCTGGAAACAACAGTGTTTCATGCATGACATTCTGACAGTGAAGAAACCTTAAAAACTCCTTTAGACTGAGGTTTGGCACCATTTAACCACCACACTATCTTCCAGTAGAATGTCATGTGCAAAATGTGACTGGTTACACCAGTTATGGCAGTTCACTACTCAAAAGATCTCTGTGGCTTGACACTAAATTCCTCCTTCAGTGGTATTAACATTAATCTTAAACTATTAAATTACTAAGTTTAAACCAACAGGTTGTTCAAATAGTTTAAAAAAACCTGCTGAGGTCTAAATGAGTTGTTGCTGGTCATCATGCTAAGTACCAGTAAGAACTGCAACTTCTAGATTTGTGCCAGACAGCACTGTCAAGGGGTTCTTCCACTCCCTATTTGAGGACGCTGGATAGACAAAGTGGAAAGAGTGGATTATCAAAAAATCAAAAGATAAAAGACCACAACCAAATGCCACCTGCACTGCAGATGCCAAAAYCTAGCCCATCGTTTTCTCTGTCCAACAGAGAAAACGGTTTGGAAAAGTGATCAGTTTTGATCACTAGAGCAGAACACAAGAGCAGTTTATTTCCAAGAAGTCTACTCTGAAACAAGGGCCACAGCTGCTTTCTGAAATGCAAATTAAATAAAATCTATCCAGAAACCAGAAGAAAGAGGATAACACAATTAAACATGGGGAGAACAAAAGCAAACTAACAGGTGTTTAATGGAAAAAAAAGGATCTCTTGATTTAAAGCAAGGCTTGTAGGCAGGGAGAAAATATCATAACCAACCAAACAGAACAACAACTCCAATGGGCAGCTTCCAAAATACTACAATGTAACTTGGGGGTAGGGGGTTAAAGGATGTAACCATGAGATTACCAGARTCAATTTCACATTTAGACCTCTGAACTAAGGCAAGCCTGAATTACTGCTTTAAGAGGGGTCACACAGATCCTTGAGGCTATCAGCTTTACACAAAACAGTGTGAAACAGAAGACTTATTTACATACGGCACTGAATAAATACATCATGATATTGACAACTAACACAGTGCCCTTCACCACTTCCTGCTACTAAAAACTGACCTGATGTTTCAAGTAATATCCGATTTTTCTATKTTCTTCCAAAAGACTTTAGCAGCTTTCATGGGTCAGGTGGATGAATGTAAAATAAACCTGATTACCAAGAATGAACCTTTCACAAATTACAAGCTTTAAACCGTAAATGCGGGGCTCTTGAATTGCCATTTCACCAGCTGTCACTGCCTCGGTGCTGGTTSGATGTCTGACATTACCTGACCAGAGGATGCCCTGCCACCCCTCTCCACCCGGCTGATCCCGGGAAGGTTTGGAGCGCAGCCGGGCAACCTGCGCTGAGCCCGGCAGCCGAGCCGGAAACCGCCGCGGAGCGCCGGCCGTTTCCCTCCCCGCTTCCAGCGGGCGCAGCGCCAGCRAGGATGTACGGGAGGCACAAACGGATAAATGCAATAATCATGGCGAGACAACCGCACGGCAGGAGGGCGAACACAAGGCAAAAGGAGGAACAGATGCCATCTTGAGCCCCGGAAATTTCGCTCTGAACAGGTCCGCCCGTGGGTACCGCGCTGACGGCCACCAGCTCCGCAGGCCCGGCGGCCGCGCCGCCTCCCTCGCCCCGAGCGGGCTGCCCGCGGGGGAGGCGGCGCCCACCCCGTGCTGCTACCCGCGGCACCGGCTCTCCCCGCCCGGCCCCAGCACGGAGACCGGCGAGCCCTCCCTTCCCGCACTCACCTTGCGGAGGGAAGGGCCGACCCGCAGGCACCGCCGCCCCTCCAGGTGTTCCAGCGCCSCCGGCGTCAGCGCGGCCAGCGGAGCCGCCTGTGCCGGCGCGGKCGCCCCCGCAGCGGGGCGGAGCCGCCGCCCGGGCCGGCCCAGCCCGGCCCCCGAGCCGGGAGGGCGCGGCCGCCAGGTCCGCGGAGCTGGGGCCAGCYGCTGGCCGGTCGTGGCCGGAGTGGGGAGGCGTTTCCTCCTGCTTTTCCTGCAGCACTGTGAGGGAAGCGGCGGGAGAGTCACCCGGGTTGGGGCTCTGATCGCCGCCTCGACAAAGCCCTACGCCCCGTGTCTCCGCCCCAGCCTGCCGGGGACCGCAGGTGTCCCGCGAGGAGCAGCAAGGAAATACTAAAATGTTTTGGTTGTCATAAATAGCTGTCATAAATAGTGGAAACGTGGAGGAGAAGGCCTTTTAACGTCGCAGGCAGGTGGCAGTGACGGGGGAGAGGGTCAGGAGAGCGTTGGTTTTGAGATCATGTCGGAATTGGGTCATTGGGGTTGTGTGAGAGCTTTTTGAGTAAAGGAGGTGGGTTTGAAGCTGATTTCAGAGCTTGAAATGGGGAGAAGAGTCCACAGGTGGCATTTGAAAATGAAGTAAAAGGAGAAACGGAGAGCAGCGGTATCGTGTGAAAATTGATCCCGCTTAAGTGGGGCAGTGTTAACTTACAGGTGTGAGAGGGCAGAGGTGTAAGCACRCCGCAGGGCATGAAAGCAGGAATGGAGAAGAAGAGGTTGGGTTAATAGGGCCCCAGAAAGGGTTGAGGAAGAGTGGACAGGAGGAAGCTGTGGAAAATGAAGAGAGGAGACGAGTGGTAGTGAGGCGTCATTTTCTGAACCTTGCAGAGGTCCCAAGCACTCRTGTCAGTGTCTCCGTGTTTCTGCGAGGCAGAGCTGAGCTACTTCGCTGGAAGTCACAGATCTAAGAGTAAAAGTGAAGATGTTTTCAGCAACAGGGGCTGTGCTGTGAGGCAGTGTCTGTGWAAAAGACTTAGGATCCTAATGGGCAGAGAGCTAGGCATGCACTCCCTGAGTTCTGAAGAAATCAGCTGGGAYAATTTAACCCTGTATAATGTGAGGAGTTTCAGCTATAACTTGGGAGCTTGTTTAGTTTCCCTGTTTGGCATTAGTGTGACCACTAACAGCAGGTCATACCCCCAAGCATGGTGTATGTAGCATAGAGAGTGTGTTGACAAACAAGAATGGTTTTATGGCAAGAAATACAGGATTGTTTCCCAGAASTACAGAAATCCTAACAGGATAGGTTTTGTGTTAAAGCAACGTAACAGCAAGAAAATATTTTTGTGTGAAGCAAATCTCTTAATGGGGTCCTTCATCTTGCAGAAGAGGGTATGACACAGCTGAAAGCTTGGAATACAGGAAACCTGGTGTAAAATGTCTCATTTACTTCTGGATGTTGTATTGTAAACACCCTTCAGCTGCCTTGTTATTCCAGAGCTCTCTTTAGAACAAATATAAAAAGATGCACTTTAGGGTGTGGTTATCTGGTTTATTTTACTTTCCAGTAAGAGGAATCATTCTCTGGACAGGTGTTCCCATAACTGAAAGAGTAACAGGCTGAAGTGTAAATACTTGCATTAGACATATTGCTCCATTAGTCAAATAAATTTGAGGTATTGCTGGTTTTGAGAGAAAAAATGTTCATGGAGTTCTTAGCAAAGGGAAGTGGTGCTAATAAGTGACAAAAGTTTTCTCTGCAGTGGATGAGGATCTGGGATCTCTTCAGCCATGTCTGGCATTGGGATTTGATAGCTTTTAGTTTCTCAGTGAACAAGAAGAATCTGATGTGTCTTTTAGTRGTATTTACATGTGCAAATCTTCTAGAGGAAGATTCTGTAAAAAGAAAATCTCACAGGATGTAAGGAATTACTTTAGCCATTGCMGGAGCAGAACCAAGACAAATAGATTTTTTTTTTTTGTAAATTTGCAAGTGTTTCTTTTCTTAGTTGCTCCATGATAAAGAWGAGGGAAAATAGTCCTGAATAAACCTTGATTCTGCAAAACACTGTACTTTTGTGATTATGGAACTATTTTTATGCCAATATTTATGTATATATGTGAATATACCAAAAATCAGGACTTAGGCTAGCTCATTTCTCGTGTACTTTAGGACTACATCCTGCAAATTACAGACAACTTTTGGCTTTGGCCATCTTAATGTCTCAAACCATTCGCTGAGATTACTATATAACATCAAAAAATTCATTTTAAAACTATTCCTTACTRAAGGGAAGGCATTTCTTAATCTTTTCTCATGTTTCATGTAGTTTATCACCAGATGTAAATGTTATAAATATAAGCAAGTGCCATCTGGTTGTTCTAGCACCTCTCTTATCTCCCATGGAGATATTTTTAGGGTAGCAGAAATACAGAAATGTAATAAAAACAGTTATTGTAYGTGATATTTGAAATAAGGTGTACTTTCTACTTTTCACAAGCTTAATTCTTTGATARAGCTGACTGAATGCATGAAGCACCTTGAAGCATGGTGCTTCATACTTTCTGCTACTAACAATTTTTCCCCATTTGAGCATCAAAGTGCTCTAAGTTACTTAAATTAACTAAACAGTTGGTTCCCTGACCTTAAAGAARTTCATTTCTGCTGTTCCATAAGCACCCTATCCTCTCGCAAACTGAGATTGGATGACATCATTAAAATTGCCATAAGATGCAAGTAAAGATGAAGTACAGCCCTCTGAGGTGGATCTACTGATCATGTCACAGTTGAAAACATCACTTTTTATGGTAGAGAAATGAGTTTCCAAGCCCTCAATCACACAAACCCAGAGCTTTTGAAAGACTGAGGCAGCAAGTAGTTTTAGCCCTCATCTTGTAAGCTTTTTTTTTTTTTTTGGCATCTGAGCTTTGTGTTGCACTTTGCTCTAGCTGCATTTAATTTTTAAAAATACAAATAAAGATTGGAATCCCGTGTTGACTCAGTGAGACTCACCTCCAGTTGTGTTTACTGTACCACTTGGCTACTGTAGCGTACTATGGGATATGCTATCCTTGTCACTTAAATTGATACAGGTGTTCATGCTGTCTATATGAAATAATCCTAAAAATGTGTGTGATTTTTGGCTTATTACATTYCTTAAGTAATAAGATTGAATTTCAAATAAGAAAATGGAAACCATAAAGAGAAAGTAAACTAGAAACTAGAAATTCAAAGATTTTGGAAGCCCAGTAGTAGTGGCCTGTTTTTCAGCTAGAGCAATAGAAATTACATTTCCCCACTTGTATATATTATTTTCTTAGGGTTTCTTAATGTGCTGCTATTGTGTCCCCCATTTATATGTGTCTGGGAATTAGTAACTTCAGAAACTTGAGTAGCATTAGGTATCCTAGAAACAGCATTGAAGGTTTCTCATCTTCCCTGGACAGTAACATTATTATTGTTTATTATTATTATTAGTTAAACTTTCACATATTAAGATGGTTTTTAATCCTCTCATGTCATTTGCTCTCTGTTTCTTTTCCACATAAGGAAGTATGATCTTTTAATGTTTTGTTTTATGGACACAGTCACTGCTTGCTTGAGCTTCTGCTCAAAATTTAGAAATCAAGATGAGGGAAATAATTCCCTTAAACTTCCTCAAGTCCCTAATATGAATATTTTCAGTCTTTTTTGTCCTCTTTTGTCTAACTGCTGTTCTTTTAATTTTCCTCCCACATTGCTGTTTGTTTTCAAATTTCTTAGCAAAAATCTGTCTAGTTTAAAGGTGTTTGTGTTCTGCTGTTTTGCATTTATTTTTATAGTTTCTATAATTTAGCTTTGCAAGGCATGTAACTTGTATTGCTTATGTGACTATTCCACCATAGTGATCAGCTGAAAATCTTTAGCCTATTGTCAGCTTCAGAGATTTACTTAATTAGTCATTTATTTCTCCTTTCATAAGCTGGAAAATACAGAATCACAGGAYAATTTGGGTTGGGGTTGGAATAGATCTCTGGGATAATCTGGTCCAGCCCCTGCTGCTAAAGCAGACTCCCCTCGAGCATGTTGCGCAGGATTGTGTGCAGATGGATTTTCAGTATGTCCAGAGAAGGAGACTCCAGAACCTCTCCATGCAGCCTGTTCTGATGTTCGGTCACTCTCAAAGTGAAGTTTTCCCTCATATTCTTATGGAACTTCCTSTGTTTCAGTTTGTGCCTGTCGCCCCTGATATCTTCTATGCTAGTGGAGGCCCTGCAATGACAGCCAAGTGTAGAATTAGAGGGCTCCAGGTTGAAGTGGTGCCAGCTTCTCTGACCATCAAGGTAGGACCAAAACTGCCAAATAGGATTCAGCCTGTAATTGTGGCTTTCATGATGACCATTATTTTCCTATGGTTCTTTCCTCTTTTAATTCTTAAAATTAAAACATTCCTGAGTGGAAGGGCTTGCCTGGATTTTTCTTCATGCAGGTTTGTGTTCGCTTTTAGATACTGTCTGAAGTCCAAATTTAATATTGCTGTCCAAATGTTGGTTCTTATACTCTTTTTGGCAATTCCTGATCAGTGAGCTGTGCAATACTCTTCTTTCCTCTTGTCTGGTTTGCACTGAACATTTTTGTACATTCTTCCACTATCCTCCACTATTTGTCTCCTTTATTGTCATTATCCAGCTTTCTGGATACTCTTGCAAAYAGGACACAGGGTATTCTTTCCTGTCAAATACTTTTCATTTGAGTGACAGGGATGGAGCATGTGGAGTGACTATCTATTTTTCATACCTGACATTTTGAATCAAAAGAACTGTGTTAGTTAATCTGTTGTTTAGATGGAGCTGGTATTTGCAGAATTCACCAGAGAATTAGCAAGGCATTCAAGAGCCAGGTTTATCCTTAATAAGACAAGTAGACAGTAGGGAGAGGAGAATGGGCATGGTGGCAATTTGCACTGATTTTCATCTGAGAACAATAATATTTTAAAAAACMTTCTTCTTAAGTATTTACTTGGAAATATTAATGTGGACACACACCACCTGCTGTCATGGATTGTATTTTGAAATGCATATGTACTTGAACTGAGATTATCTGCTGTGGACTTGGATAAGCAATCCGATCCCTGCAGTAAACGATGAATTTATTTTATTATAGTCTGCAACGGTATTATTGAATAATCCCCAAACTTCTTTCCCAAAGAGGCTTACAGTCTGAAAGAAAATGCAAAATGGGAGAGAGACAGCAAGAATCACTGTTTTTGCTTTGTAAATGAGAAATTGAGACATGGATAAAATGATTTGTCAGCAAAAACTGRTGACAGAACTGGCCACTGCCAGATTTACCACTGCCTTTAGCTATCCCGTCTTCCAGTGTTTTCAAAGGCTAGAGATTCATAAGATGCGCTTGCTTTTTCCACATCTTTGGGAAGGAGCAGGGTACTGACAGAAACCATGTTTAATAAATAGAACTTCTTTGAAGGAYAGTATACAATAAAACAGCTCTTCATTTAATATGTTTTCATAGTGGTAATATGAATGCATTTTCTATTAAGTTCGTTTCTTTAGAAGAGAATAATACTGTAAATACAGGCTGGGGCTCCCAGATGTTACCATATTCTCTTTGATGCATTCATAAGAGCTGTTCCATATAAAGACACATATTTTGAGTCAGTCATTAAAATATTCTGGCCCATTAAGAATATGAGTCACCTAATTTTTAAAGCTCTCCTGGAGATGTTTCATATGTGTAAGTCTACTAAAAAAGAATCTGGCAGCTGTTATACCGTGTACTGTAGATATTGCTAATTCTCAAATGTGTGAGAAGAATTCCACTACATCAGAAAGTAAATTTGCAGCACAATAACTATTGCAAGCAACTACAGAGTTTGTTTTGCTTTCAACMCCTCATGTATCACATAAACACTTTTATCATAAAATGTATACTTWCTGAATTTTCTAATGTATGACTTTTAATACTTAGCAAGCAATACTATGGCTTGGTACGAATTTGAATATTGATTTTGAGAAATTGACATTCTGAACAGTCCATCTGTGGACAATTAAAAAAACTCGATTTTTTTCCCCCAAAACATGTTAATRTTTGGGTTTGTAAAATTTTTTGGCATTTGCTTGAAAAGAAGCTATAATGAAGCTCAATAAACCTTTGTAACATGTGCCAGAGTTCTTAGTGATAAGATGGTCCTAAAATTGAGCATTGTGATTTAAATAATCTCTGAGATTTCAACAGCTTGAGTCAGATGTTCCAGTGCTGTATAATCTCTTTGCCCTTCAAGGCAGTATGAACTGGCTGTCCCAAGATAACTGTTTTGAGATAGAAGATACTTTTCAGTTCCTTATGACACATGGACTTTATGTTATTTTTGCCATTTAATAGAAAAAATAGTGGCATTGCTTGAGAAACAGAAYGTTGGTGGAGTTGCATCTTCTAATATGCAGCGATTTCTTATCAAACAAAAAAATACCTTTACCGATCTATTTTTTTTTCAGTTGTGCCAAGAGGAATCATGAAGGCTACTATTCTGAAAATACGGGTTAGTCCAACTTCAGTACATGTTTGCATTTGAAAAACAAGCCTCTTCATTTTCTAAGGTGCACTTTTTTAAGAGATGGAAAAATATAAAATTTTACTGAAAACTTGATTTTTCTAACTTTTTCGTTATGTTGAAAAAACACCCCACCTCATCATAAATTAAATTATTGATCTGAGCAGAGAAAAAAATTATAGAAGTATTGTTTTAAATAGAAAAATTATTCATCAAAATACTGCCGCATCTCTCATTCAGCCATKACTTTTTCCTTCCTCTTTGTGAACAGCATGAATCATTTGTCCCAGGAGATAAGCTATACCCTCACTGAGATTCACTGTTTTCTGTTTCTGCTGTTGTTTTTTTCCCATCCTATATATGTATATTCCACAGAAATAAAAAGATGTGCATACCTCCTGCAAGTTGCCATGAGATTGTTTTCATTCTGGTTCTATGAGAAGTGTTCTGATATCTACAGAACATTTAACAAAGGTGAAACTGTTGTGGGCAATAAACCAGTTTGCTCACTAGGTTRATGTGCTCAGCTCATTCCTGCTGAARAGAGATAAACATTTACTTGGAATACACAATAAAATTAAAGTCTTGAGGTTCAGCTTCTCTCTAAGGCAGGGTTTGAAAAAGGCTCTCAAATTCTATAGGTACTGTTAGTATGAATATTCTGTAATTTTTGAGAAACCATATTTTTTTATTGTGAAAACRCAGTAGATTATTTGTCATTTTGAGTTATTGACAACATGGATCATCTTAATACTTTTAGAGATAAAGACTGCTAAAATTTGCTGTTAAAGCAAGTTTTWAAATTTGATGTTTTTTAAAATTTGCTGTTAAAGCCAGTGATTTGTACCACAGTAGATTTCTGTCCTGAGCTGCTTTAGTGAAAGATCTGTCAGCTTTTCCATTATCACTTCCTTTTTTTGGAGAGTATCCTAATTCATTCATTTCAATTCTCACCAGGATAAAATTTGGCTATAATATGTATTATTGGTAGTTCTCATTGTGTTAGCGTTTGGAAATGCAAAATATGTTGTTTTCTCACAGCTCTACTTCTTGTCTATTGCATCTACAGCACAAGAATTAATTAGACTGARTAGAAAATAAAATATTCAGGGCTAGACTGTTCCTTTCAGCACAGCCTTGATCCATGAATGGTGTGCAATCTGTGCAGCTTGAAGACATTGTGCCTTCGAGACACTCTCCTCTGCTGTAGGACAGTCTTCCTGCTGGTCTACACCAGCTCATTTTAACTTCCTTTATAAGAGATGGTTCCTCAGCAGTGTAAAGAAGAGAAAACTCAATGTATTCCCCTTCCAAATGAACCTGTGCAGTGAAAAGTATTGTCTTTGCTACTTCTGCCTGCTAGAATACAAGATTTAAATAACTTGTTCATTAGTACAAAGGCAGACCTTTTACACACCTAGCTGCTCTAATAGAGGCACACAATGTTATCTTTCCTTTTGAAAATACAATTTAAAATTTTTTGGCTAGCTAGTTATCTTTTTRTGTTTGATGTTATGTGTTACAGGGATGAACAAGTAATAACAGTGCAAAATTTCACTGAATGTATTCATTGTGGCTGAAAAAAAAATTAGCATTTGAGTCCCTTAAACTACAAGTTCAATCTAAAATCTTGATGACTTCAATGACTGCTGGTTCAAGATGTTGTACTCCTGTTTATGTTGTTTTAGAATTTTAGTTCCATTGAGCTCAGTTCTGTTCTTGAGCAACGTTTTTTTTCATGAGCTTATTAAAACTGAAATAAATGCAATATAAGCAGTCTAAAACAAACTGAAATATTCTAACTTTGACCAAATCAAGATGCGTTTATGATGTCTGAATCATCATCTCCCAGATTTACATGTCTCTTTCAAGCCAGTAAAAACAATGCATAATCAAATATTTCATCTGAGTAAAGCTGAAGACATTGAGCTATTCAGCCATAGCAAACACACACTACAAAACATGGCTCTCAGWGGCTATTTCAGCCCCRAGAAGCRGGGGRCGGTTCTGGGGCAGCCCGCGCTSTGAAGGATGAGACTGGACTCTTCRCTTTTCAGTCTTCAGGTTGTTYATTATTTCTTATCTACAAAACTTTCCTCCTGCCCAGCCRAGGCCTGGACAGCAAGGCAGCCAAAAGCACTCTGACCGCCCCYRAGGYGGTCTYGTCTTTATGTACTACAAATTAYGTATAACATATTTACCTTTATTCCCCAATACCAGTCACCCACATTGAACTGTGCACCTCYGTGTYAAACCAATCCCCAAGTGCCAACATCACCACAGAAAATGGACGACAAGAAGAAGAAGGAAGAAGGACAAGACACGCCCTGATCCCTCCATCTTGTCTCCATAATCCCCCTGTACCAAAACCTAAAATCTACATATTCACCCTRTAAATACATCATTCCCACAGCATTCAAACCTGAGTGCCTCTCGTGTCCTCATACACAGGTGGCAAATCCCTGGATGGATCAAAGTCAAGGCACCAGGCGCTYCTGGCAATATTCCAGGTCCTCYGAGCCCCCCAAGAGGGTTCTCAGCAACTCTGGAYATCTGGAGTGATGTGCTGAGTTCCCACATATGGCCAATCRAAAACCAAAAAAAAATAAAGAAGCAATTGAAAATCTTTTTCTTTCCTATTGGTTTTATATCTACCTTTATAAAGCTTTTTTGTGAACTATAGAAGAATGTATAAAATCATAAGTATCTCTTGGTAATTGTTGGCAAGATCTGTTTGCAGGCCTCCCAAGTATCTATTCTTTGTGGCAGAATCCCAGTGAAGGAAGTGCTATCCACGCTAGAGAGGAGCTGGGTTAAGGACCATTTTTAGGCATGCTGAACATACCCTGGTTCACTGGACAGGCTGGGATGCTGGCTGGTGTCATGGAGAGGCTGTGATGACTAGGGGATATTTCTGATGGCTGGGAAAAGGCAGACATTAAGCCTGTGTTTATGAAGGGACATCTGTAAAGGTCACCAGGGAGGTACAGCCTGCTCTGCCTCAGTCTCTAGGATGATCATGGAGAAAATCCTTTTGGAGGCCATTTCCATGCTCTGAAAGGCAAATAACACAATTAGGAACAACCAGTATGGATTTGCCAGGGATAAGTCATCCCTGAGCAATTTGACAGTTCTCTGTGATTAAATATCTGTCCCTGTTAATAACTGAGATAGAGCAAGGGATGTTGTATGCTTTTACCTTAATAGGCTTATGTTAAAGTCTGCCATAGCATCCTTATAATCCAAATTAGATATGGATGGATTACAAGGTGACTGGAAAACTGGCTTAATCGCTAGGCTCAAAGAGTCACTGGTTTGAAGTTCAGGTAGCCACTATGTAGCTCTTCTGCAGTTGATCATGGGCTAACTTGTTTAATGTCTTCATTTATAACCTGGATGACGGGATGAAACACCTTCAGCAAGTTCATGGCTGCCACTAAATTGGAGAAAACAGCTGATAAATTTGAGGGCAAAGCTTCTGCATAGGGGTATTTTGAAGAACTGGAAGAAGAGGTTGATGTGATGCTTAATGTATGTATCTTAAGAGTACAAGCACATACCTAGGCTTACCTCAAGACAGATATTATACAGGAAAGGTTTATTGTCTCTTCTGCAGTATGACTTAATTGTGATGAAGTACTTTAAGTATTGGAACATGATTCCTGTTTAATAGAACTATTAATCAGTGACATGAAAAATGATTGTCATTGTTCAAATCTCTGAACAACAGTGTGCCCTGTCTGGCACTCAAGATACGAAGCAGAACACCTACCACATAATGCATCCTAAAATGGAAAAGCACAGAACAAGCTTTAGCACATAATTACATCTATTTCAGTGTTGCACAAGTGTGTAAACACTGCTACTTGCTCCCTCTTTCATCACATCTATGTGAAATTCTTCTGTTACGTCRCTACAAATGTGAAGTGAATGGACTTAATTGTTCCAGGTATATGTTTCTAACTGAWATCAGAATTTGACTTATGAAGCTAGAACACCAAAATAATTGAAAAATATTCATTGATCTTTAATCTATCAAGAAAATGTGACCGTTTTATGGAGAATCACAGTAAGAGCAGTGGATCTTTCTTTTATAAGGCTTATACTCAAGTTCAGTAGGAATTGATTGAAAGAAGTCCCGATATTTGGCATGAATGGGAGGCAAGATTAGGCACTCTGTTGTGACAGTTACAACCAGCATACCCTTGTAACATGAATTTTAATTTTTTTTAAATTAGGTTCTGTGACTGAGGAAGGGCCTTKTTACCAAGAAGAAATAGAAGTGTTTTGTGGTGAGGAAATAATTTTGTATGTCTAGTTCTCCCCACCTCTCTGAAAAAAAGAAAAGGCTTATTTAATTGCAACATATAAAAGTGCTTTTTTCCATTTCAGTATAAAAATATGAGCTTAATGTTGTCACCATTTTTAACATTTTATCTTGTATACTTTCCCAGAAAGATACCATTCTCTGGCCCTATCCRTAGAAAGCAGTAATATATCAGTGTGAAAGAATTATTCAATTTTCTGCATATTGTCTTTTTGAACAAAACTAAGCTTTGAATATTTTGCATGAACATAGACTTACATTGTATTAAACCTTTATCTATAATGACAAATATCTCATCTTAGGTGTTTTCAACTAAAATTTAATCAATTAGAGCCATTTTTTCCCTGGGGTTGGTATTCATTAGATCAACTCATAATTTCTAAACTCCAGTCTGCTGAAAATAATGAAATTAGATCAATAGATTTGTGTTTAATGGCTTGTGTTATACAGCTCATCTGCAAGAGCTCTAAACCTACGTTTTCATAAGGTCTGCATTACTCAACTCATTGACCAGAGTGTGATGATGAGCTAATGCTGTTATTTTTAGTTCCTGCAGGTTTTATCCAAGGCATTTTGGAGACAAAGAGCTGGAAGGAATGACTGTAGTGAACAGGGAAGCAGGATGCATTATGAATGATTTTAAAGTTCTGTTTTTCAGGAATGAGAGTCAGAAAGTTAGTTGAGTAGTGTTGCAACTGCAATTTCCTTATTTTAGTGACTTATTTTAATGACTCCACTTTATAGCCTTSGGAATATGCCCATTTTCATGTTTTCATGGACTGTGCACATTGGCTAAAGGAGCAAAGAAATGGCACTGCTGTGTGAGACCTGTGTGCTGTCCTGTGTCAAACCACAGCCAGCACTAGGGGAAGATGTACAGGGACCTGTACAGGAGCTAGTAGCAGATCAGATATAAATCTCAGCCTAATCCCTGAATTTAAGATCCTAACCATGAAGATTTCTTACTTCTGCCCGTTTGTCACTTATATTGACCATTACAACCCTGATATCACTAGTATATAGACATGGTAAGGATTACTAAGAGGTAGGATTGAAGTGCCTTCGTTATATCTCATTTCTTTTCTAAGAAAAGCAATATCAATATTTTAAGTCTCCCTTTGTAAAACTCCATCTCCTTTTTTTTCTTCCATTCTTCTCTGAATCCCCTGTAATTCTAGAGTGGGCTCCTTGAGAGGCTGTGTGTGAGCAGATGCACACCCAATGCAGGGAGGGCTATTTCTGTGGCTTGTATAACAGCCTCCTGAGGTTTGCTGGTTTCCCCATGCCCTTTCCTCACACCACCTGCCAATTTGTCTGGTTTTTGGGGGAAAAGGTGCCCATTAAGGTTATAAAATTAATTATCCTTGTTCCATTTCTGGTTAGATTTTTTTGATTAAGAGGAGATCGTGACTGATACAAAGGAAACCTAGTTTTTTAACACTCTTTGCTTTGCTGGCCACGTGTTTGTAAAGATGTTAGAAATTTACATGAAGAACCTGGTTGAGTGCCTCTTAATGAACCTTATTGGCTCAGATCCAAACTGTTTTAAATAATTAGAAAAGTAAATATGGGGCCCCACAGGATATTTTCAAAGGCGCAAAGGACAGTTAGCTCGCAGGACAGATCTAAGGCTTTCTCCAACTAAGCCACTAAAAAAGCCCTATACCTATGTAACCTTACAGAAGCTGGAAAACTTGGTCCATAGATACTGGGATATTTCTGCAAACTAAACCTCAAAAAAACTCTAATTAAAAATTAAAAAAAAGAATTATAAGAGATCTGGAACAGTAGATTGTGATGAAATATATGATTCATAATTACAAATAGGAAATGGCAGCAGATTATAAAATATCTTTGGCCTGAAATGATGTAGCAGAAATCTGTGAGGAGCTGCTTGAAGAGGCCTATCAGCAAGTGCCTGAATTTCACCAAACCTTCTGTGTTCACTTATGTTGAACATTTTCAGCTGATAAGAACCAGCAAGTGCAAGATGACAGCTTTGATTTTGCTTTTGATTAACAGTAGGAAGTGCTAGTAATTGTCAGTTTGTATTGGTTAAGCTGATACTCCATGACACCAACTCGACAAAACCATTTTCTTTGAATATGTCTAGCAAACAGAATGTAACTTACTAGAAATGGCCAGTTTTGTGCTGGCCTGTGCTTCTGTGCAATGTCTGTATAATGCACCAAGCTGAGTTATTTGTTGCTGTCTGACCATGCTGTCATGCTGTTGGCATGGCCTCCAAGCTAATAAAAGAAGACAAGACAGAAGCAGCATCTTGATACTATTCTGTTTCCCTTGAACTTAGCTATGCTGCTGCCTTTGTGTTTAGTGTCTTCAGACTCCAGGTTAAAATTAGAATTTGTGTATTTGTCTTCTAATTCATTAGTATGGCTGCCAACATGCCAGAAAAATACTCCATCTTCACCAAAATTGCTTATTTGATTTGTTTCAACTTCCTTTAATTCTGGTCTTATATCATGTTCAAATCCAAATCAAGTTACATATGTCTGTAATAACCCACATATTAAAAAATGCACAAATATTTTATTGTCATTGAAATCAACATCTTTCACTTCTAGTGTCCAGAAATTTAGATGTGGTGAAACTGCCTTGATGTTTTAATAATACAATTAATTAACTCCTTTATTGCATTCTGATGTACAAATAGGAATTATCTGCATAAAATCCCCTTAGGATTAGATTTTGAAATTATTTCTTTACAAATTAAACACTTTCTATACAAGATTCTTTCAGTACACAAATGGAACTGAAAAGGAAATTTAGACAAAAGTCTGATTTCAGGAAATGTTTAATGTAACATTGTAAGAAAAAATTTAAAATATCAATAAAGCATGTGATGGGTGGCCTTGCTTATGTGATCAGAATTGTAAAGCTATTTTAAGTGAGTTGACATTTGCCATGATATCTATGATTTATTAATAATGTTGTTTAATGCAGGATAACTGCATTCCTTGAGCACTCAGACATCCTGACAATATGTGGTCTCTGCTGTGTAATCACTGTAATCTCTGCTTTGTAAATAAAATGGAAATAAATCTTTGTCTCTAAATAACCCTTGCAGGGAATACAGAAAAAGGACAGCAGAAAAAAAAGTTACAGTGAGAGGAAGTGCCTTATCTGTGGTCCCATCATATGTAAGTGAAAAGGATGAAAACAGAAGGCAAGTCTTCTGAGCCTTAGACATYTAAGTCTCCATCCAGTGGCTTGCTTGGTAGTCTAATCTGTCTCTCACATACCTTTGGATCTCACTTAACTGCAGTAGCCACCAACTGAAATTTCACAGATCAGTTTTTTGTAAAGGCTATTTGTTTTACTTGTGGTTGCACAGAAAGCCTTCCATATTCACAGAACTGGGGTAATAAGGAGGCACTGATATGAAGCCTCAAAGAAAACCACATTTTTCAGAAGTCATATGCTGACACTGATTTACTCATGAGAGTATCAAACTTCATGTTGAGTATAAGCTTACTATGAACTTCCACTTCAACCATATCCTGTGTGACACAGGGTTTTGTTCTGCTTGATGGTGGTGCTGTTTGGCTGACCTCAGAAGTACTGTTTGGTATGTATGACTACATTATCACTGCTTTATTCTAAATGAGGAAGCCATGGGATTTCCCTCATTCTAGTAATAAATATAGCAGTAAAAGCCAATGTTAGGCTGGAMAAGGCCCAAGTAGATTTTTATCTGGGCAGCTGAAAGGACTTACCTCAAAATTGACCACAAATTCAGGGTTGGATGCATCTGTTTGGTAACTGCCTAAGGATAAATAGGAATTGGAAAGTAAAAATAACTAGAGAACTGTGAATATAGTCCTGGTGGAAGTCCTATGAGAGAGAGGGAAGMTTCTTTTGAGCATATGGTCAGGTGGAAATCCAGACTTGAGATTTATGAGCGGGAAAACCTTCATGTCGGCTTCTGAGAAATTTGTGCATGTTCTTTGTATGAGTTTTTAAATAAAAAAGTTATTAGTCTAAAACTTTGGAAACTTTGGAAATAATTGAAGTAATGTTTTACATTTCTTTTTCGAATGGAAACAAGACGGCTTTGGTATCAACTAACATTTGAAGGTTTTTGTGGTTGAAGCARATTAAAGTGTTTTAAAGTAAGCGACCTGAAGGGCACTTTCCCATGAGTATACAGCAAAGGAAAGATTTGGGGATCTCAGAAGAAATGACTACAATTCCCTATATCAAATTATGGCATGACTTTAAGTAGATAGGAAAATGAAGAGTCAGGAGTCTTCCACAGACACAATTTGGCACTGTTCATTAGAGATGCTTCCTGCAGGTTACACTGTAATGGGGTGGGGGGAGTGAGTTTAAAAGATCATCAGAAATAAACAGCGTTGGGTGCTGCACCCATCACAGTGACTGACAGCATCCCTGGGAATTCAGATTGCTGGAAATTGCAGTGTAGTAGAAGATAAGGAGCCTTTCAAAATCTGAATTGCACAAGGACTGGGCTTCTGGGCTTTTTGCCCTTAACCTACAGCACTTTGTCTTTATAAAATTTTAGATTAAAAATGATATTATATGCATTTTTAATAAAGGAAACATTATTTTGTTTGCCTGTTGTTACACAGCAGAGTGATCACTGGCGTTACAAAACACTCCCTGTGTGATGTGTATATTGAGTGAGAGCCCGCACATCATTTCAGGAGTTAGAATTTTGCATAAAGGAAATTAGTGTGTCTCAGGCCTTGAAAACAGGCATACCTAGAAACAGGAGGGAAGCATAAAGGTATTATGGTCATCATTTCCCTTGTGGAAAAAAATCACATGTGAAATGTGATTGCMAACTCAGACAAATTGCTGTTTGGCTTCTGCATACAAACACGGACATATTAATTGAATTTCTCATCGGGAAGTTGTTCCAGTCTCCTTGTTCACCTGGTGATAATCCATCTGATGCAGAAGTTGCTATGGTAGCAGCTGTTTCAACATTTTAACCTATATAAATATTGCTCAATATAGAATTCTGTGATAATACAGTTAACTTGTACTAACACAGTTAACTATTACTCCTGAGAAGAAAATTACGGTCAAAAATCAGAGCAAATAAATTTGCACGCATTTGCTACCGAGCCAGGAAGAGGCTGGTTGGATAAATCAAGGCTGACACCTGCTGGCTTCTTTTGCTCAGACACAAATGGATTTTCTGCATTCGAGACACGTCCAGCTTTATTTAAAATAGCCTTAAAATAGCCAAATTCCTTCTGCATTAGGAGAATTTTGTTTTTCTAGTATCATCACCTATTTCTTATCTTTTCCTTTTCTTTATGAAGGTTGTGAACAATTTTTATATAGAGCTTGCAGCTGATATTACAGACTGTAAGCATTTTCTTAGTAAAAACAAGCTTCCAATTCTTACTACCCAGATTGCTTATTCATAAAGTTTGACATTTAAGACAAATTCAGTGGTGCTGATTGGCTCACTAGGCATGCTGATGGATTTGGTGTTTTGAGAGTGAATAAGGCAATTTATGTGACTTCTAAAATACTCTTTGGGATTTTTTTGAGGCACAGAATGAAAAAATATRTAACAAATAATCTCTTCCAGGCAGAGCTAGTGTCTTACTAAGCACCATGCATATGGCCAGTGCTTAAAAATCTGTGAATAAATCCAGCAATAGGACATGCATAAATACTGTATGATGTCTATTCTCCTGACACTACCAAGGGCACAGCAAAATCATGGGGGAACTGCAGGTGCACTGCAGCGCTGGTAATTCCTGAAAGTGTTGCGCCTGTCAGCTCTCAAGGGCAGGCAGAAAGTCTCAGTGTCATGGGAAGGATTTCTTCAATGACAAGTAGTTTGTACGTCTCCTTTGTGGGGGTATAGCATAAACTCCCTCTGTTTAGTTTGGTAGCTAATGTGAGAGAAAGAGAGCAGAGCTTTAACTGCCCTCCCTTCTGCTCCACTTTCCTTTGAAAAGTGTTCTGCTGCTGGCATTATTAACTCTGAAACTCCCTATACAGCTGTGGGCTGCAAGGACTGGCTCTCCTATGCAACTGTGGAAGAGGCACAAAGGTTTCCTTGTGACCACTCATTCTTTTTGTGTCCCCACAAAAGGCCAGTCACAATGTAGTATGCTGTTAATAGCTGAAGCACAAGATGTGGTAATGTTAATGAAGCCTGAGCAGCTGACGCTAAGGTTTGGGGGAAACTGGGGCCTAAATGACTGTGCTTTATCTTTCTTATTGAGTCACTGCCRCATGACTCTTTTGGCTTAATCCCTTCACAGCATTTTATGCAGAGGCACTACATTCAGATGTTTAAACACAAATTCATTATATGCCATGTATGCTCTGATGTCGTTRAGTGTGAATATGACTTTGTTATTGCTCTGTCCTCAAGTATATTTTTCACCTGCCCGTGTGAATACTGAGGTATTTTGGCAAAGTGCTTCATTGTGGAGCTGTACTTCCCACTCCCTGAGCTGACATTATGCTCTTCTCATTAGCATGTATGAAAACGTACTTTTTGGTTTAATAAGGAGCCATTAAGAATCTGTGAAATATCAATGTGGAAGCAAAGAAACTGAGCATCATTGAAACTAGAGAGGCAGTAGAGATGCAAAGAGCTCTGGCTTTTCAAAGAGAGGCAAGGAGTGGGGGGGAGGCTAAGGGTGTGCATGCCATGAATGTCTCTTCTGTTTGTTAGCTCTACAGCAGAGTCAAAGAAGCTCCTATCTGTGACAGGCAGACCTGACAGACATTGTTTTTTCTGTTTTTATTCCTGCCTCATCTTCTATTTGACATCCCAGTGTCAGGATAGTGTGGTACTCAATAAGTGGTCTCACAAGTCCTGCTCTCCTAGGGCTTGGAAGCCCAGGATGTAACTACTACAGGTAATTCCTATTTTCCTGTCAGAGATTCTGAGATGAAAGTGAAAGGTGATTTTTGTTTGTTTGTTTGTTTGTTTTGTTGTTAGGATTCAGGCAAGCCAGTATGAATATTTGAATATATTTCTAGATGCAAAATTTGTGGCCCTTCATATAGTTCCTAATTTCTGTACTTTTCTGTGACAGCTTGCAAAGTTGAGGGAATGGTAGTGGTAGTGATTGATACTGTAGATACTGTGAAAAAAGGTAAGGAGAAAGTCAGCTCTTTTGGTGCTGTGCAAAATCCCAATAGGTTAATCATCTGACATTGTAGAACTGTATCATTTTAGGAAACCTGAAAACCTGGTTATTATTTCCTGGCGAAGAATTTCTGTTTGCTACCTGATACATGCTGTGATCCTCTATGTCTKTGTCTCCTGAAATGGAGAGCTACTCTAAAGCGTCTGGAGTGACAAGAACCACAGCAGATTATTGTTTTTACAGAATTGTGTAGCCTGTGAGGCTAATGTGGGGTCACATCACTGAAGTTGGAGTTCTCGGTGCAAGTAATCATACACTGCAAGGAATAAATATTGTGGAAAGCATGTCCATCACCAGCCAAAGAAAAGGATGCCCCAGTTCTCACTTTCTAGTGTAAGTTCCTAAATCCCTCAGATACCCCTGAAAACCTCACCCCCAAGTCATGCCCACCCCACCCACACCTCAGTGAAAAGCRTCTCTTGAGGCCAATTTCCTGAGAAAGTCTGTATGTAACTAAGCAGAAAACTGGGGCATCACTAAAGACAGAGGAGCATATGGAAGTTCTCTAGTTCCAAGTTTCTGCAGCATTTCTTCCACTAAGGGAACCTTGCAAATCAAGCACAGAACAAGCAGAAGTACTAACTTGGAAGAAAATTCATCCAGCGCTGTATTCTGCATTTGCACATCCATGTTAGCACATTCTGCCTTCCTTCAGAGAAGGAAAATATTTTGARGCAAGCATCACAGATTATGATAACTTACAGTTAGTCATGGAGAAATAGCCATCAAGTTATTGTCCAGAAGGGCTCCTAACCTCAGAGTGGCAGAGTCAGTGAGGAGCTCTGTCTTGTCCAAGTCACTGCTCACAGCAGGGTCAGCAGGGTCAGCTGGAGCAGGTTGCTAAGGCTGTGTCCAGTTGGGTTTTGAGCCTCTCCAAGGATGGAGACTTCACAACCTCTYGATTCCAATATTCAACACTTYTTACCATTAAAAAGAAAAAGTTTTGTTTGTGTTAAAAGTGCAATCTCTTGTATTTCAGTTTGTGCCCCATTTGCTCTTACCCTGTCACTGGGTGCTAGAGAGAAGGGTCCTGTTTACTCATTCCTATCAGATATTTATGCACTGTGGGAACATCCCAGTGAGCTGTCTCTTCTCCAGGCTAGRCAGCCCCCATGCTAAAGAACAGCATAAAGAAGGCAAACTGAGAACTCCTGACATCAGAAATAGCTCTGGAACTGACAACTTTGAGTAAATCACAGTGAAATTCTGTGTCCTGTCCCTAAAGTAGAAGCACAGAAATCATGACCCAGTAGGAAAAGAGGCAAAAGTAGCTTCAAGATACTTCTGAGCTCCTTTAACCTTGAATTGCCCTGGGGTCTGGTGAATGCTCTAGTGTAATCTGTTCAGTTCAAATTGTGGTTCTTCTTCAGCGTCCTATGGGAATGTGAAATAGGATTGCATGAAATAGAAATGTCATGGCTGGAATATCAGTTAATACTGTTTCTTTTGTCCCTACTCCAAGCTGTAGCATGCTTCTTTCACCAGACCTTGAGAAAGGATGTTAGGAACAAAGCTTATTGGGTTCTTTCATAGTGCGTCTTCTAAAGAAACCTTACTTAGTGTGAAGGGCTTTTAGGGCCCCTTTAGGCCTCCACGTTGCTTTTGCATGGAAAACAGTGATGATGAGGATTTTCTGTTTAATCTCTCTAGGTCTTAGGTATAAGATGCCTGAGACTTGTCCCTAAATCGTAATCTCTTTGTGTTGGTGTTGGATTTTGAGTTGGGTTTGGACATTATTCCATACTTTTGGCCTAGCAGAAAGGGTGCCATTTTCCCCCTGTGGTTTCCTGCAGTGCTGGAGAGTAATTCAATTAGGACAAGTCAAAACTACAATACATGACTCTGCAATAGGTCATTTTACTTCTGGGAGTGGAAAGGTCAATGGGCCAGCAGATGACTCCTATATGCTAGGGTGACTTTTAGTTGTGAGGACACCTCCCAGAAAGGTTACCACAATGACAATGTAAGTCCAGACTCTTGGAAAATTCTCTTTAGGGAACTCTTGACAGGGTGATAATGCTTCCCTCCTCATATTCCTCATATCAAGCTGGAGATGCATCTCATTGACCTGGTAATTTTGATGCAGGTCATCTTGGCAGCTGCTGAGTTAAAGAGTGGTAAGGGGTAGCTTCCTCTCTTTGGGAGAGTTTTTGGTCTTTTTACCAACTGACTATTCCTTRAGTTGACTTATTTTAAACRGAACRGCCCAATATCAAAGGTCCTTAAAAYTTTTATAAAGTGATACACTTTAGTACCTAGAGTTTGCTTGTAAGAGAACTAATTAAAGATCAGTATACAGGTAGTGTGAAAATGGAGCTTTGTCCTTGATGACATGTCTGTCCTGCTTCACTTTTTGATAGTGCTACATCTACCACACTAAATGTTACTCTTGCACACAACTACTCAATATTTGTCAATATTCTCRTTGTTATTCAAATCATATTTCCTACTCATGTATGCATGCAGCAGTTAAGATGGTGATTGCTGGATGATAGCAGCCTTTATTATCGTGACTGAATTTTGTGCCTTTATTTAATTAAAAAACGTTTGTGCTCCATTAATGTAGAGTACATTGGACAGATGATGAGATTTAAGTGAGCTTGTGTCTCTTGATCTTTTCATCTCTGTGCATATGCATGGGATAAAAATATGGTCTTGAGGCCAACAAAAAWTGGAAAGATAATGGAGAGTAAAAGAATTTTTGAAACCACTGATTTGAATATTGTGGAAGGAAAATATTTATAAGCAAAAGTATTAGGGAAATCCAATGTTGTCAAAAAAATAAACATTGATAGCAAAAGAGAAATAATAGGTAGTACATCAGTTTGGGAGTTCAGATTGTGATCTTGCAACAAAAAATTCATTAATTTCTAGTTAAATCAGAAGAAATAACTTTCTTAAGTGACATTGCAGGCAGGTGTTGGTTTTCCATCTCTGAATGAATTCTCTGTTTTTCCATATGAAAAGAGAAAAATCAAGAGTTATTTAGTATCTATGTGAACAATTTTGAATTTAATTTTTCTTTTTAAGTCTAAAAAATCCTGGTCAGAATGGGAGAATCTAAATACAGGGAGAAATATTTCAGCTCTGCAAATCAGAGATGACAAGTGCTGTCTCATTTTGCCATGATGATTATAAGGTACACTAAAAATGATCAAATTGCAGTTATGTTACCTGTCTGAAAAAATATCAGAATTATCATACAGGAAAATAAAATTATTTTGCATCTTTCTTCACAAAAAAATTTCWCTAGACTGTAATGATTTGGAAGGCAAGCTTTATTAATGTTATTTCTCTTTTATCAAATCTCATGTTTTAGCTTTTGTACCTTTAATTCTTGGTGTGAAATCAAGTGAGCCTTCTGCACTTTGACCAAGTCCTTGTCTGCACTGGACAGTAACTAGCCTGAATTTAGTGGCTAGATCACTTCTAATCCAAGCTAATGTAGCAGTTAGAGAAAAAGGTTTTAAAACAAGTCACTTAGTATCCCTGAAATAAAGCTTTGTTTTCCTAAAAGTGGGCAGGCCAACCATCAACCCCACCAGCCAATACCTGCTTAAACGTACCTACATATTTCCAGCTGCCTTTTCCTTTCTTTCATCTCCTTTCTGATGGAGGAAAGTGGGTGGGCTGACTGGCAGTCTGAGGGAGTCTGCCCATGGCTAGAGAGCCTCCTGCTGTCCCCCAAGGGTTTACAAGGAGGTGCCTTGTCCTCTCACTGTCTGCCTTGTTCATTGTTGCATAGTGTTGCAATACTCCTTCCCATCACAGTGGAAGTGTCTCATGTCAAATGCCAAATTAAATGTGTACAAAGCAGGGCAGTTTTAACAGTTTATTGCAGTGCATTGTCAATTTGATCAACACAAGTCATTCAGATAAACCAGATTTTTCTAAAAGATCTTAAGATCTTTTAGCTCTAAAGAGGCTTTGCCACCTCTACAGTCTACTGGTTTTTTTTCAAGTCATACCCTAAGAATCTGTTTTAAAATTCAAGGACTGAAGACGACTCCTCATTTAATTTGTCCTCTCCCAGTGAGCTGGTGTTTAGCAGACAGCTGGCAGACCTGTGAGGAATTGCTTCAGTGCTCTCATTCTGATTTTTTCAGGCTTTTCTCAGAGATACTAGGACACTCTTCATTTCCAGCTTATTCTTTTGGGGTTTTGTATTGAGCTCGTGACCAAAGCACCAGAGTGACATGCAAAAGAGCACGGAGCAGCATGAGGAACAGCTGGTGTATGTTTATGCTCTCACCCTCTCCTCAGGGGGATGAGTGTGCCCAGCTGAATATTTTCCTTTGGAATTACTTTAAATACTGTGCTAAGAGAGAATCGAGGGTAAAAGAAATGATCTTGTTGTTCAGTGTATAAATAGTGAGTGTTGTTAKGTCCCTATTTCCTTGCTTAGCCCAAGCACTGAGCAAGCTTCCAGAACCTGTCTGCTTCACAGACAGGCTTTACTCTTTGTAGAGATTGTGTTATGGATATTCTCTTTCTGCTGCTTTAGGGAGAAAAAGCTATTGTTTGTTTGGGTTGTTGGTTTTGGTTTTTTTTACTAGAATAATATGAAGGGAAGCTCAAAAAAAATTGAATTTCTCTGTCTGCAGAGCCATAGATATCTGTTTTTCTGAGGAAAGTGGGTGMTCCTAAATACAGAGAAATAGCACTGCTATTTCAGTGAAGACAATGACAATTAGGCTTATCTATAGTACAACCTCTGTGTCTGGAACAAGATGAAAATTTGACAGGTGGCACCAGTGAGAATTATCCTTTTGGAAATGAATGTTGGAGCCATTATGAATTGTCTGTGGCATCCTGTTTGGAGCAATAGAAGTGAACCAGAATGACATTACTTTCATTTTATTCTCAGATACTTCTTTCTGTCAAAGGATATTTTCTAAGCTAAACCTTGTCTTTAATCAGGGAAAATTTTATTCTATTTTCCTTCTATTGTATTGCTATGGCAACACAACATGAAATGGCTGATTCTGAGCTGGCTATCATAAAGCTGCTTCCCTCATTGTGTCCAGTGACCAGCCTCTGTTCAGGGCTGTGCTCTCCCCTGAGTGTAGGGTCTGGTGCCTCCTGTTCCCTCGAGTGATGCTGGCTCACTTCTGTGCAGGAATCTGTGATGAGTCRGAATAACACTGTGGACATTTTGGCATGTTTATACTTCCACGGGTACTGGGGCACACCAAGGACCTGTTAGCCTACAGCAGCAGCATGCAGCACAGAGCAAATCATGTCCAGGAGTGGTGTCACCTTCACACATGAGGGCTCCTGGCTCACAGGGGCTGGATGTTGCTCTGTCCAGTTTGGGCAGGAGCAGCAATCCCCCTGTGGCAGCTGAGGCTTCGCAGCTCAGCACTTACCTGTGTTTTTAGGCAAGCCAGTGCTGTCTGATGGAAGCTGTGCTGCTGCAGACATGCTCCTGTTGTTGCCAGTGATGGGCAGGTTAAGCCTACCTGAGCTGCAGCTGTGCCTCTGTATTGACTTACCCCCCAAGACTTTTGTTTTTCCAGCSTCCCCTCTTTCCAGAGGAGGCCTGTAGTGCAGCACTGAGCCAGCACAACCTGACCTAGTTGTACTTACTCCTCAACAAATATTCTAGTAACCTGATGTTTCTATTCTAGAAGGATAATAATGATTCTTTCTGGAGTGAAATTTTACCTGTAGCAGAATAATTACAGTGAATTATCTGGGGGTATGATTCCAAGGCACCAGTTCCCAGGCACTTGCTTTGAAGAATGTACCTCTGCAAATGTGAGAAGGACGATTTCTGACAATCTGCTATTGATTACAGAAAATTGTTTAGTTCTAGTTTCATCCTCAAACATTTGTCTCTCTGCTGCCTTGTTTTGGAAGATGAAGCTTCTCAGAAACTGAACAGTGGGTCTTATTGATATCAACTGTATTTTACCTAACAGCTCATTTACCTCTTTCCTCTCTGCCTGCCTCCCTCCCTTTCCTTTCCATGCTGCTGCTGGCAAGCTAATTAGGCTGCTCCCTCAAGAAAAATTCGTCCAAGGCCATAATAGCCATATCAGATGGAAGCTAGGATAAAACTCTCCACAGTATAGCCTTATAAGTGCCTCTCAGCTTCCCATAATGTTTCTCTGCCTGCTTTTGCTTTGTAGGGAGAATTCTTTCATTGTCTGTTCTATGGAAGTATTAGGTAAATTAATTAAAAGAAATTATGATGTGTGTTTCCTGAAATATTCTCCCTGTTTCTTTTTTATCCCACTTATTTATACATTTTAGGTGCTGAATCTCAAGCTTTGTCCAAAAAGCCCACATTGTATATTTCACTATCATTCCTTTTGTAAATCCTTAACCTTCTGTTAGACTAATATATTAAAATTCTTCAGACACGGAGTAGCAATGTTCTTAATCCCCAGTTCATTATCTTAATTAGATCTGTCTTACATTATCCCACMGTTTATTCTTGTTACTTTTAAGGTGATCAGCCTTAGAAGAAAATGTGAGCAGAATTTAGTGAATTCTATTGTGGCAACATTTCTCTGATCTGGCTTTGAATCTTTCAGGTGTAATAATGATAATGCTGCTGGTGCTGTTAATTAAAAATTGCATTTGAATGGTATGAATATTCATTTTGGGGAATGAACACAGAATTAACTAAGGGGGCTAAAATGTCTTTAATGGCCCAAGGATGTGAAGTGAACCTGGCTCCCCATTAAAACACAAATGAATCATTAAAAATGATGGAAATTCAAAATCCTCCCACCCTGCAAACTATTAGTAAAGTATTGCCCAGGTCGAGCCTGTYTTCTAAGGTGGCAACAGACATTAATGTTCATCCTTTAGTAACAAATTATATGACATATATTTGACATACAGCTCTGTCCAGGAGCTAATACCTGATGCTAAATCTCTAATAAATAATTTAGAAGGGCTATTGCTTATTTAAAATTCTCAAGTTAAAGTGCTGTATCTATAAGATCCAGGTCACTTTTAATAGCTTTCTGTGGAAGATCAAAATTGCTTTCCCAGAAAATGATTGTGACATCTAAGATGCTGTTGGGGAAGATACAGACAAGAAGAAGTGCTGAGACCTTTGATAATGAAGCTCTCTATACCCAAATTCTCTCTCAGGCAAAATGCAGGACTTTAATATTCTGGGCAGAAGTGTTAAAAATGTATCTTTGTCTTGTGAATAGCACCACTGAAAATATGAAAGTGGTGTCTGGTTTTGGGTTTTTTTCTGAATTTATTTGTTGTCATTTTTATCTGAACAAAAGAAACATCAAATAATGAATACCTTTTTTAAAAGCTTATCTGGTACTGCAGGATGTTTAAAAAAATGAGACTACAAACTAGAGATAAAGCCTCTTTGGTGTAGGAACGTTGTGTGAAGTTTAATGGGCATTTGGCAGGGAATATTTTSCTGGCTGTTAGCTAGTTGCCAAGGGGATTCACAGGATGCATGTTCTAGAATAAAATGCTCTGTGAATAAACTGGGGTCAGTTAAGGTAATTTGTATGGTGCTTTTGACTGGAGCACCAGGGTCTGGGCTTGCTGTGCAGTCAGAGATAAGTGCACTGATGTGCACCCTCTCCTTTCTCACTCTGTGTGTAAGTCCTTCTTATGCAAGACRCTTCTCAGCTGAGGTCTGCACCTGATATCTGCTTGGGAGAGCCTAGGTCAACTCTTCACGTATCCCATGCAAGACAGAATTTGGCCTTCCCTTTGTGCAAGAGAGAAACAGAAATGTTGTGTCTTAGGGATTCAAGCTATATCATGAAATAAAAGGAGGGAGATTTCACAGTGAGAACTCCTTCCTCCAATGCTTCTAAACAAGGATAGATAAAAGCAAAAGGATTCTGCTGACCCCTGTGTTTTCTTGCTTGTGGTGAAGAGGAGATATGGTAAGCTTTTYTCTGGGGAGGATGTAACAGGGACGTGGAGAGTATGTGATTAAGATTCTGTGTACAGTGGGGATCTCCCTATTAAGCTGCTCCGCTTCTACCCACTGGTAGTAGAAGGGACGTCTGTCCTTGGCCTTGCAGTTGTTTGTGGTCAAGAGGGCATCTTTTTGCTAGTCCTATGTGGGCCTTTTGGAACTGAACTGTAACTTTCAAATAAAATCATAGGACTAAATAAAGGAAAAAAAGTAAAAAAAAGCTATTACCAATATTTAATCTGATTTTTATTAGAAGTGTTGTTTTCTGCATATTAGGCTGAAGAAGTGTGATAAATAATTTAGGGTCGTTGTGTCTGGATACAGCACACATAAAAGCCAAAAATCTCCTTGTTTGGTTTGTGGGGCACATTTAAGGTTCTTAACTACTGATGTCTTGTATCACTGAAGATGCTGTTGGGTGTGTGTGATTGCTGGTTCTGATATGAGGACCACAGTGGATCTACTGCCTCCAGAACTACAGCTAGTTGATTCACTCTGGATTGTCTTTGACATTTTAGTCCTTATGCAAAGAATCTATCTGTGCGTCAAGACACTCATCCCTTTCTGAAATCAGATTCCTCAACGTCTACATATTAGCAGAGAGTCACTTAAGAAAATCTCTGCCCCAGCACATCAGTGCAAAYGTATGCCACTTGCAAACTCTATTGAACATAGTAACATCAAGGCTTAATTTGGGCTGCTAATTAGGCTTGAGAAGGAGACTGTGGCTGGACAGCAGCTGTGAGAGGAAAGAATGAGCAAACTCAGAGTTTTGTTTCATCTGATCATGTTTTTCACCCTTGTTTAACTATCTGGAAATTATTAYGCATATGCTTGTGTTGTTCTTTAAAATTTATCCTGCAAGTGAGAAACTGCAGATAGTGAGAAAATGATGTTTCTTTCTTCCTCCATAGTTTTATCCCACTGTGAAGGCCAGGCTTGAGGTGATGGAGTACCTGGCCTTGCATTAGTGCAAGGTCTTTTCCTTGGTATTTCTTTAGAGGAGTAATCACATTAATTTATTCATGGAATGTCRTAGTGCTCAGTTTTGAGGAGGAGAATGTGCTTGTCTTTTGTACCCTGCTACTGCTTTGTATATTTTTGTGGAGCCCACGTGTCTAGTGCCTGATAGCTAATCCCAAGGATAGTGTGATTTAATAAGATGAAAGAATGATATGGCTGCATCCTGCCCATTATGCCCTTAGGAAAGAGATTTTTATTTGCTGTGAGATGTCGTTGATGGTGCTTTTGGCTTCCTTTCATCAAGTGACAATTGCAGTTTTAAGAGTACAGTACAGAGAGCCACTTTAAAACAAACATCTCAATTCACAAATAARGGAAGGAAAAAAAGTTGTGCAGCTGGAGGATGCTATTTCTTCTCAGCAGCTGTCATTGAAAGGCATGTGAATGCTCTAGAAGTCAGGTGTCATAAATGCTCCATCCAGAGTATGTCACGTGCTTGGAAATATCATATGAAGTGTTGGGAAGAAGTTTCTGAACATATTAGAAGTGTCTAGACAAGCTGGCCTTGGAATTTGCTATATTAAAATTTTAGGGAAGGAGGAATTAATATAAGTGAAATCTACAGTGAAATAGCAAAATCTCTATTTTTACCATAGTCACAGAGCCTTTTTTTGTAACTCAGAWCAAAATGTTTGACTTTGGTAGGAAAAAATGTTCATGACAAATTCTCTGCCCTTTTCTTGGCTCTCCAAATCTTTAGATGTACCCACMAGGGGGCATCTGTACGTTTTAAAGACAGATGCATGCATGCAGTGTTGGTCATGAGAAAAAAACACTATTCCAATATAAGAAGAGGTTTTGCATTAGAAAAATATTATACAGTGTGCCCACTGTATGCTCTATTAGCAGCTCCCAAACTTTTTTGTTTTATGTCTTTCTCATTTCTTCCCCTTCTTCACTGGTGGCAGATGTCGTCACTGGGATAGAAGAAAAGAAGAACAGCTGAAGCCATGAAGAATATCTGGCTCTTTTCACTTGATTCACACTCCTGGGTTCAGACTCCTGTCTTCTTCTAACAGGTCCTTGTTGGAGGAGGGCAGTGCTTGACAAGGCTGATGTGTGTAGGTTGGMTGGGAGCTTTGGCTCTATGCAGGATTCCAAGTCCCCACTATGAGGTACATGAGGTACCCCAGATTGCCTGTGGAGTTGTTCCCAAGTTTGCATACAGTTTGGTCTCCAGAAAGTACACGGGTGCTGAGTTGTAGTCATTTTGCCCTCTCTTTCTACAATGTATTCAATGTGATCTGTGCTTGACAGCAGCTGCGCTACCTATGTATAGGGGCACTTAGTAGGAGTCACTATCAAAACCATGAGCTAGAGAATTGTTTACGTCTGATGCCTGGTGACAGCTGGGGCAAGGAAAGGGTGAGGTTTGAATYTGCTCTCTTTGGCCTTGGACTCTGGTATTAACATACAGGTTTTCTGTAATGTCCTGTTCCTTTTCAGTTGTCACTGGCTGGCTTTCTCTGCGTATCATTTCTGTCAACTATTGAAATCAGAGTGTCTCTTCCTATTCCAGCTGGCAGTTGCCAAAGCTGTGTGAAACAGAACTGGATATACAGAAGAACACTTTTCATTTGTTTTTGTGTCAGGTGAAAATGTAACACTAGAAACCTAGGGGTGTTTATTGATGCAGGGGACACCAGACACTGAGTGCTGGAATTCTGCTCAAAGGAAGCAAGACAGATGGGAAGAGAAAAAAAATCCACACCTGTCAAGTGTCACATCATCGCAGGTGAGTCTAAAGAATAAAAGTAGCATCTTCTTCCAGTATACTAGTGCCTCTGCACAAGAAGTCCTTTGATAGCATATGCCTGTTGTTCATTTAATAGATTTTTTAAATGAAGATTATGGAAAATTTATATACAGTATGCCTCACTGCATTGAGTTAATACCAGATTTTATAAGGTGAGGAGTACTGGACCCCACTACACCAGTCTCCCTTCTGTATTTGTGGCCATAGGAGATTGAAAGGGTTGAGATCAAGGCCACCAAGGAGAGTGGAAGCACCCACAACATCTTACTCAATTTGCATTGAAGTTGTCAACTAAGTCCATGAATATTGTGGATTCCTGGAATAGTAATCTGCATAATAGTCTCCTAAGGAAAACTTGTGATTTCACTTCGTGTCTCATCAGGTGATGACTGGTTCATGATTGACTTCTTTTTGATATTTCCAAGAGCTCTTCTATATCCCATAAATCTAAATGTRTTTGTAATTGATTGAAAAGTATTTCCCATAGATTCAAGCATAAGATTTGTTTCCCAATTTGTATGAACTGCAGAGAAATACCCTGACTACTTGACTGGTCTTACAATTTTCTGTAACATACTTGTATTGAATGTTGAGAAAAATGTGACTTTTAAGATGAAAGTATGGTTTGATTTTTAAAAGAGTAACAATGATGGGAAGAAGGGGATACACTGTTGTCTATCTTTAGAATATAATGAGAACAGGCTACATTTGTATTATTTCCTGGGCTTAAGTTTCATTACAGTTATTTTCCCAATGAATACATTGCATGGTGTGCTATTTCCTCTTTTCATTACCATCTTTTTCATGCAAAGGCAGTTATGGAATCTTAATGATTCTGTTATTTAAACCTTTTTGATAATCTCTGTGTTTTGAACGACCTCTCTTTCACCTCTTCCCCAAGGTTGCTGAAATTGGGACTAGGAGTTGCTTTCAAATCAAATTACCCACCAAAGAAAAGGGCAAGGTAGATAGTTATTGTCACAATTACAGATATTATAAAAAGGATGAGGAAAAAAAAGGAAGTCTGAAACTGAACTAGTTTTCCACAACAAAGCTGGGAAAATAATAATTATTGTATGTGAGTCTGATTCAAAATTCACTGAAAAGCATGGATCCCTACATACGAGATTATTCAGGCTTCAGACTYTATCAAATCAGGGTTAGTTCTGGATTTGGGGTAAAAAATAACTGTCTAAACCATTGGTAAACACTGAAAATGTGATCTTTAAAAGTTTTCTCATCTTGAAAAATGTACAAATGTGGTTGATCATGTGCTTTTGAAATATTTCAGGAATGTTTATTTATAAGACTTCTTTGTATTCAAATGAGAGGAGAAGAATAGATCCCCCACATTAGGATTCAAGGTGCTGGCTGTTGATATGAGTGAAATGGGCTGCACACTGCTTGGGACCCATAGTCCATGTGGGAAAATTGGTATGTGGAAAGTACTTGTAAAACCCCAAATATTTGCATCCAGAAGTTACCACACAGTTTGACTGAATGGACTCTTCCAGCCAAACAACTCTCACCATTTAAAGACATGACTGAGTGGTCTGTAATGCTTCACAGACATCTGAGATAGTCAGCCATGATCATTATATGATAAAAGTCAAGATTAAGGACTCAGTACTTTCAGTATCACTATGACTTGTGTGTGTGCACTGACCATTCTAAATGGTAAATACACTTCCTTCTCATGCCCTGTACTTTCCATTAGGGTTGTTTTCCTTCGGTGGGCAGGGAGCTCGCATGACAGACTCGTGGGATGTGCAAAAACAAAGAACAAATATAGGCAAAGGATTTACCTGCAAAGAAATTGTAGAGAGCAGGGTTGCTATATTTACTCACACTCTCCAATCTTCATCCAAATAAATAAAGTGGTGTCAYGGGGCATGCTGCAATACTGATAATGAGTTTTATATTCATTCAGCCTAAGAAGCTTCAACTGATACAGTTTGTCTGTCAAATGGATTTAAAATTGTATTGTCTCTGCCTTGCTTTCTGCACTGATTGCTTTTGTATTGCAGCTCCATGCCTCAATAGACACTTTGATTGTCTATATCTGTCACTTTGTTCACAGGAGTCTCCCCATAATCTATAATATGAAACCCTTTGTTTTAATACAAAAACTCAACATGTGCTTCTATGAAGATTATTAACTTAGGGAGATGGTGGCCAAAATTATATTTTGCTGTCTATCCTTGKTTTTGGGTTGTTTTGTTTTCTGTGTACATTGAATGGTAGGCAACAATCCATTTAGTTCAAGATCTCAGCTTAGTGACAGAACCATTTCAGAAGGGATGTTGCGGCTACAGCTGCAGACACTTCCACAGGTTTGATTACCATGCTGCACACAGGGATAGTAATGAACCTTGGCTACCCTTGGCTTAACTTTTATTTTAAATTCATAAGATCTGAATCCTAACTTTCATCACAGAGTATGACTGCAATTTAACAAGTCTTTTAAGCATGTGTTCCATCTCAAATACATTACCTTAAGAATGAATGATTTAATCCTGACACAATGATTGGGTATATGTCCTATACCAAAGCATTGTGTATTGTTATAAAACCCCAATGTCTTTGGATAACACTGCTCTGAGGAGGCCTACTTGGGTACCAAAAGCACCACGATCATCCTAATAAAATGGTCTTTCTAATGTTAAATTACCTTTAGCAAGTGAGTTGAAACTGCTGTAAATATTATAGATATATTCTCAATCAGGATGAGGATTATCTGTCTGACTCCAGTATTTATACCTTAGGTATATACCTTAATATATACCTTAGGTGTCATTCTGGACTTCTGCCGTTTCTTCTRAATAGGACCAAATTTCACTTTTAGTGTATCAGAATACACTGGTTTATTRTGCTAGGCCCTGGATGTGAGCTTTCAAATACATACAGTATAAGAAACCTAACAGAACACTAACTCCTTCCTTAAAGAAAGGTGATATCTAAAYAAACACTACCATACACTGAAGTGGAAGCATAAACTAGAAATCATACATTTCACATTTAAATATTTTTTGCATATGCTAGCACTGCAATAAGGTTGTACAGACTTTAAAACTTATTAGAGCACATTGTTTRCTTGTAGGCAGAGAATAACAGTTCATATTTCTGAGGGCACTAGGTCTTCTGATTTCYATATGCTTCTGAGCAGCCTCTAAGCATCCACTGAAACACCAGAGAATTAGGTTAGTATTAGGCAAACATATTAATGTCCAGAAAAGCAAAATTGTACACACTAGATGTCTTTATTAGTTCCTTTAAAATTGGAGCTTTAAAAATTACTAACAAGAAGATTAGAAAACAAGAAGGAGATAAAAAATAACTTACAACAAAGATTTTCTTTTCCAAATTCATGTCAGGGAGTAGCATTTATAACTGTTAATCCTTTATTTTCCTTCCTCCTAACTAAATTCAGTCATCGATTTAACTCAAACTTTAGGATTTGCATTTGAGCTTGATGGCAATAATAATAAGTGAGATAAATCAAATTAATATCCTTGCAGATACAGTTAGTTTAATAACTTTGCCATTTCCATTCCCTTTTTATCTGCATTATCACAATTCGATAACATACTACAGTAAACCAACGCCTCAATGAACTTCTTTCYGTGCCCAGCGTGGAGAGATTAGAATTTCTAATTTTATTGCTCAGATTGTCATATCTTGCTTTATATGGCACCTTTTATTGCAAAAGGAAGCCAGATGTTATGATGTAAAGAGGAATTATTTTTTTCGGAGTTTGTATGTGTGTACTTGTGGGGTGAAACAGAGACCTTTGTCAAAGCAACCAGCAATGTCACACAGCAATTAAACAGAATGGCCAGAGAAACTGGAGCAGGGTGTAGTAGCTTTCCTGGGATCTTGGGGCTTCCACAACAGACAGGACATGTACTCAAATACAGAGACATCAATACCTGTCTGTGTTCAGGGGGTTTTCATACTTACACACCTTCACTGAGAGCTGCTCTGCTTTTATGATCTCAGTATTTGGGCTTTAGGAGGATGGAATAGGAATGATCTGTGGAGGACAAATCTACTTTTTAACCTAGGGCYACTGAGCAGGGCTGTAAAGCTCCTGTTGCAGCCAGGAGCCTCTCTGCCTCTCCTACATTCTCTCTGCATTCTCCTTGTGGAGTTACTGGATTCCAGTAAGGACAAGTCACAAACTCGTCAAGATGATCTCTGTTAGGTGTCACAAAGAGCTTTTCTGTGGTATCTTTTATATCTCCCAGTGTGAACCAAGTGCCATTTCATACATATGTATATCCAGAGGCACTCCCAGCTAGGATGTCCTTCTCAGCATAAAGGACAGGTGTCTGAGGGAGTTGTGCAGCAGTAATTGTGCTGGGTCAGCAATCTCTTTAACACTTGCTGTTTAAGCCACTGTGTCCGTAATTGTCCTCTGTGTGTTTACACAAAAGATTAATATATACAYGTACAAACCTTTCAAGCCCATGTGTGGGCTGGTTAATAGTTTACCAAGTGTTATCATCTACCTTGGTCCTCCCACTTATCCTTCTTGGGGCTGCCAAGTGTGCCTGGAGCAGTTTTTAATGGAAGGGTTATTCATTATATTAATAGCTAGTGCTTTTGTCTTCAGTGCTGTTCCAGATGCACTAGAAGGGAACAAGCCATTTGAAGGAAAGAATTTCAGTCCCTCACTCCTTCCCAAATTTCAGYGTGACCATGGTGAAATATACCTGGCTTTGCACATGTGGTTGGGTTCAGTTCTGAAGCTGRATTGGCTCTGGGAATGGAGTTGACAAATCTGACTTAGATGCCTAAGGTATGGGGAAATTTAAGACCCTGAGAAAGGGATTCCTTTTTCTTTATGCCTCCATGTCAACTCATTAGAACMGATAATTACATGCTTTTCTTCTTTGAAGGTACAGAGAAAGGCTGGAGAGAACAATAAGTGCCCATCTCTTACATAGTGTCTGGGAGATGAAAGTGTTCCGTCAGAAAGCAGAAGACCTGGGTAAACAGATTATAGAGGTGTTTATACATTTTTGTCTTGATAAAGAGGAGCAAAGACACAAAATAAGTCAGAAAGTAATATTCATATAGAAGACTGAACATGCTGTAGTTTTTTTGTGATTAATTTCAGTAGTTTTTCAATGAATGCAATGTCACAATTTATTACTTTTGGTGTAAATAGGCTTTTTWATGCAGCAGTAAGAGACACAAAAGCAATACTTTTTATACGAATATGACTCCAGAAACATTAGAATGTTACTGTGCTCACGTACACTCAGCTGAAATGGTTTTGGTTTCATCAAGRCCCTCCTGAGGTAGCTCTGACAGGCTATTTAACTCTGCAGAGCTCTGTGACAGCTGAAGCTAAACACATTCAGCTTTGTAAAAGACTTTAAGCATACCAATAATGGAAGAAATGGAAACCAAAGAATTGTAGATGTAAAAACAATAAAAAACACCYTTTAGGATTTTCTAAAGGATTGTTAATATCCTGGTTAACGTTTCTTAGGACTTTTGGGTTTTTTCCTGCCATACCTTCTTTCCTGTTTTAGGATTTTGGGGTTTTTTTTGCCACTTCTATTAGAATGTTGCTTGTAAAGTCCATTTTTAAATATCTCGTCCTTTTACCTTTTCTCTGTGTTGTTTCTATTCTCCATCCTTTCTTTAAATTGAGGCTAAAAATAGTTAAGTGTAAATGTCTCAGGCAGTGACTTCCACTSTTTTCCTGGGGAGAAGCCATACATTGCCCTGAGACATTTCTGTCTCACAGGCAGGGTCTCTTTTTCCATATATTTATTCCATGTTGAAAATAAGTCAAAAACAGAGTTCATAAATTAATGAGAATTCATAAGTCTACTTMAAAATATTCTCCAGGCCATCACATKRGATCCAAAATTAAAATATGAAGATGTTTCAAAASTCTACATAATTTGGAGATTGACTCTAGAATAAACACCAGGAAATGCTTTCCCCTTCCTGGCCAAATACCACAAACACTTGTATTCATAGAATATATGTTCTATGAATTCATCTTGACTTTGCATGTGTTTCAAAACTTTTAAATTTTGTTTTTTAAAACTTAAAATTAATTAAACTTTAAATAAAAATATTTGAGCTTGAGAGAAAAGATAACATAACAGAATTGCATTTAATACTGAATTTCTCTTATCCTAGCAGTGTGKGGCTTAGACAAGCTACACTGTCCCCAAAAGGGTAATAACTTGATAAATATCCACTGCTTCACAGTTTGTGATCAGTCAAGGTAATACAAGTTCACAGAATGAGGAATAGCTTGATTGGTACCTCAAATTTTTCCTGAAGAGGTTGAAAACCACATGCTCCTCTCTTTTGACCCCATATGAACCTATTGATTTATATAAAGCCTTCTCTGAGCCTCCGTGGTCTGAAAACATCAAGGGAGTTCATATGAAACGTATTTTGATTTGGATGATGCTCTTTGGGGACTTAGCTAAATGGATTTCCTATGTATTTGATATGGCCTGAAAGGATGGATATTTGAGCACTTATTGTGGATCATCTAGAGTTAAGAAACTGCTTATATGTTGTAWCTTGGTTGTAGGTCTGAGCTTTTTGATTTGGAAACAATCAGAGATCTCACTGAAGTTCCTGGGCATGACAATCACTCTCTTTTAAGATAAATGAGGACAGTGAAGTGATAGTAGATGTTAAGCAGCAACTGACACAGTGGAATTGCTACTATGAGCACTGACAGCAGATCCCAGCAGCTGCAAATTTCTGCAAAGCAGTCTCAGAGCCTAAGGATATCATACATAGAGCAGAGAATCAGCAGTCATGAAAAAAAACCACAGAAAGGACCAGGAAAACAGGTAACAGAGAAATATATGTGGCATGATGGAAGGAAAGCCAAAGGGGATAAAAACAACTTTTGGGGCAGAATGATTGTTAAAAAGACAGATTTAGAGTGCTTAAAAAAAAAAAAAAAAAAAAGACGTTCTATTGCTCTTCCTGCTGTATCTGAGATTTATGCTTGCTCCTTGTAAAGAAAATGATTGTACCAGGGCAATCACAAGATCTCTCATTAATTTATCCCCCTAACAAAACAATTGAGAAAAACCCAAATATCTCCTTAGCTACTTGGATAAGAAGAATAAGGGTATAAAAGAGAGAACAATATTTCCAGCTGTGGAATTTGCTAGATATGCAGTGAAGTGTGTTGTTCAGCTGAGTTTTGCATAAGAAATACATTTATGTTGCATTTCTAATGCAAATTGCACGTATTTTACATGGGCAGAATGAATACTTGCTGGTTGGATCTTCAGCTTTTCAAATCAATAGAAAGACTCTAATGTATTTTCAATAGACTTTGGAGCAGGCCCTTCCTCCCATGCACTCAAAATGATTTACAATCAATTTATGGCAAGAATCCACTTCAGAGAGCCTGAAAACTACRAATATGCAGTTTCATGGGGAAGCTAGCATCAGTGGCCTAAAAATAGACTCAATTTCAATATACTGATCCAGATGCCCGCCTGTGAAGAATTTAGTCCCTGTGCATATGCTATCTAGCTTTTAGTGGTTTGAACAAAAGAGGCAGAAGACTATGTTTAAGGAAGTGATGACAAGTGCCTCTTTCTATCAGATGTTCTGTGCACCAAAATGGAAATACTCAAGGAGCTTATTTTGATGGCATGTTATTTCTGACCCCCCAGTAACTTGTCATGTGACTGACACCAGAATTGTTATAGATAAATGCATCAACCACTTACATTTATACAGATGGATCTGTAAAGAACCTTTTTATATGGCCTGTTCTAAATGCAGTGGGGCTTCTTTCTTTTTTTTTTCCTTTTTTTTTTTCCTGGCTTCATCTGTACCTTGGGATTTGGGATTTTGCAGCTTCTGGCTATGGAAGTACACACCAGCAATCTTCCACCTTCTTCCAGAGGTAAAACTGAGGAGTATCACCTCACTTCATTTATGCCAAAAAATATATTCACATGTGCTGTCTGAAAGGGGGGGACACAGTTTACACCAAGAGGTCCACCAGTTTGAACAGCCAGGGAATGAGAAGACGTTTCAGAGGCTTCACATCCCCAAAAATGCAAATATAGACTCAGCACTATATTGGGGAATACATATATAGCATATATGCTACAGCCCTCAGTGTTTCTGGTATTTACAAAGAAGGGAGGACCAGAAAGAATCAGTGAGCAGGAAAAAGAAAAAGATGGACTAGCAAATCCCCAAAGGCACAGAATATTTTGACATTAAAAACTAGGGTAAGGAAAGATGATTAGGGAAGGAGATGATGTATTSCTCTGAGCAGGCATGTGTGGGAGTAGAGAAAGAGCAATGGGCAGTTCAGGATAGAAAACTACTTGGAGCAGTTTGTGAGTAGAAGAGGAGGAAATGGGTGAGGATGGCAGATTAGTATTCTGGTTTAGGAGCTGATAACTTACTGTTGTGCATCTGACTCCTTGCAATGTGAAATAAGGGACTTTAGGGAGTCCTAATTGGGACTGAGAGAGGTTGTGGGAGTCTTATGTTCCAAAAATGCTTTTCTTTGCTGTATCAACTAAAGCATAGCAAATAGCATGTCATAGCAAACCCATACTATGAACATCCAGATGGGAATGCAGGAAATTTGGTAGAGATACTGTTTAAAAAGTCCCTGGCAGATTTAACTATTCTATATTTAGCATTGTAAGAAAATAGCAATCAATTTCATAACACTTTGCAAAGATCACAGCTCAGGGATGAACAGACCAGAAGATCAAAGTCTCAGTACACAACTAACAAGTTGTGTTAATCAGACAGTTAATTCTAAATCAGTCACGAGACTGGGCAATACTGGGAATCCTAACCCTGCCAAAGCAAACAGCAGATTGCAGGTCAGAGTCACCTTCCCCCATGACTGTAAGAAAGCACAGTGAATTTCATTGTGAAATGCCTGCCACCAGGACTTGGCATCACAAGTACTTGACCAGAGTCCTTAGGATCTGTTTTCTAGGAGGCAACTTTGTTCAGCAAGAAGCATGTCCAGAATGATGATGAGAGAACTGTGAATGTGCCATACACTCACTTGGGTATTTGACACTGCAGCCAAAGAGAAAGCTGTGCTCTGAAACTGATGCAGAGATTGTTTTATCCCTTGTACATTACAGGAAGACACTTCTTCACTCCTTTTGTTTTGTTGGTAGAACCCAAAATTTTTTAAAAGTGTCAACCCARCAAAAAAAAAGCTGAAATACACCCAGACATTTCTATAGCACTGCAGAAACTGCCAGGGTCCTGCTGCTACAATCAGTGGAGAACAGAGCCAGCACCCGGTGTGAATGCACCTGCCAGCAAGGGCTGCCTAGGATGACTTCCGTCCTTTTCTCACCCTCTGCCTCTGTTTTTAAAACACTCCCCTTCATCTCCACCAAGTGCTGCTAAATAATTTTCACTTTTTATGTTCTCACCCCTCCAAAGTGTTGGACAAGTCCATGAGACAATTGCTCCCAACTCASAGATGGGGCTTCATGGCATTCATAAACTGCTGCTGTAGAATTGCAACCCAGAAAGGATAGAAAATGCTGCACTGGGCTGGGGTTTTAGTGGAATTGCATCAAGCTGGCAGCTTGATCTGTGAAAGACAAAGAGACAGATTAAAAAAATCATGTTGAGGAAATAAATGTGCATTTGTACAAAATGAAGATTATTCTGAGTATCCTCTATTACACCACAGTTGAAGAATTGTAATAGTGCTGGTTTTAAGTCATCAAGAATATAGTTCCTAGAAAAGAAATATATTGAACAAGGAGTTTTCTTCCTCTTATTTTTACTATTGTTTTTGCATTCCTTTTCATCCCCAAAGCTTTTGCTTCTAGGTATTGAATCCTGGCGTACAGTCCCCGACAAATGCAYGCTTTGATGCTGATAGTTCAGTTCTGGACCCCTCTTTTTCTCCAGACCAGATGTTTGACTTCTCCCTGCTAATAGTTAATATGGTGCTACCTCATTATACACCTCTCTCTGGAAATGCTGCCAGTGCTGCTKCAGCGCCAGCCAAGAGCCTTGCAGACTCAATGAGACAGCTGGCCTCCTCCGTGGGGATGSACTGCTTTACCTTTTGGATTCAGGCAGTCACTGGGAGCTCAGATCCAGGATGCTGCAAATGATTTTTCATAGGCAGGTGAGAACAAAAGGGCTTTGAAAACCTACTTCAATAGAATCTGGAGACATGGAGCTCTCCTGATTTAAAAAAAAAAATACACATACACAGTCCAGTTGCATTTTCATCTTAATTGATTTTTGTATGAGATGGAGAAGTGAATTCATCAAACAAAAACSTTCATAGAAATCTTTTCTTTACATAACATTAAGTAGGTTTTTTCATGCACAACAGCTGTGTTGTGTTTGCAAAAATCAAATAATTCCCTTATAAAGCTCACAAACTGTAAGTTGATTGCTTTGATCTTGTCCACAACATATGCTAATCCTCAAATATCCACTGAAGAAGTGGGTRAGATAATGCAAACAAAATAAACACCTGGTTAAGATAAAACATTTGTAGAGTTTGAAGCCAACRTGTAGTTAGTGTATTTGCTGTTGAAAAAAAAATTAAAAAAGAAAAGAAGTTAAGACTTTAAAATGAGATTTAAACAGGAATAATTTGGAGTTATTCTGTGAAGTCTCACTAAACTGCAAGTTGGAAAATTCTCCTGAAAATAAATGAGAATAGACTGCTCTTAATTTTCTTCCTACAGTGTGTATGCCTACTTTCACAGAAGGTACTTGACAAAACTCATCAAGAATGAAGCAGTCAGTTTCTACAAGCACTGTATGACTAAATTAGACTAGAGGATTCTCAAGGTCATCCCTACTTATAAGACTGCCTGGTTGATTTACAGTGTCTAGTTCAGACCATCCARAGGAGTACTCTGTACATTTTACTACTTCCCCTTTACTTCTGACACTGAATTTAGTTTCAGACTATAAGGTTAAGGACTGATCTTTGTTGGTACTTGAAAGTCTCTCAGTCATGCTGGATGCTGCTGAAGACCAGGATTAATAGTGGCTGTTATCCTTCCAAGGCAGATGATTTTCCAGTGTAATCACTAGAGATGTTTCTGATGTCTCCCTCTGCCAGGACTGCATGGAATAACATCTAACCGTGCCCCACCTTTGCCAAATTTGTTGAAAACAGTTTTAACACTGATTTTAATCACATCTTCTTGTTTCACTTCAAGGGGTTAATGTTTCTTGGATGTCAAGCCTCCAGATCTGCAAAAYTCAGGGAAATAGGGATGAAAGTGCAAGGTACCAAGGTAACCTAGACATCTGCCATCATTTTCATCAGAAATTGCACTGACTGTGTGACTGCTGACAGAGATTTCTCTGTGTCCCTTTTTCCCTAACCCTTTAGTATTCAAAGCAAGCACTACCTTTGCTGAATAAAAGAAATAGAGCTGAGTCACATATCTTCAAAGTGGCTGCAGGAAAAGACCCAAAAATGCATTAATATGACAGCCATCCTTCACGATAGTTTTTATACATCCTGTGGAGATCATGCCTGGCAGAGAGAGGTAGTTCCTTTAAAGAAAAGCACTGTGGTTGGCTTTCCTTTCCTGTCTGGATTACCTTTCAATTGCTTTTATTTTGATTTCTCCTCTCAAAAATGATGAAGGATRCTGAAATCTCAGAAAATGATGATCCTAATTGCATTCAAAATTTGTCAATTCGTTGTAAATATGCAGGTCATCTGTATAGTCACRGTGTTTTTTATCTCAATYCTCTTWAAAAAAAGAAGAAGAGAAAAGAAAAGGCTTAAACTTCAAAAAATTCCTGTGAGACAGGTAAATCTTTTCATAAAAGATTATTTCACCTTTTACTGAGATTCAGGCACCTCCAGGGTGAAACACTGTGGTTTTTTGACTGCCTGTAGCCACACACACAAGAAGTGAGGGGACAGGAAATGAAAACCATCCTATCCAATTTAATTTTAAGGAGAAAGGAGATAGGAGAAACGTGAAGTTCACAGCTGGGATTTCACCAGAGTGGAGGAAATAATACACCTTAAACAAAAGTGTCACAGTATCTTTAGTGACTGCAGTAGCAGACTCTCACTTTATGTCTTATCTGGAAGACAAAATCCTCTCTGCAGGTCAGTGCTCTTTACATCATCCTGCAATAACAATCTGAGAATTCATGTTAGAGGGTAAAATAAGATTTTACCTTCCTGAGGAATCCAGATATTCCCTAGATTTTTGCAATGCAAATACCACCTGGCCATCACTGATAAGTTCTGACAGTATTGCAGTAAAAGGTGGAAGGATGCAGCAGATGTTTCAAAGTGCCAGTGCGGAAAAACACCAGAGAAAAGGTTATCTTCCAAAAATGTTTATTCCTGTTCCCTAGAGTATCTCAACCTGTATCTGCTTGCTTATCCATAGTTCTGTATGACTGGAAATGTTTAGACGTCTTAGGATCATTTGGATAATTTTGTCTCTCTGGGAATGAGCTTTTGTACTGGAGGCCCCAGCTGAGAATGAAGAAATGAGGATTGCACTTTACAGCTCTGAAGTGGCTTGAGGAAAAGCACCAGCAATGGGGACAAAAATGCATAGATGTGACTGATGTGGAAGAAACAGGAAGGAA
>JACDOX010000009.1:8023702-8049000 GCA_014549065.1 Cardinalis cardinalis
GGAAGGAAGGAAGGAAGGAAGGAAGGAAGGAAGGAAGGAAGGAAGGAAGGAAGGAAGGAAGGAAGGAAGGAAGGAAGGAAGGAAGGAAGGAAGGAGCAAAATATTTGCTATATTTGTGCTGTGCTTGTCTTTTTGAGAGCCCCTGTGAGTCTGTGGCCACTGAGCAAATATTTGGTGTGGTTATAAAGGGAGAAATAGCTGCAGCCATAAGCAGAGGAGGGTTTTGATGAGGAGAGTCAGACTGGTGGCAATGGGATGTGACCCAAAGAAACTCTGCCCCTCTAACTGTCATATGTGTTTGCAAGAAAATCAGGTTTGCACTCTAGATATATTTTTGTGAAGGGGAAAAGAGGAGCTAGTATATTTTATTCTGATTTGTGTAGCTGTATCCTTTTCTTCCACTGGATTTGTGAGTGGCTTCTTTAGCTTTGGGTAGCGTGGTCCTTCAGTAAGTAGTTAAAGCAATGCATAAAAAGAAGGATGAAAACCACTTGTGGAAACTCTMTTTTCTACCTTTTCTTTACATTTGAAAGGAAATCAAGTGTCTTTTTCTGTAAACAATTCATCAGGAACCACAACAGCCTTGTTTAGAGCTTGAACAACCTCTTCTGCACACTTCTTCCGTAAGTYATGCATTTATTTCTGACTTCCCTGGTAAACCTGAGCAATGTGCTCTGCTTTTTACAGGTGATTTTCATGCCTCCCATGAAGCTATTTCCAAACCTCCCTAGGATGTTTCTCAGAGGTTAGGAAGTCAGTGGGGCTGCAGAGAACTATGATGAGAACGCATGTGTTATATCACAAGTGGTTTCCACACATTCCCAGCAAGAGGAAATTATTTTGAACAGCATAGTCTGCCTTGCTTTGTGTTGCTAGGGCATAAAGCTGTCAAATGTTCTTCAGTTTAAAGAGGACAATAACACTGAAACTGCAGGGATTTCAAATAGGTACTGGTYTCTCAGTTACGTAGAGAAGAGCCAGTATTACTAATTTCCTGATCAAAAAGAGTGGGAACTGAGATATCCATTGGCTGGTGAAAACCATTGGGATCCAACACCACAAAGGTGTTGACCAAGTCAGTCTCTGTGCTGTGGAGAAACATCCATTCATGTGGAAGCTGCAGCAGCAGCAGCCCCAGCTGAGCTGTCCACTGCCCTACCYCACTGTCAGTCCTGCAGCAGCAGAAACTGGGGATGGCTGGAACCAGCCCCATTCCAGCAAAGCAGCAGAACTGGGAGCAGCGATGGCCAACTTGCCTTTCAGTGGTCAGCAGTGAAGGCCTTCTCCTCACCTACAAAGGGAGAAGCAGAAGGAGTTGTGCCAGGACGGGAAGAAAAATAATGGTTCTGATAATTTCTGCAAAGATTCTGCACCTGGGGAAGGGCAGCCCAGTTTGTGAATATAAAGTAGGGAATGAGAGGCTGGAGYRGCAGAAAGGGACCTGGGGATCCTGGCTGATGTCAGGTTGGACATGAGTCAGCAGTGCCCTGGCAGCCAGGAGGGCCACACGTGTCCTGGGAGGCATCAGGCACAGCATCACCATTGTCCTTGCTGCTCTGCACTGGRGTGGCCTCACCCTGAGTCCTGGGGGCAGTTTTAGGGCCCAAAATATAAAAAAAMCCCAAACATTAAGCTGTTAGAGAGTGTCCAAAGGAGGGCAACAAAGATGGTGAAGGGCCTTGAGGGGAAGCCATGTCAGGAGTGGCTGAGGTTACTTGGTCTGTTCAGCCTGGAGAAGAGGAGACTGAGGGGAGACCTCATTGGAGTTACAACTTCCTCATGAGAGGAAGAGGAGGGGCAGACAGTGRTCTCTTCTCTATGGTGAGCAGTGACAGGACTCCAGGAAATGGCATGAGGCTGAACAAGGGTGGTGGTGGGGATATGGAGGGGGTGTGTGCTTAGGGTGAATATCAAGAAAAGGTTCTTCATGCAGAGGGTGACTGGGCACTGGAACAGCTCCCCAGGGAAGTGGTCACAGCACCAAGCCTGACAGTTCAAGAAGCATTTAGACAACACTCTCAGGCCCATGGTGTGACTCTTGGGGATGTCCTGTGCAGGACCAGGARTTGGACTTGATGACTCTTATGGGTCCCTTTCTACTCAGCATATTCTATGGTTCTCTGAAGGGAAGGAGCAGAGATGTGTCCTTGAAACAGAGACATTACCATGTTTAAAAAAGTGGACAGTCCAAGACATACAGTTTTCTCAGGACTGCCAATAGCTGGAAGCTAAAGATGTGGAAAATTATCCATAATTCAATTTCAGTGTTATATACTGAAAAGTAAGGATGATACCATAGCCAAGGAAAGGTCTCCAGCAACTGGCAGAGTAAAAAAAACCCAACAAAACTTGACTATCTTTTGCTTTATTTCCCAAATGTTAAGCTCTCTCATACAATTCTCTTATACTTGTTTTGCATCCATGTTCAAATACTCAGGGGGAACACTTGAAATGAAGCAGCTGAGGCAGAGAGAAAGGGATCAGATAACATTAGAAAGCTAAAATTATTTCAGTGGAGTTCTGCARAAGAGATCAAGCTGGTGTCTCTTACAGATTGGTCAGGTGATGCCTGGACCCAGTGTGAATCAAATCTACTGATGATTTCTTTGCTGTATAGTCCCATCTCCTTCCCTGCTTTCCTACTATRTGAGCTTTTTTATCTTCTCTGTCTGGCACTTTGCTTTTCCTTTAGAGAGAGACTAAAATGGTCAGAGGACTCATTACTATATCCCAAGGCAGCACTGGGATGAAGACAAGGGACATCATCACTGAAAGATGGTAAAATGATGGGATGTAATGAGAAATACACTCAGGGAATGCCAGCTAATGCTCACAGCCCTCTCAAGGTAGTTTTAGCAAAGAGAATCTTGAATTTGTCACAATCAACCATCCTGAAATCATTATGGTGCTKAACAAATGAAGAGTTTATAGCCATGTGTATTTTGTCATATGCTCAATGAAGAATGAAGAAAAGAGTACTGAAAAGGCAAAAGAAATTTCAGTTTAAGATCAATATAAAATTAATAAAGTTAAAATAGGACTATAGATGACCTGAGATGTCATTTCAAATGGGTGTCATCTGCTTGAGATAACTAGGACTTTCTTCTAAAACAGGTCTTTGGAAGCATATTGATCAAATACTAACTTATTTAGGAGTTTTAYAGTTCACAACTTAATTGTTGTAGGCMATCACACACTTGCTCAGGGAAGCCRAACAGAGGCAATTTTCAGAAGGTGTAACATGGAGAGACGCTGTGATGTGGTAGCCTGGGCCCAAAGGGAAAATACTCAGCAGAGGCACAGCCAGTGTTTTCAGGACGGAAAATCTTACCTCTGTGCAAAGATCACYAAGGGTATTTCAGGTAATTTCTGGATCAGAAACACCATGGTAAGCTAAGAGACCATCTCACCACCCTTTCAGTACAGCACAGAAGTAGCTGGATGACACAATTAATACATTTTTTATAAGGTGAAAATACTAGTGACACTTCTGTGGTTTTTTTTCCTATTATTATTCAGAGCCACACTACCCAGCAGCTGCAGCTTCCAGAGCGTCCAGCTGAGGCTCAGCATTATGAACTAATCTCACTGTACCTTCAGGCATTGTTTTAGCACACATCTCTTGTTCCTGTAGCTTAGCTAAGACAGAAGACTGTCGCTGAAGTCTGACTCCCCTGTTTTATGTGRGCAGGTAAACTTAGACTAAGGAAGAACTACGAGACTAAGTGAGAGGACAAACAGGACCTGTGTTTGTTGAAACACTTGCTGTTCTAGCAGCCCCTCCTGTGGAATGAAAAAGGAGAGGGGGCTGTTTCATTCAGACTTTGCAGGTCTGTTGTATGAGTGGGGRCAGGCAAGAGGGCAATCTGAAGTCTTCCCTAGACAGTCTGGGTATTCTCTCCCCCAGTGCTCTCCCGTGCTCCTTCCTCACTCATCTACTCACACTGCTGCTTGATTGAGTTTACCTACCAGTGCTTCAYGTTTTTACCACTGAGCTATTTAGGAGGCAATACATAGTACTGTGCCATTTGCACTGCACTGCTTWTTCTGAAGATATTTACTATCTTTTTTCTCTTACTAGGCACTACWCTTTTCTATTACTTCTTACTTTCTTACTCTTACTCTTCTACTACTCACTACTCTCTTCTCTTTGTTTAGAATTGAAATGAAATTCGAGTAGACACTTGAGTAGAAACCCCTTTTAAAAGGTTTTGGATTACATCTACACCCATGAAATAACCTGTAAGTTCCATGAGTTGTTCTTCAGTAGCCTGGATTACCTTCTTTCTGTGGTTTTGCAGGATGACTGACCCCAAGCTGACCTCCCTTCTCACTACCTCCATCTCTGGGGASATACTGCACACTCAGCCACATCTTTTGTTAAGCCATGAACACCTCCTCACAGGCTGGCCCATTAGTAGTGGTGGGAACATTGCACAAACATTTGCCGTTTGTTTTCTGGCAATTCTTGATTTCCTGCAGCTCTTCCTTGGTGGCTGCTTTTGCAGTGGGCTCTGATGAACAGATGTAACACTTTTGTAAGGACATACAGTCACAAACACTTTTTTCCTACCACTCACTAGTTCTTTAAACAATTTAGCAGAAATTCCATAAGTTTTCTAATCTTTTCATTCACTCTTTTTTTCTTTTTTTGTCCTTGAGTAGTGTCGTTTGAATGCAGCCACTAGCAGCTCATCTAGCATCAGCAGATACACAGTTACACACTATTTCCATTTTCAAAAACCTGTTTCTATAAATAATAGGAATCCTTTCATCACACAATATTCTCTTTCATCTTTGTCAGTCACTTATTCCAGTCCAGWGACCTTTTCACTTCCCTTTACAATGAGCCTGTTTACAAACATAAACCACTTCTTGCTTTCATCTCACTTGCCTTGTCCATCTCTGTTCTCTCCCCTTGCAAGGACAGTGTCACATCACATCTCACTGCTGTGTTGTTATCTCCTTATTTAGACCTGGGCTTATGTCTCTTTTTTCTTTTCCTTTCACCCCTTCACAGAGGTACCCAGGGTACGATCATAGAAATACAAAATCATAGAATGGTTTGGGTTACAAGGAACCTTAAAGTTCATCTAGTTCCAACTCCCCTGGCATGAGTCAGCATGCTTTCCTCTAAACCAGGTTGCTCAGAGCTTGATCCAGCCTGGCCTTGAGCAATTCCATGGATGGGGTATTCACAGCTTCTCTGGGCAACCTGTTCCAGTGCCTCACCATCCTCACAGTAAAGAATTTCTTCCTTACATCTAATCTAAACCTGCCCTCTTTCAGTTTGCAGCCATGACCCCTTGTCCTGTCAYTACATGTCCTTGTTACAAGTCCCTCTCTGTCTCTCTTGTAGCCCCCTCTAGGTTCTGGAAGGTGCTCTAGTGTCTTCCCAGATCTTTCTTGTCTCCAGGCTGAACAACACCAGCTTTCTCACCCTAGAGAGGTACYCCAGTCCTGTGATCATCTTTGTAGCCCTTTCCTGGATTCACTCCAACAAATCCACATCCTTGTCATGTTAGGGACCCCAGAGCTGGATGCAGCACTGTGGATGGGGTTTGAGCAGAGCACAGTAGAGCAGAGCAGAGGGGCAGAATGCCCTCCCTGGCCCTGYTGGCCRCACTGCTGTAGATGCAGTCCAGGACACATTAGGATTTCTGGGCTATAAGTGCACGTTGCTGGGTCACCYACCAGCACCTCCATGTCCTTCTCAGCAGTGCTGCTCTCACTCCGTTCTCTTCTCAGTTTGTATTCATGCTTGGGACTGCCCCAACCCAGTTGCAGCACCTTGCACTTGACTTTYTTGAACTTCATGGGGTTTTCACAGACCCACYTCCCAAGCCTGTCATCCCGTCCCTCAAGCACATCAACCAATTTGTTGAGCTTGTGATACAAAGCAAAATGCTTTGTGTTGTTGGCAGATTTGCTAACTGGGAAATTCAGAATTTTGACATTTCTCCCTGTGGAAGAAAGCACAAAKTTAGGACAAGTGAACCTCAGCCAACATCATGCTACTGCTACAGATTATAATTATGTTATTTGATCCTGTGAGATTCTTTCAAATTATTTTGCAATGGTCTCTTAAACATCAAGTTCAATTTCATTTAAGTGTTAAATACAGCTGTGACTTCTTTTCCTTTGTTGTAAGCTGTATGTCACACATTCTTGTGTGGCAAAAAGGAGATTTCTGATTGAAGAGCAGCTCAGCATGTTCCTGTAATTAATACAGGAGAAAACTCAAATCTTAGTTCAGAAATGCTCGAATACCTTCAAACACAGAGATGTTCTGACAGCTGAGCATCCAGTGGGAATTCTGGATAAGAAATAGATACAAATGAAGTCATTTTTCTTCAGGCCTTTGCTAATGAGTACAATGGGTGAGTGAAGCAGGCAGCATATAACTCAGCCAAATGGTACACAGGTCACAGGTCACACAGCTTGCTCATTGGCAGCAGTAAAATAATGGAATCACAGAATATCCYGAGTTAGAAAGGACCCAAAAGGATCAAGGAGTCCAATTCTTAGCCTGCACAGGACCATCCCCATGAGTCACACCATGTGCCTGAGAGCATTTTCCAAACRCTTCTTGAGCTTTGTCAGTACTCCCTCCCTGGGGAGCCTGTTCCAGCGCCCAGCCTCTCACTGGATGAAAAACCTTTTTCTGATATCCAACCTAAACTCCCCTGACTCAACCTCATGCTGCTTCCTCAAGTCCTATCACGATTTATGAGAGTGAAGAAATCGGTACCTGTCCCTTCTCTTCCTCAGGTAAGGATGTTGACTTGTAAGAAAGATTGCCAGGAGAGCTACACAGGGAATATTATTCTATTAATCTTTTGATCTGTTCTTCTTCTGGAAGAGGCCAAATGCTACATAAATTTGAGTTGCTGCTCTGCYACACTGATCTTTGCCAAATTCAGACTGCTTGTCATGACATCTRTTTATTTTCATGTCTATTAGAACATCTCAGTCTAAGAGAGAGATGAAAGACCCAAGACAGAAATCCCACAGCTGGGGACTTCTAGGTGCTGGTTTGTGGCACAGTCCAAGGTGGCATCTAGAGTAGATATAAAACTAGACTATTCATCCACTTAAATCTGTTGTGTTAAGCACTGAATGGGAAATTGTTTTGCCTGTAATTAGGATGGCAAAGGTACCCCAGAAACCTTTGTGCATTATGTTATTCATTTATTTTTGACTGGGGTGGAGGTGCACTTCTCAGCAGAATAGATAACTAGGGAGTTTATAAAAAAGTTCTTTGTTTGCATAAAGCAGCATGTGAGTAATTTCCCTGCTGAAAGCACCTTGGCTGTGTTTGAAAATAGCTGCTTGTCCCTRACAGTCAATGCTCCTGGCTAGTTTGTATCTCTGTGTGCTGATAAGACATTAATGCCTGTGTCTGAGCAAGAGCTTTACATTATTCCCTAATTGATGACTGTTCAACATTCATATTAGAGAAAAAGAAAAGGCTTTGTAGTGTGACCTTTGAAGTCATTTCAAATTGGTATCAGAATTATTTTTTTATATATGACAGCCTCTGATTAAGTAATTTGCACTTTAGGGTTAGGATTTTAGTGTCTGGATGATGTGTCTGGAAGCAGTCAGGAAAGGGGTTGGCTACATACTGTAGTTTAAAATCCACAATTAATGATTCCAGCAAGTTAAAAGACACAGGAGGTGTGCTTCMTTCTCTCCAGCTTTAGCTGTCTGAAAGCCAGGGTCCAGTCTGTTTTGTGCCCCCTTCCTCAGCCAATGAAGAAATATGGCCTCTTGGAAAAAAATATACTCTAACTAAAGCAGATGTCTAATTGGTTTCAAAATGATGAATCAAATGTCTGAGTGCTCTAAAGCTTCATGTTTGAGTTATGCAAGATGAATTGCCCTCTGGAGTTTCCTGCCTTGGTCTTTTGACAGTGAAACAGCCATCTAAGTGTGCTGATGGTTGCACTTAAGGTGTTGAATCTCTATCAGAAATGATAACAATGAAAATACTGCCCAAACTACATCTGTTTGGTGTGTTTGGCCCTCTGTACTCTTAACATTATTTAAGAATGAAGCATCAACTGAACAGTCCTTCTGGGAATAAATGCTCCTGTTTTCTGCTCAGAAGGATATGAAGAATATGAAACATTTTGCTTTGTATCACAAGCTCAACAAATGGGAAATTTCACCCATAGCAGCATCTCTTGGCATAATGGTGCACCAGGTTAGTTGTTTACAACAATTACAAACCACAGTTTAACCTTAAGACTGGAGCCAAGTATAGCTTTAGGTTGAATAAACTCCAGTTTGCTTTTCTATTGAGGTTAGAATATGTTTAAGCCCATAAATTTTCCTACTTGCAATTCCCTTGCATAGCCAAACTTCTCTACTTCAGTTATTGTTGTGAGAATGAATTGTTTAATATTTTTTAACCTCTTTGCGGGGTAAGTATTGAACCATATGAACACATCACATGATCAGAACGAAGAACTGTGCATTAAATTGGTGTCTATTTCAGGTTTTTTAAGGTATTGTCTTATAACAGATATAAATACACTGAAAACTGTCTGTTGTGTCTGCAGCTACATTCTGGTGGCTATGTTTTTTAAAAATTATTTCTGCATAGGATAAAATATTTTCCATAAATAGGTAAATAAATTAAAAAAAACCCATAAAAATCACCCAGATGATGCTGTATTTAATCAAAATGTAGTTAGGCTTTTGTTCATAGCACATTTCTCCAGTCAGTGGGGTTCTAGGATGCCCAGCCTCCTTTGGTGAGAAGACACCAGAACCAGTCTGAGATGTGAAAGAWTCCCACTTGGGCTTACAGAATGGTCTGTGCAGTGTCATGAAGAGATGAAGACATTCACAACAGACACTACATCAGCTGGGTAGAGAAAACAGTGGGAAATCAATTTTGATTTTGAATCTTATGTTTTACACCACCACAGGAAGAGAAGATGTAATTTATCTGCACATGGACTTTTTGTACTGAAGACTTCTGCAAACACATAATTTCACTTGTCAGTCAACTAACACTTGCCTTTTTCCCAGTCTGGAAATGAAGCTCTAGATAATTTTAGTAAGGAGGTAATATAAAAGAGGATCTTTATTTGAAGACCTTCAGGAGCAGTTATGGAAAATGTGCACAAAAGCCCACCTGCTCCAGGGGTGAGTATATTTTTAGAGGTTTTAGGAAATCAGCATCCTTGATAAAATGCACCAATTAGGAGGACAATTGTTGATGCAAGCCCCTTCTTTGGAGCCTCCCCTTCAGCCCTAGTACAGAAAGAGCCAAGATAGGACAGGGCCCTTGTGCTCCCTGGGGCTTGGATCTCTGGAATTTGTTTTGTCTTTCTGCTTAGGGAAGGACCATGGAAAAGTACTGGGAAAACTAGCTCCTAGTACAGTAGGTGACAAATATATGTGTGAAGAATATAGAAAACATATAAAAGAGAAAAGGCAAAACCCAAATGGCATCATTACATACTTGTACATKACTCTACCTGCCAGGGACAGCTGGTCACATATCTGCAGGTACACAAGCCATAACTCTGCAAACATGTAAATGTGTGCCTGATGTAAATAGTGCCATTGATGCAGGTTAYTGCTTAAGTGGGCAGAATTAAAGAGGGTGCCTAAAGGCCATAGATTACACAGGATATAAAACCCTTACCTCTCCACACAGAGTTGCACTGGAGAATTGCATGTCCTGAGTGAGTCTGCAAAGACACCCCAGAAGTGCCCACCAGCAATGCAGGCAGGGTCACAAAAAACACCACACGGACAGGGAGCTACTTTTAGCTAGAAATCATTAAAACCAAAGTGCTATTATCAAATTGTCTCCTCAGATAAGTTATCACTAAATTTAAAATAAATCAGGTAACTTTTCCAGTTCTCCATTAAATGGACTGATACAGTTTAAGTTCTGTGGAGCTGAGTTCTTTTTCAGCTGTCTGCATTACTGAAGACTAAGTACTACACACAAATTAATAACACAATTGAACTTTGAATGTAGTAACAAAAGGATTAGTTTGGGTTCTTCTTTTTTTTCTGTTTTGGAAAGCTGTTTAATTTTCATGGTTCTCTCCTCTGCTCACATATTCTTTTTCTCTTTGCAAGAGTGGCTTTTGGGGTGAAGCCTGAATCYTGCTGTAGTGGTTCTTCTCTTATACACTTTGCATTAGCAATTTCCTGCTTCAGTGCTCCTGCACTATGAGACAAGCTTTAAGATTTAGTGATCTTATAGCAGAGTTGAATAACAGCACTTCCATTTCCTTTTACAAAAATTGGCATCTCTCTTGCCCTAGTCACTCAGATGCGCCYAAACAAAAATTGCAACAGAGAAAGGAAAAAGTAGCATCAGAATTTTTAACAGTGGCTCTCAGGCATCTGCATTTTTTGGAATACAAGGACAAACAAGTTGATGCATTTGAAGGGGATTTTTTTTCCTTCTTCACATCATTTTATTCCTTTGCCAGTGGTTTTACTAGCCGAAAAGTGGTTTGTAGAGGCTTTCCTTATGTGGAAGCTGTAACACAATGGTGATCTTATCTTTCTCTTCAGCTTTTCTACTTCTGKTAAAGCCATTTGCTGATAGAGGAGTAGATCTGTGCACAGTCAGTGATGGGGATGTAGTAAACATTTGTGAGCAATGTACTTCTTGTATTCTTGTTTTCTGACTTCTTTGCTCTTTTTTTTTTTAATTGAATAATTAAGATCTGTTTTTCTTCATGATTCCCACAGACTGTTAAACTWAACTTTCCACTTCCCACACCTCTCTTTCCTGAGAGGAAAAAATTTATTGAGAGCACATGTTTAAAGTTTTAATTTACTTATATTGAACTTCACTTTATAGTTTGTTGCCAATCTACATGGAAGCCACTAGTAAATGAGGCCCCTTTGCAACTTTTCACTACCATCCTAATTTTTTTCCAGTCCTGAATAATCTTCAATCATCATGATGTGCCAATCTTGGCACATCAGTATAGTGCTCCTTTCAGATTTTCAAGCYGTTGAGCACCAGAAATGCCTGCATGGATCCTTTTGAGCCCCCTGGTTCAATCTCCCTGTTGTGAAAAATTTTAGTTCATAACAAGACCTCCATCTTCCTCCAGGCAAGCAGAGTGTTTTTAAAGCCCTTGTGGAGAGAATATAAGCAAACTTTTAACAAAATCCTCATATTCCTACTACACTGCAGTATCCTTGTTTACATGTTAATATACACTGCAAAGAAATGTAGTTTATTTATGAAGCATGACTTTCCACCATGGAAGTCATACTGACCCTTCTCCAATGTACCATGTTTATTTCTGAGTSTATATATTCTGTTCTTTAATGTAGTTTCTACAAATTTACCCAAGATGGAAAACAGATTTACYAGGTTCATGTCAACAACTATTTAAAAAAATTGGCACCAAACTTAACATCCCTGGTACCAATACTGGTGTTTGTCTTAAGATATGAAATGGAGTTGGCTCTTCAGCAATTTCATACATRAATTCCTTTAGGTGTCCCGAGTGAACATTTTTTAGTTCTGGAACCTGATTTGTTACAAATTATTTTGTAGCTTTTTCTGTACTGTTTTCTTCTACATTTCAGTTTGAGACAGATCATCGTATTATTATCCCATATAAAGTGCTCTGCTGCCTGAGYCTCCCTCAGATCCTCCACCATGAATAGTAGTGGAAAAATTCATTAAACATTTTCCACCTTATCTTCCATGAGCATTCATTTTACATCTTGATCATATATCTGCCTGACTAACTAGCTGGCAGCTGTCCTACTTCTGATGTGTTTAAAAGGAGGAGTTTTTTTTAATGAAACGTTTTTATGCATTCAGTAAATTGCTCCTAAAAATATTTTGGGCTTCCTTGTGGTTTTCTGTAAACCTTCCAGTTTTTATCATCTCTTTTCCTCACTTGGATGAAACTACTTTTGTTTTTTCTTTTTTACTTTTGAAATCTTTCTTCACCCTGTTAACTCTAACTGACTTTTCTTCCTTTTAAAGTTTTGTGATAGTAGTCCTGGCTTGCTTAGAACCAACCTCTAACAGGGCATCTTAAAACATTTTCCACACCATGCAAAAATTTTTGCCCTTTTGCCTCTTTCCTAGTTTCCTCTTTTTTTTGGGAATTCTATATTTTTGAAGTCAAATACCTTTCACATTAATTCTTCCAACTCCTTTGCTCCTACTGGCACAGTCACTGTGCCTGTAATATGAGGTTATGTTATGTCTCCTTTGCAGCCACTTTGAGGCAGGCCACTGCTTGGGCCTGAGTCAATAGCAGCTTTCTCTGGTGGSGACTCTCCAAGCTGTTATGGACAGGTGGACTCTCCACCATGCAATCACAAGTGGGAAATGGCTCCAGTCCTCAGCCCTGACAAGAGGACACAGCAGGTGCCTCTGACACCCTTCTGCACAACAGCAGCTCCTGGGACTCTTGGACCTCTAGGAAGGTTTCTTCAGACTGTTAATAGCTCACTGACCTGCTCTGTCACACATGCTGTGTGATTAAAGGGTCCTGCTTGATTTATCCACCGATATCTTGCAGCAGAGGGAGGGAATGTCTGAAGTAAACAAAGATTCAGAAGCAGAAGTCTTTCCCTGGGGTATTTAGTCCAAGAAGGAGGAAGTTGTTATCTAATGCCAAACATTTATTCCCTGTGACTCCTTGCTAAGAAGGAATCCTTGTTTTTCATTTCCCTGGCTGTGGCTGTGAACAAAGAACAGWCTCTCTCTTAGTCCTCAAGAGCATGGTGCTTTCAGGCTGTGTTTGTCAGGAGTGTCCCAAAGCTTTGAATTCTCCAGTGTCCWGCCCATCTCAGGGTACTTTCTCAGGAAACCAGACAGTGTTTGTTCTCAGCTGTCGGCTCTGGAGCTGGGTCTCATGTCATGAAMAGGGGTATCTGCTGCCTGTAAAAGGGCTGGGAAATCACAGGTGCTCTGGGTGTTTGAATCACCTTGGATTATCATCATGGAGGTGAGGCAGCTCTATTTCCAGGGGCTGTCATGCATATAGGCCTTTCTTAATGAGAATTTATGAGTGCTCTGAGGGACAGAGGGGAGAGAGCCTCCCTTCAAACAGCATGCAAGTCAGACACCACACATGGGAATAAGCCCCAGAGCCTTGGCAGAGGTGTGGATTTCGTGAAGAGGTATGCCACTTGTTTGGATAGAAAGAAACAGAGGTATAACTCTGCTGAGTTGGAGAGAGTATGTACCTTTTTACAGGTATTGGCTTTCCTTGACTTTTATTTATTTAAAAAAATTAAAACTTCTCTCTAACTGTTTTGATTAATCAATGAGTTGGTTCTAGTTAGGTTTTTCCTTCCTTCTTACATAGATTTCAGCTATTCCAAAGAGTTCTAAAAATTAACCTTTCTGCCTTTACTGTTTTCATAACCTTGGTTTTTAAATGTATCTTTTCTCTGTCTCTTTGGCAGTTTCAGAGTACACTTTCTAGCCCAAAGGATTACATTTTTTCCCTTTGATATTGATACTGTCGTGGTCCAGAGCTACCACATCCTGTTTGATGTTGTATAAGAAACTATCTAGAAGCCTTCAGAGGTCCAATGCTATTACATGTGGCCTACAAAACACTGGCCAGGTTTCCATGGCTTTGGAAACTGGATTATCCATGTAGTTGACAATTGAATTTTTCTGTAGTGTATGTCTTTGAAATGAAAGCTAGATTCCTTGTCCACTGAGCAGTATCCTTGGTGAAAAAGAATATATGGACATCCTAGAGTTAAGGGAAGCCATGTACTGGAAAAAAATTGCTCCTTTTCAGATGAGTGGAGCCCTGCTGTAGGACTGTTTATTAGCASAGGTGCTGTAGCCCACAGCTGGGACTGTGCTGTCTCCACGTGGGTTGCTGGTGCTCTGCTGTCTCCCCAAGCTCTTCCCATTTGTCCCGTTTGCCAGGGCCTGGAGCTGGGTTGCTGTGAGCACAGCCCATCTGCTCAGGGGCAGATAATGGTACAGATGATACCTGTGCATTATGTGAATCAAGGGGCTTCCACTCTCCTTCTGCTCTCATTAGATAGTTTGCTCCAAGCTTCTACAAAGGAGATAGTTAATTAAGGGTAATTAATCTACCGTTGCAGTGCCCAGCACTCAAATGGAAACCAAACAGCAACCTATTTATCACTCTTTCAGACCAGCWTTATACTGAATCCAGTTAATATTGCTAAAGCTGTGGATTTAATTCAAACTAGGAATTTGAACTACTATGCTCAAGGATTTGCTTAATTTTAATGAGTGGTGCTCAAATTGAACRAATTCTAAAACTGTATGTCTGTTTTGTCTAAGTACACTGTACCATGGTGACAAARTTTTAAATTAGCTGAACTTAAAATCTAATTGAATTACACAATTCCCAACCTGTCTCAAATTTAAGTGTAATTCCCCCTTAAGACTAGCTGATCTGTAGAATCCAAATTTACTGAGTTTATTTTACTGCAGTGTTTGAAACTCATCAGGTAAGACAAGCAGATTTTATCCTAAACAGTCTGTTCTTTCTGCAGAATATATATTTCATATTATGGATCTAAATCTGCGAGCAATCTGAACTTGAAAAAATAGTATATCCATGTTCTGATGTGTACATAGATGCCTATGTAGTTAGTATGTGCTTAGCATAGAAGAGGATTGTYCTTCATCCTAAAACTGTCCTCCTCTGTAAAGACAAAAATGAGATCTGCAAGCTTCAATTTACCTGGGGAGCTGGGATGATCATGGCCACCTTGCTAGACTTAAACACCATTGCTGTTTAAATCAGGCTTCTGTCAGCATCTGATAGTCTCCTTAAATCTATGCGTAGGAATAAAACCATGGACACATCTTATGTCTTCAAGAGGAAGATGAATCTTCTGGAAATGTGCTTCTTACAATTATGTTTTATGATCCTATTACCTTATGAGTGGTACACTACATAAGCTCAGCATCTTTGAAAATAACATAATATATACTATTGACAGATGACAAGAAACRAAAGATTTGCCAACATAGATCTAGAAGAAGTATAGGATGAAAAGTAAAAGAGGGATCTGTCAGTAGGGTAATTGGTTGACTCTCCAAAACAGGAATCCCATTTTAAAGCCTGTTGGATGATATTTGCCTGGCACTGAATGATCATCTGAGGCATAACTATCCAGGACTGATATTAGTCATATTAGTAAACTCTGACTTAGCATCCTGCAGATTATTTTAATTAATGTGTCATTTGTGGGTTTCATGGATTTTCACACTCAAGGAAATAGAGCCACTTGGTTCCCCTTGGTTTAATTTTTTTTATATCCTCCAAATGTCCTTGCAGTTACTGCAGGTCTTGTACAGCTGAGAAGGGCAGTTTCACAGTAGGATGTGAGGTTGACCAGCCTGGGGRACTGGACTGTTCATCCCCAAATCACAGCTCACAGGACCAGTCGGCATGAGCTGTTCCGCAGCTCTTGCCAGTGTACTGCCACTGCTGCTGACWTCCTTGTGCCTTGTACACTTTCCAAAGATATCCCTTTCCTGTTTAAAACTATTATGTCCTCTGGGTTATGTGTCCATGAAATCAACCAGTATTGTTTTGGGTGATTTATGTSTCTTATGTTCCAGCTTTAAGAAGTCCACTTACCAGCTGGTGGCACCAAGGTGCTCTGTGTGTGTGTGCGAGGAGCTCTTGTAGCAAATTGGAAGGGCTYTGCTCAGGAGCTGTGATTCTATTCCTGTGAGTGTGATGTGATAACACAGCCTCAAACTGCAGCAAGACAAATCCTGGTGGCCTGAGAGAAACAACCTTCRCAGGGAGAGTAGTCAAGACTAGATATCCACATATGGTGATGTTTGCTTATGTTTGTGCATACCATTACATTGTAAAATATATATATATCTCCTTGGTGCTGAATTACATGCTGAATTTAGAGCAATGCTTATGTACTACAACATGGCCTGTGCAAACCCTCCCTGGGGATCTTTCTGCTTTGTGTGCATCCTTAGAGCAACACCCAAATATCAGCATTAGGTGTGATGGGTGCTACCCTCTACCAGCCAAAGCTGACATTTTCTTGTGGCAGGGGCAGAAATTTAATATCTAAGATGAAAACTCTCTTCCACCTCTCTCTTATGTTTATGGACTGCTACATGGATWACTGGTTGCCTTTGCTTGGAGAGGGTGAGGTTAGAGCCCTTTTGCGGTATTACACTGCGCCACAAGGTGGCACTGGAAGATTGCGATAATCCAGCGTAATTAACACCATCACCCCGCAGTCTCTGACAGAGAAAGCACGAATTTTTGTATTAAATGATGTAAACGAAGGGAACTGGATATTTTTTCTTTCTTCTGATTTTAGGATTCACTAAAAATTTTTTGTGAAGTTTTCTCAAGAGTGAAAGGGAAATGTGTCTGTGTGCAGTGTAGCTATTGCAAAAGCATAACTTGACAAATTGACATCCCTTTGTTTTCCAACATGTATTCGTTAGTACTGGCGTTCCTAACAGCTGTCTCTGTTTTTGTAGTGAATTGTTCATACCTCAGCAGCAACTGTAATACGAAAGTGGGATTTTAATTTCCTCTGTAATTTTTTTGATATGTTGTCTGAAGCTTTCTCTTCCCTTATAAAGTTGAAAATCGATTTCAGGTTTTCCTTACAGATGAAAATTCTCCCAACGTTTGTCTGCTTCTAATAGATTTCACAATAGTCTCATGCAAAATATCTCACTTGGTTTTAATACCAGATGTAGGCTTGGGTAAACAAAACCAGTTAATTACTCTGCTGCTATTACAGGTGAAATTTTACCCATTTTCGCATGGCTTTGCAAAGTATATAGCTCCTTCCCATATCGCCACATTTCTTTCTGACCCTCTAAACAGTGAAAATATCAAAACTGTTTTGTACTTTAGTGAAGTAACAAGACGTTGTTCGCTTGGGTGGGCCATTGTCTAACTGAAGACTGTCTTTTACACCTATGACTAAGAGACTAAGAGAATGCCCTCAAGCTAACAAAGAAAGTAAAACATGTTGGTGCCTTTTTAGTCTTAAGTACTATAGCTAAAATGTACAATCTTGATAGTAAAATGTAARCAGCCTTCAATAGTTTAAAAAATATTCCTTGTTGGTCTTAAGACCTGACCAAATGAAGTAATTTACTTGATCTGGAACTTGGAAAAAATTTGTCTTTACAGGTTTTTGTTGCTACAAGACCTATCCAAAGGAGGCTTCTCACAAAAGCTCAACTCCACCTTGTTCAAAGCAAGTCTTCATACTTTGATTTATCCGATGATGAACAGAGTGATCACCCATATTTACAGGTCTAAAACATGAAAGACAGAGTTTTTATTAATAGTTTCCTGATAGCTCGTTTTGTCTTATAGGTAAAACAATATTAAGTTATTCATTATGAAAGGTAAAAAAATCCCTCAGGTTCTGCTACTCACTGAGCTGGAGGCAAAATCAGTGTGGTTGGTAATTTACAAACCCACCACGAAGCAAAAATCATGTGAAAGAGTTCAGAACTCCACAAAACACACTGAATACTCACTCAGAAACTGGTTTCTTCCTAGCTATAGCCATTGGCAGCTGTATTTGACAAGAAGGGTCCCGTGTCTGAGCTCAGGCTCTTCTATCTGAGATGATTTACCCTTTTATCAGATGCTTTCTTAAAAGAGAATAAGGTTCCTTTTGGACACAGCCATTCCAGTAATCTACCGCCTGTACTTCCCTTCCTGAGGTCAACAGAGCTTTTTGCTGCAGTGTGTAAAAGCCGTGGCCCCAGCCTGGCCCCGTGAGCCGGTGAGTGTAGGGCAGCACACCCAGCACCGCTGCCTGTCAGCCTGGCACCAGCGYGCCTGCCGCAAACCCCAAGGGGTAGAGGAGTGGGTGGGAAGAGCTTCGGTGTGATGGCTCCAGCATCAAGAAGAGCCCGACTGGGCATGCAGCCTGATGTCCTGCCCTGCCTGGCTGCAGCTGCAGCCACTCCATAGAGTGACAAGTGAATTCTGGCTTCAAGACAGCACTGCTGTTGGGTGCACGCAGTCAATACAGGATGGAGGAGAAAAAAAGAGGCAGAGAGAAAGATACTAAAGAGATCTGCCTTCAGTGAACTTAACACTGCATCAGAGATTTTATTGCTGCTTATATGGAATGGAAAATAGTTGATTGCTGTTTCACAAGGTGTGGCTTCACAGTGTTGTTTTGGCACATACAGTGTAGAGCCAGGATGTCTGCCCTGGCAGGCTTTTGGGGTAAAATTTTGCCATTCTTCCTCATTCTCTGTCGAGTGTCCTTCTGCTCTGAATGCTCAAGGTTTATGCAGCTCTCTGACTCAACCCTTGAAAAGCAAACTGCTCCCAGGAGCCAAGGGCAGCTGCTTTGACCATGCATTCCTCCTTCCTTCAGCTCAGCCAGCAGCCCAAGAAGCCTTCAGAGACTTCCCTGCTCTCTTCTTCACCGTCATTAAAAGGAAGAAAACTGTCTTTGCAGACTCTCCCTTACATCAGTTTCTTCTTCAAGACATTTTAACTCTCATGTTTTAGCTCTCTTGTATAAAGCCTTCCCAGCTGATATGGTATACATTGTGTTATTTTGCAATTAAAACCCATACTCATAGACATAGAAATTCTAATAAAACTTTTGTTATCAAGTTTTATTATTCCAACAAGTGTTGCTGTCAGCTAATAATCCCTAGAGYGGACATCATGAAATATTCTAATAATTGGATTTTAATTAAGCAATTCACTTAGTCCTACATTATTTTTGAAATCTAATTATGTCTTCTGGAAACTCACCCAAGTTGTGGTATTTTCTGGACCTAATATACAGACATAGTACAGACTTCTTTCTTATTTTAAGTTCTTTTTCTCCACTTCTTATATGTCCTATTTACTGTATTCCCACTGTAGAAAATTATCTAGACGTAATGGATAAAATAAAAGTGGGAATCAAATACAAATCTCTCAATATAAAGTTATAATTATATATACATATATATATTTATAAATATTATGTTAGAAAAGAAGCTCCCTACGCAATGGAAGTTTGAAGATTTTAACTTATTAAATTCATTATTTCCCCTCCTCCTTGAATTTAAAGACATTACTAAGGAGAGAATTCCATAGATAAACTTGGCTGTAAGTTGTATTCATATAGATTATAATTTATGTCCTACCTCATCTCAAGCATTTTTTGTGCACACTGAGTGTCACCTGCAATAAGTCTTATGGAGCCTGTAGGCTTACACATGTTTATATCACAGAAGCACTGAGTGGTCCAGACACAGCTGCTTCTACATTACCTTTTAGTCTTCTTTGATGCTGAACATCACATTTCACTCCAGCACGGGGTGAATCCTCATGGTATCGTGTCAGGAGAAATAGTTAAGAAACCATGAATAGAAGGCACTTCTCTTGAAGGGATTGGAGTATTCCTGTATTTTTCCATATGGGACACAGAGAAACATCACTTTGTGRTGTGCCTTTGACTGTAAGTAGGCAGAAATCAATGTAATAAAAATAAAAGTCTCACAGAGATATTTTTATATTTAGAAATAGCAATAGTACGTACAGTCATATTCTGACCTTGAAAAATGGAAATAAAATGTGACAAGGRACTCTGTTTGTAGTATTTATACCAACCATAAAAATGCTCTCTTCAAACATGAAGATTTCCTTGAAACAAAAGAAATCTATTTAAAATGTGAAGAGGGGAAGGGATAAGAAGAGAAGGTCTGATGAGTTAATGGTTGGCAATATGAAGAACATTTCAATAAGATTATTTACATGAGCGATATGAGGCATCTGGCCCACACACTGTATGGTACAAATATAGAAAAGCTGTGGAGGCCATAATCTGTCATTGTGGTACATWTGCAACTCCAGCTGAATTCAGCTTGCATATAGATAAGATAGTGGAGTTGCACATGCCCTACATATGTACTATACAGTTTACAGGCTGGACACTCCTTATCACTCATGTAAATAATCTTACTGAAATATTCTTCATATTGCCAGACACTGATTCATCAGACTTTCTCTTCTTCTTCCTTTGCTTCTTCACATTTTAAATAGATTTCATTGTTCTCTGGCCCACCTTTGCCTTCTTTGCTTTGCTTTTTTTCCCCAAGCAGTTTATTTCCAAAATAAGAGATGTGGTCTCTATGAATAGGATTCCATGGAAKTCAGTTCTATTTACTATTTCATAAATAACTGTCCATGTTTAGACAGGTTAGCTACATTGTGCAGTAAGTTTAGCACAATCATTTGATATTTATCATTACGGCATTGTATTTTCTCCTAGTGCCTCAAGCAATTAAACCATGTGCCCATCTTCCATTGGAACATGTAACAGTTATTAATCACTTGCCATTGTCTTTGGATTTTCTGCTTGTGACCCTTTCAGTTCTTCAAGCCAGGATGCTATCTTTGCAGAAACAGGGAAGATATCTAAAGGCTAGAATGTATTTCCAAGCCTTAAAAATAGTCCAATTACATTCTAAACTCTAATTGGTCTTTTGCAAAGTCCGTTACTAAGCTCAGAACTTGTGATTCTTTAAAACCTCACTAGCTGATACTGCTTTGATGAGGACCTTATTGTTAAAATTGCAAACAGCATCCAAATGGTTGAAATTAAAATTCACTTATTCACTGCAAAAATCTAATATTCCACTTAAGCTGCTGCACCAATATTACAGGATCAGATGAAAGTCAAATGACTGTAATCCAAAAATCTTAAATGTCAGATTTTTATATGCATTTTATCATTTTATTCCCTTTGAAAATGTGTCTCATATTCATAGGTGGAATACTTTGGAGTTTGCATTTTTTTCTTTAATAATAAAAACGCTTAATCCAGACTCCTATATACTCCTTACTCCCTTTTTCTGGAATGGCAGGGGAAAGAAGGAGCAATCCAAGCAGCATTTGTGAAGGAAGTCTCAGTTCCATAGTAGTTAGAAAGTTTGTCCCAGTGGCCTCTGGCTAAGGAGGCCAGCTGAAGGGCARAGAAAGAAGCCCTCAGTTAAGCCAATGAGACCTTGGAACAGTCTGAACCTTCAGTAAACAGAYCCATCCATCCTTCAGAACTTTGCCTCACGAGTCTTCCCAACAATTCAAATAGATGCCACACAGATCAGGCTGTTTATAGACCCTGCTGAATTCACAGGGTGAGGGCACTTCAATGGGATGAAGTAAAGATGAGGCATGCTTGTGGTTCYGGTGGAGCCAGGAGCTCCTCCACAATGCTCCTCTAGACAAGGTATAAGGATCAGGATGAGAAAGACTAGGAACACCTTCTTCTATTTGACCAGCTGAAGGAATGATTATTTCCCTGGGACTACAGCCTTGTCACTCTAATAGGAAGGCAGTGATCAGAACTTGGGTAARCTGAATCAAGTTATACGTAGAGTGAAATTGCTCCTTCCAGAAGAAATTGTCTTCTCCAGGAACATGACCGACTGAAACCTGGCAGACTTTGCTTTTTCTGCTCCATACTAACCTGGCAATTTCATATCTAAAATAAGAGTAACTGTGCTGTGTTAAACAGCAAGTTATTGCAATGATCAGCAGTATGCTCCACACAGTCTATGGCAAGTTTGTTCTATGCAAAGAGAGCAATATCTATCCAGCCATCTCCTCTCTCTCTCTCTCTCTCTCTCTCTCTCTCTCTCTCGTCTCTCTAGATTGTTTATTAGGTGTGATTCTAGCCCTGGACTTAGGGAGAAGTGAGAGTGGGAGAGATAGGAAGGAGGGAGTTGCAAGGGAAAAGTCAGCTGCAATTTTTTGTTCTCCTTTTGAAACAAGAAGTCCCTAGGCAGCTTTAGCCTGCACTGCAACGCAGAGGCTGTCTGGAGGGGCAGGATGACAGTATGATTCCTCGCAGGCTGCACACTTCTGTTCAAAGCTGTGACATGAGCATTCTGCATGTCTAGCAGAGTGATGGTGCTGGAAGCATATGGAGGTGTCCATCTTCCAGGTGTTTGGAGCAGAAATGGCTATGGGGGAGGGCTCTGGTGCAGCTCTTTCAAAGAGTACTCATTACCTTCCCCATTCTTTCCCTGCTCCCCTTTTGTTATAGTGTTCCAAACTCAGACCCCAAAATTAAAACAGTATTTTACAGCTTGATACTGAAGCCTCAGATCACAGAAATTAGTTACCCCTATGTGCTCTGAGAGAAGGATTTGACAGGACAACTGAACTCTTCTTTTTCTTTCTCCTTTTCCTCTCTGTACAGCTTACTGGCGTGCTTCTTGCTTTGGCTTTGGGAAGTGATAAATCTCAGGCTTGCTRTTGAGCTTGGGCATCTGGTAAGGCTGCTCTGTGCTGCTGGTATCCTCCCCTTCACCCTGTCCCAATGTCACAGTAGTAATGATACCRTTTAGGGGGATAGAAGAGTGTATGAAAAACATCCATAGGATTCTTTGCAAAGTGGAAGCAAAAACAAGTCGGTGAGACCTTTCCATTTGTATGACAGCTGGCAGGATAAGCCASAGCACCCGACAGGGGTGAGCTTTCCAGCTTCACTCCGAGGGGCTGTCCAGCTACAGGTTCCTGCTGGCGAGGGAGAAGCAAGCCTTCCATCCTGGAGCCCGGCTCCAGCAGCCGTCACCCATCTGGGCTCCCCGATCCTGCCACCTCCGTGCCTGGCTGGCGCCCGCTGACTTCCCAGGTGGAGCAGCTCTGTCGGTGCACGGGACACCGCAGAGGGAGGCGGAAAAACTGAAATGAAAGGGGAGAAAGAGGAGGAAGGTGCTCTGCCATGCTCCTTTAAGGCAGATAGCCGGCTCCCGCGGGAGGGCAGAGAGGGAAAGGGCTGTGCCCAGGCAGCAGTGCGGGCAGCAGGGAGGGCAGGGAGGGCAGCGCCGCTCCCGGGCAGAGCCAGGCAGCAGGGCGGATAGGGCAGGCAGCAGGGACAGGGCAGGACACACGGCAGGCAGCACGGACAGGGCAGGACACACGGCGGGCAGCAGCGCGGGCAGGGTGGGCAGGGCGGGCAGCGCAAGGCAGATCGCGCCGCCCGGGGAGGGCTCTAATTCATCACCCCGTTCAGCGGAGAGGATGGGACGCCGCTAAACTCCCCTTCCTCCCTCCTCCCTTCCCCCCTCGCCAAGCAAGCCCCCCCCTCCTCCCCCCTCCGCTGCTCTTTCTCTTTCCCCAAGCAGTGAGCCTCGGACAGTGCTCGGCTCCAGCGCTTTATTTTAAGATGATCGGCCAAGGTCTTTGCAGATAGATTTTATCTGAAGTTAAATAGCAGGCGCTCGCCGCTCACTCGCCAATAAGTCATTTTTAATAGAGACAAATCGCTCTGGACGCCCCGGAGCGCCGGTGCCGCCGCTCCTGCCCGCGCCCCCCGCCGAAGGCGAGCGGGCAGCCCGGGCAGCTCCCTCCTCCCGTAAGTGTCCTGCTCGGCGGATCCAGAACGCGGCCGTGTGCGGAGAAGGGGAGGCAAGGGGGGGAGAGCCTGCCAGCCGCCCCGCCGCCCTGACAGTGCCTGCGCTGGATGCACAGCGGCCGCGGGACACCTCGGCGCGGWGCGCGGCCAGGAGATGCGCAGGGGTGGCGGGCTGCGCCGCGGCACTCGGCCCCTCTAGGCTCGCCCATGGAGCGTCCCGCGGAGCCCCGTCCGCCGTCGGATCCCCCACGCCGTACGTATCCCCAGCGCGGCCCCCCCGCGGCGGCGGGGCTGTCCGCGGGCCGCRGGGGCGGAGAAGGGCTGGGGCCGGGGATGGGGGTGCTCGCCCGTCGGGGCGCCCCGGGGCGCGGTCCCGGCCCGGGGCAGGGCACGGCGCGCCTTTAGGAGCGRCAGAGGGAGGTGGGCGCTTGCGGGGGTAAGCAGATCCTGCTCGGGCGTCCCGAAGGCGAAGCTCTCTGCCTCGGCTTTAAGCGCYCACAAGCATCAGGAGCCACGACCCCAGCGTCCGCTGTCGCCTTCTCCCCGCTCCGCTCCCTAGCTCGCAGCCGGGGCTCCGCAGCCAACCGGCGGGGTGCTGCCGCCCGGTCCCCGCCGGGGGCACACAGACAGGCAGGGCTGGCAGTGGCACCCCCGGGCCGTCCCAGCCCACACCACGGGGCTCTCCCGCGCCGTGAAAGGACTGAGCGCCGGGGAGCGCTGCCTGTAGGCGGTCTGCCGCCACCTCGGACCGTGCGATCACTTTGCTTTGACGATGGATTAACTGGATTTTAATCGCTTTTTGTTTCGCCCACCCCCATTCACACACCCCATCTCCTCCTTCTCTCCCGCCGCCGCCCCCCCGCGCTCCCCCTTTCCCTATACACCTCTCTTCCCCCCTTGTGCTGAGCCTAACCTTGTCTTGTGGTCATGGGATCTATAATTTCGTTTTTGTCTAGGCTGGTGAGAGCTCTGCTTGTTCCGTAAAGTGGATGTCAGGTGGATCTATGTTCTGGAAGGAACAAAGAGGCAGCGAAAGCAGCGCGGGGGAAGTTTGAGCGGCGAGGATGCAGGCTGTGTACTGGTACGCGGTCCTTCTGCTGCAGCCCACTCTCTACCTGGTGAGTGTCCCCGGCCCCTCTCACGGGCCAGGCATGGGGAAGCTCGTCGGGGAGGAGGGCGCCAGCCTGGCGGAGAACGAGCAAACTCACGGCAACTACTTGCACGCCGCAGCCAGTCYTGCCCCGTCCTCCCGGGGCCGGGGCGGTGCGGGTCCCGGCCGGGAAATCTCGGCGGGGTGCGAGGAATGGGGGCGCAGACCTGTAACTCCTGCGCGGGGAAGGGGTGCTCCGCCGGCCGGAGCAGGGTCGGGGTCTCCTGGGCCGGGTCCCCGGTGCCGCCGCCCGGACCGGCCCCTGTGTGTCTGCGCGGGCACCAGAGCAGCCCCGCTGGGCCGCCCGGCCGGGCTGTGGGATGGAGGCAACTTCGTGCCCTCTGCTCCCTCCTGAGGGTGGGAGCCCCTCCGCAAGGGAACCCCGCGGTGTGCCACTACGGGCGGTGCGGCACAGGCGGGCGGGCACTCGGCGGCGAGCACAGCTAGTGTTTTCCGCGAGAAGTGTCATTGACTTTCGTAGCAAATCTCCTTTAAGATTACCGTGGGAACACGAGTAAACATCGGCGTTATCTCCTTTCACATACACGCACACACACACACACACATACACACACACACTTTATTCCCGCTACGATTGCAAAGAACAAAACCCAGGCAGATTGCCCTTTTGCAGTCCGCATCCTCTCTCGCTTGTGATGCGTTAAGCAGGCAAACGCTTGGCGGCAGCTCATCCCCGTGGCTACGGGGGAGGGAAAAGACCTTTTTCCAGGAGCGCTGCCGAGAGAAGCCCACCGGCGCCCGTGCTAGGGGTGGTGACGGCGACAGC
>JACDOX010000009.1:8049292-8288147 GCA_014549065.1 Cardinalis cardinalis
CGCGCTCCAACCGCGCCCGCGCAGCGCCCGCGCGCCCGGCCCAAATCCCGGCCCAATCCCGGCCCCGTCCGGCGCCTCCCGGCCCTTCCCGTGCTCGCCCGACGTGGCTCCCACATCGGGGGTCCTGCCCTCGGCGGGCGGTGCCACGTCTGCCGCGGGCGTCTCTCCTCAGTGCGAATTTTATAGCTGGGTTGGGGGTGGAGGGGTGGGGGGAAATGGGGAGAAAAGCGCGTGGCAAATAATCCATCAAAAAGCCGGAGCGAGATCGATACGTCGTGTTAAATTTTAAATGTGTTTGCTGGCAGTTAAACTGCTCTCGACTCATTACAACAACAGTGCTGGATTTATTCTAATGCGCTGCAGTCTGAACAACAAGCGCATTAATTCTCCTTTAATTGTAAACTGGGAGCATTTGAAAACCATTCAGTGTGCAAATTATGCTGATTCAATTACCGTTTAGTTACAGACTTCATTACCTGAATACTTTTTTTTTTTCCCGAGGACTTGGCATTGCAGAGTGAAGGAGACGATTTTCAAGTTTCCCTCGAAACAATGTGAAATATGATACAGAAAAAAATAATCAGGAATAAAAGGCGAGCTAGGGGGAGGGAATGCGCCCTTCAGCTGGTCTGTATCATCTGCCAAAACACTCGGGGAGGATCCAAAGGATTTCCCTAGCACGATTCTCTCTAACCCGATGCTTCCACGTTTATGCCAATCTCCCCCTGTTCTCTGTATTTCAGGAGTGACTCTGAAAGTTTGCATTAGGCCATCACATGGTAACAAACTGTTTATTAGCACCGAAGCATGAAGTTTTGATTAAAGCTTTAATGCGGCGCCACAAAGCAGCAAGGTGCAGCACTTTGTTGTGCCTATCCATATGTGCACTTCRCTCCGCGTGGACAAAAGCAGTTTCAATTAGGAATTAAATTTTCAATGCTCAAACAGTTAGGAAGGGTAAATGAAATGGCAGCACAAACAGCTTCCTATCGAGTTTGTTAAAAAAAACACTTATTGAGAGGGGTTAATAATATAGGTGAGAGGGAAAACAGCCTGTTTCCCCTTCGCCTGAATTAGGAGGTGTTCATGGAGAGTGAACAGCTGCAGTGAGGCTGGGCTGCCTTGAAGTCACTCATTTACAGACACTGTCTGCCTTGTAATTTCTCTTCACTCAGCAAACCGCTGCTCTTTTTCTTTTCCTTATTTTTTTATTATTTTTTCCCCTCCCCGTTAAACCTCTTTGTAAGAAATCCTAAGGAAAAAAAAATAGTGCTTCTGCTTTTCTTCCCCTTTGAATAGAGCCATATGCTATTCAGCCTTATTGCCTGAAATTTATAGATTGTGGCCGATCTGAATGAGTAGGAATTTTGCTGGGGTAGAGATGGTTCACCATATTATGTTTATTGAAAAGAACATTAGTTGTGCATTGCGAGGTGCATTTTCTCCTTGTTTTGAGCTGTGCAGTTTATTGAAAATGTTATATTTGATTTGCAGTGGTAGTGCATTTCCTTTGGCCTAAATGGGTAACTTAGTACTTATTTGGTGGAATTAGGAGTTAACCTTTAAAGTCTTGCACTTGCTTTCTTTCTCTACATTTAGAAAGCTGCAGAAAGTATTCAAACACCTGCACTAGGTCTCATTTACCACGACACTCCACATCACTGCTGCTCTTTCAAAAGCATCTTAGTCTGATTCTAATGGACGATGTTTCCTTAACTAACAGTGCTGTGCTGAGCTCAAAATCGCCAGTGAGGAAGAACGTAAAGAATAAAGAAAAAAACCAAAATAACATCCGGAGATCGCAGACTCATAGAATTGAGTTCTGTTTGTAAGGACGCTGGGATTTTACACCATTCCTTTAAGGGAAACCTTCTCGTTGTACCTCCTGCCTTGTTGCCGGTGAACTTCCAGTCCGACACCACAGGACAATCAAAGGCCAGCCTGTTTCTTTTCATTTCTTCCTTATTTTTTTCTCTCCCCTGTGTGGAAGCAGCAAGCTGTAGAAGTGGCTACAGACCGCGCGGGCTGTTAGGAAGGACGGCAAAGATCCCGAGTATTATTTCTCAGAGGCACAGGTCAAGCAGGCCCTCGAAGGAGAAGGCAGATCGTGTTCATGCCGGCAGCTGCGGAGCCGCTCCGTGCGGCGGGGCCCGGCGGGCTGCGATCGGCAGCTCCCGGCGGCGACGGGCGCTCGCCCCGTCCCGTCCCGTCCGGTCCGGTCCGGTCCCGCCCGGTCCCGGCTCTCCTGGGCCCCGCTCAGCCCCGGGCGGCGAAGGGCTGGCTCACGGCGGGATTTCACCCCCGCCGCGGCCACAGGCTCGACTCCCGCCCGCCCTGGGGAGACCGTGCCGCACCGCACAAGCACGGAGTGGGTGCATGCCCCTTTTTTTACCGGGATCACCCCGGCTCCAAGAGACTTCGGCTCATTACTTAGGTGCTCCTACACCGGAGCAGCGGGTATGGAACTRAAATCAGTCGGAATTTTGCGTGGCATGCTGCTAGGGTAAGGATCCCTCCCCCCCTTCCTCCCCCGCCCGGCTTGTCATCTTCTCCCAGCAAAGTGTTTATTCACCGGTGGGTTTAATTAGGATACGCACCGGAGCCGAGTAGCAGAGTGCTGAACTCTGTGCAGAAGTTAAGCAGCGCAGAGCAGAAGGAGGGRTGGTTTTGCACCCCGCGGTGAAGGCTGTTCTGCGGGGGGAGCTTTCCTGCGCGGCGCTTTGCCAGACGAGTAGGACTGCGGGGCTCACGGGGCACCTTGTTAAACACGGCGATGGCTTTGGCAGAGGGGCTTTGGAAACAGCCTGCTAACCTTCCCCCGTGCCGGGCTGGGATTTTAAGGTCTGTTTCACACCGTCACTGTAGCTTGGAGGCCTTCTGACAGCAGAGAGGAGCTTCCCTGCAAAATTGTTGTGAATAACAGAGGTTTAAAATTGTCCTCAGCGATGGCACACTTGGTACAGTATTTGCTGAGGGGGTAAACAGGGGGTTAGCGGCTCCGGAGTTTGTGTACATTTAATTTCGCTGCGTATCGCACTGTTTGCGGTCATTTCACCCTGGTTAATGAAAGCTTGGTGAACGTGAGGAAATATCACGTGCCGGCGAAGATAAGTTGTTTTTTTTTCTTCCTTCTTTTTAAAGATTGTTGCTGATTGTGTCCTACTTTGTCACAGACGAAAAAAAAAGCCCAATAAACAAACCCACACCTCTATAGGCAGAAAACAAAAGAGGCAGGAGGCATTGTCCTATCGTAATCACCACCCACAGTATTTTCTCAGAGGCATTTGGTGGTGAATGCATTCGGGTATTGCTTTTTTCCCCCCAAATAAGTGATTTCTTTCAATTTTCAAATTGACGTCGAAGGCAGGGAGGGCGGGGGAGAGTGCTTGGCGGGCAGGGACAGTAGTGGCTTTTTGTGCGGGGGAGTTTACGTAGCCTTGACAAGCTCCCGCTCCCTCTTTCTAAACGAGTTTGAGAGATGTTGTGGCGGTGGTGTAAGGGGAAAAAATACCCTTTCGGAAGGTAAGACACGGGAATAACAACGGGACCCCGACCTCGTGTAGATGAAACAAACTTGTCTGTGGTCTTGATTTTTTTTTTTTTCAAGCTGAGGATAGTGTATTCTTTTCCAGGCTTCCCTGCTTCCTAACCACCAGAGACCTGTGCTAGTTTTAGAAGGGGTTTCCCTGCACTGAACTTTCTTTTTCCTGGTGCTTAGTACACACAATTTTAATTTAGCATACAGTTGGAGAAAGCAATCTGGAATAGAATTCACCTTCTGGGGAGGTACCTGAATGTAATCCAACATCCCTGCCTCTCTTCAACTAGCCAAATCTTCCAAGTCGGTACGGTACCTAGAGGTATCCATTTTAACCTCTTTAATATTTCCCTGCATCTCTAAACCGCCATTTTAATTAACAAAACCTCCTTTTCCTAATCGTCTTGGAAAGTGCGGTGAAGCAGGTTAAGAAACCAATTGGTCGGAATAGCCAGCACTTGGAGAAAATGAATGTGTGAGCCATCCTAGCCTCCCTAGGATTGGCTTCTGTTCTCCCGACTGGATTTGGGTGAAGTTTTAATATGATTTAGCWGATAGTTTAACACCCAGCTCGCTCTTCTTGTAAGTCAGCATTAAACCACCTCCTGGGTGCTTTGTAAATACAGCTTTAGCATTTTTTTTCATGCAGCAGATTGACATGTTGACGATTCTGCTTTAAGGAATGTGACAATAAAGTGAAAAACCAAAGGCTGGCAAGCACTTCATCAAGGATAAAAAGGTTCTGCTGTAAGGATGTCACTCAATTTATTGTGAAAGTCGAATGAATTACGTTTAATGAAAGTGCTCCCCAGATGAATATTACCAGCAATTTCCTGAGTTGGCTCTGTCAGATTGATATGAGGAAATGCCAACCCATATCAAAAAAGATCTCCAATCTCAATTACTATGCAAGCTTTCGAAGAGCTCCTTTTTATTGATATGATATATATTGGCGGGTTCTCAATGCTGTGCAAACTACTCTCTGTTTAACAGGACAGCACATTTCCCAGTTTATTGTTTAGCACTAGGTTTTTCTGGCTSTTGTATAAACTTCTGCGAGTGCCCTTTTTCAGAGGGGAAACTGCCTCTCATCCTCTTTCCCTTTCTGTGACCCAGAGAGATGAAAGTTGTGTGGCTGGCAGACAGCGGGGGCGACACTCATTGCAGGAAGTTTGTTCAGCCTGGATGGACAAAGCCGAAGGTCGAGACAAATAGCTCGGYTGAGACCATGGCATTGGATCCCCTAATTTTCAGTGCATTTCTAGGCAACAATCCAGATCGCGGTAATATTTGTTGCGACTAGCAATCCCAGTATTCCCACCCTTTCTTCCTCATTCCTCTAGGGCTTCTAGGGGCAAATTAGGAATTCAGTGAGCCCTCGAAGGGAGAGAAAATCTCTCTTGTCACCTCATCTACATAAGAATTGACTTTTCGAGAGGCTTTTCTGCTCTATTTTAACTACTGTGACGCCGGTCGTTACTCAGGAGTACATCTTCTTTTCCCATAATCCGTCTTGCTGGGCTTGATTGTGATTGATTCAGTCAGATTTCTTCTATCGCTTTGCCATACTCTTTCAATTTTTTGTATCAAAGCAGAGAGACGGTATTGAAGGACAATAGGGAGGCTCTCAAAACTCTGCAGCAGGACGGGGACATGGTTACATTCACATATGGGGCTGCACTCCTTGCATGAAGCATTAATGAGGAAGCAGAAAGAGCTTGTCCTTAGCACATATCGGGTTAGTCTGGCTTCCTATTTCCCCTTCATTGCTGGATCCGTGTCTGAAACTTTATTCAGAGTATGATTAGTCTACGTGCTATTTATTTATTTGTTTATTTTTAAAAGTGTGTTTTTCCCCCCTCTGTCGGAGATGCTGAGTGTTTCTAGCCGTGGACGGCGAGTGCAGGCGCTGCGGGGAGAGCGGGCGGGCTCTGKCAATGGGGCCGAGAGAGGGCTGGCCCTGAGGGTCCCGCTCGGGCCGGGCCGGGGTTGGCGCTGCCCCCTCGGCCGGGCCGGCAGCGCCGTGCGGCAGCGCCCTGGAAGAGCCCGGGATAGGGCAGAACCCCGGAGAGAGCCCGGGCCGGGGCAGCACCGTACGGCAGAACCCTGGAGAGAGCCAGGGCCGGATGAGCAGCCTGGAGAGAGCCAGGGCCGGATGAGCACCCTGGAGAGAGCCAGGGCCGGGACAGCAGCCTGGAGAGAGCCAGGGCCGGGACTGCAGCCTGGAGAGCGCCCGGCCGGGGCAGCACCACGGACAGCGCCCGGCCCGGCCCCGGCCCGCACCGCCGGCCGCTCGCTCACAGGCGCCCCGTCCCGGGCTACTCAAGGTTTTGGGCTGCTGCTGCTTACACCTCATCCTCAACAGGCTCTGGACTTCGGGCTTAGCGCTCTGTGCCAGTTTTCTTGAAGGAAGAAGGGGACAGGTGACCAGCAGATCGATGTATTTGTTTACTGTTGCTGCTGTCTTTTGCTCAGTGGTGAAATGGTAGCTTTGTTTTCTGTGGAAAAGCTGGTCAGAAGGACAATACATGAGTATGTAGTGGAGCAGGGGTGGTAGAATGAATCTAGGAATAGGAAAGCTGTTCTGAGAYGCTCAGGTTTGTCTCATTTTATTCCTGGACCGTGGCATCCTCTCTTTTGGAGAGAGACCAGAGATATCCAAAAGCATTGGAGTAAAAAATGAGGTCTGAGACATGGCTGACACCGAGACATGAGAACAGGGATTTATTAATTAACAATGACTTTTTAATCCTATGGGTTGGGGCAGGAGTGTCTCTCAGACACAGCTGATGTCATTTTTGGGGGTAGTGGCACTCTGAGGCMCCTGTGAGGGGCAGCCAGATCTTGCTCCCTTCAATTGATTGCCTGTGTCCTGGCAGACAGTGCTCAGGGTATCTCCCAGCCCTCCACTTGCTTTCACGAGGAGATAATCACAGGCAACTGCCTCCACCCCTGTAAATCCCACTTACTAGCAACAGAGCTATCCTCTAGAGCTCTACTGCCTGAAAAGCACTTGTCAATGAAACAGTGACTTTTGGCAAGGCAGGTGTAAGTGAATGACTGATGAAGAGTCCTTCAATAAAGGAATGTGATGGGAATTGACTGGGCTGAGAGGTAAAATAACCCACRATCTTCACCAGCCTTCCAGACAAAACCATAAGCCATTTATTCCTGATCCATATTCTCCCATGAATACCAGTAGTGATTGTGATGCTTTTGCTGGATGTGAACATTCTCCAGCCCCTTTTGATTACACCATATCCCCGTGTGTGGTGTCTCACAACTGCATTGTCTGCTGCAGAGATACTGCTTTTATCTTCCAAATGCCACCCTCATTAATGTCAATGTCTCACCATCCAGCCGGTGACAAATGTCCCAGGGACATTCATCTGCCTTGCACACTGCATCATCTCTCCCGCTGCCTTGTCTTTTCCTCTCTGAGGAGAGATTTAGTAATATTTTCTTCCTTACCCCCTGTATCTGCTCAAAAATGTTTTGTCCACTAGTTAGGTCTCTGTCCTGTCTGTTCACAAGTTAGTTTTGCCAGTGTCCTGTGAGTTATCACCTCTCCTGTTAGTCTGTTTGGTCACTTTGATGACAGATTGACCAGTGCATGCAAAGATGATCTGCTCTTTTCAGATCTGCAGGCTGTTGAAGGGAGAGAAATTAGGCCTACCAAATGATTATGATATTAGTGCCCTCTTTTCCTCAAATGTCATATTCTAACCCAGACTTGACATAAAAGCCAAAAGAACAAAGAGCCTGGTTGTTTCTTTGTCTGGGTAACCTGGTTATTGTGTGCACAAGAGCACTTGTGAATGCTCTTATTTTGCTGGGCTTTTGAAAACTGATAAGTCAAATATGTCTATGTTATTTCTTTGCATATTTACTTAAAATTTAGTAAATAAATAGCTGTGCAGCAGACTTGTTTTGGAAGTAGAGCCAAAATAATAGTAGGAAAGAAGTGATCTAATAACCTTAGTTCTTGGAAAGGCATGTAATTAAATGATAWTAGATACTATATATGTGTGTATATATATAAATTAATTATTAATATTTCAGTAATATATGAGACATAAGAATTWTATATATATATTTAAAAAGAAAAGTAGAGAGTCACTTAAATTTAATCAGTACAGTATCCTCAGCTGAAAATTAAAAGSTGCTTCTTACCTGACTTGTTAGAATATGCTTTCAAATAACAGGAGTAGGATTACCAATGATTAGTGACCAGTGTTTTATGATCCTCTTTCCCCTTCCCCTGCCCTATGTCAGCCTTGCATTATGTGTGAGTTAACTTTCAGCTGGCACAATATTTCCTGCACTTGTTTTAGAGGTGCATGTGAGCTACCGGGTAAAAGTAAAAATAGAAAAGGAGAAGCATTCTGGCCATGTATTGAGAACACTGTGGACAAACAAAGACTCCCCTGCAGCAGATCCTWTGCCCTGATCCTGCAGTGTTATACAAGAGAGGATTCCATGTAAATCAATGRTTTGTTTACTTGTGTGAGGAGGACAGATTCTATTTATGTTGAAGATTAAGGAGACCATTTCTGTTTCTGGGAATTGCTTGTCACTATTCAGATACCACTTCAAATTGAAAGTGTAATTGGCAGCTCTTAAAAGATTTTAGCTAATGGAATTTCTGTTATGGGTAGTTCAGACCACCTGTACCATAATATTTATCTGCACAGTCATTTTTATAAGCTATTCTTGATTGAACTTTAGAAAAATAGTCCTTCTGCTAGGCTATTTTGTCAAGAAATGTTGTCATAGGCCTGCAGGTACATAAAACTGCTTAWATAAAATTAATGGACTGCTTTTTATATTTACATTCTCATGCATAGCATTTGAGGTCTTGCAAAAGAAGAGATAGACTTAAAAGAGGAATAATGTTAAAACTGTGTCCTCATGCTTATTGCACTGTCAATAACAGTATTGTAAAATATTGGTGTGCTTAAAATCAGAATGTTAGTTTGTAGTTTGACTCTAATTTAGACTAATTTCTGCTATCACTTACTGCAACTACTCTGTATTACATACAGAGATTTTTCTTAATGTTTATGTGGGGAATGCTTTGCACCTTGAGAAGATTTTTTAAGAAATATTGATAGGTAAAACAGCAATAATGCTGTAGCTCTGTGGAGGACAATTGCTGAGTGAACAGAGTTTTAAGGATCAGGAAGATAAGAAAGACTGCAGAAATGTGACATAAAAGATGTGCGTAATAAATAGTACACRAAAACCTTCACCATTTAAAAAGATGGACTCCATCATTCTGCCTTCATCTGCAATGGATATTACTTTAAAATGTCCACATTTTATATTCCTGCTTTTCTCTTCTCCCTGCTTCCACAAACCATCACATTTGCCTAGCTGACTTGCTTGTAGCAGGTGGCAGTGTAGTACGTGTTGCAAGCAAAGGGAAGTGCATTGATACATTCAGTGGAATCACATCTGGGAGTGGTCACTCAGAGTGGGCAAAAACCCAATATTATCTGGTCCTTGACAAGACTGTGGTACGTGTGAATTGTCATCTATCTCTTCAGCTTCTGTCTGTGCTGACTCAGTGGGACCTCTTGCTGTGTGTCTCCTTCCTTTGTGAGCAGCTCTGGTCTCTGTGCTAGCACAAGTCATTGCTGTAAGGTACCATCCCACAGGATTACAAATGTATTGGAATATAGATTGTGTTTGTCTCTTAAATGTGCTGAATATTTGCTAGCTAGAGCAGACTGTGAGTCTTGGAAAAGTTATAGTATGGATTAGCAGATTGTAATTATATGGTTCAGTCTTCCAGAGTAACACAACTCAAATGAATATGGAAATATATGACTAAGTACATTAGAAGAGGTGCTGTTTTTGTTCTCCACAATTTATAGGATATTCTGAAATTACAGTGTTGTAGCAGACATTTTAGAGTGAAGGCCAATAACTTGCAACTACTTTTTAGAAGCAAAACACAATCTCCACTGAAGTCAGAACACTTGTCACATATGCTTCAGTGCTTTACTGAGCTAGGAGAAAGTGAATGCAGTATGGTTTTTGCATTTCTTTTTTTGGGATATAAAACTTCTTCCATGGAGGAAAAGATAACACATCCATGTCTTCAAAAATATTACAGAGTAATGTTTTTGCAAGAATCTGCTGAATTTACGTCTAGACTACTTAGAATCTATTACAATATTTTTCTATGATCAAGTAGTACACTTGACACTATCCCTTATCCTAAAAATATTGTCTTTATTATTATTGGATAATAATTAATGACAAAAATTCCTATAATTATGAGATAATAATTATTTTTGGATTAATTTAAATTTTTTGAGTCATGATTTGTGACTCAATCTGACTACTGCTCCAGCTTCCGAAGAAATAGTCTACAAAAATATCTTTATCTATGAAATTAAACTGAAGTTAGGATTTTCAAATAGATAATTCATGTGTCTTCTTTTTCTTCCTGTAAATATGTATTTAAGGCATTCAGATAGCACYCTTACTACTGTCTAGAGCTACAAAGAGATGCAAATGGTGACATATCTCAGAAAGCCATGCGTGGCCATTTTGCAGAACTATATTTGAGGTCTAAGGTTGGAGTCTAACTGCACTATTGATGTACATGTTTTGCAGACCACTGCAGATTCTTTTTTTTTTTTCTTTCAGAAGAAAAATATACTGGAACAATGACCATGTAAAGCAAAAAAAATGTAGCTTTATTTATTCTTCTGCAAGAAACTTGCATGTTGATTCAGAACTACTCAGCTCAGAAGAACGTTGACATTGATTTCTTTGGCTGTAAAATGGGGTCTTTAGCTTGATAAATATTTCCATTTTTATAAGGTGGCTGGGATATTTCATWACATTTTAGCTTGATTTTCTTTGTGAGAAGTGGCTATTGATAGCTTACACAGGAAAGAAGTAGTGAGCATTTCTAATGACTGTGAAAGAATATGTATGCATGCGTATGTGGCATTCRTAGCCTCTGCTCTGAGCAACTTAGTTGTCTGTGAAGTCAGAGCTGAGCAGGTTCTATATATTTTTATTTATAGCATTGTTTCTGTAATTGTTTTATTCYTTAGTGAATTTACCCAGAAGAATGTCATCCTGTCTTTGGCCTGCCACGAGACCCTTCCTGWAGATCCCAGTCCTTTTGTTCTCTGGCAGAATGGCTCCATGGCTGCAGTATTCCTTCACCTAGAGTAGTGACTGCATGGTTTGTCCCTAAACTCTGATGTTTTACTTTATCCAAGCAGCACAGGATTAGTCATCTACGTCTGGCGCAAGAAAAAACCTGTGCTGCCAGCTGCTACAGGTGGATGATTTGCTTTAGCTCAACAGGTGGAGCTGTGACTTCGTTAGCCTCTTGATTCAGGCTAAAATTCATCTCCCTGGGCAAGTCCCTGACTCAATTTTGCTCAGGTGTTTTACACTCTTTAAATTTGTACCTACATTTCCATTGCCGATGGAAAGTTTTTAACCTCTTGACCTATAAAACATTTCAGGTAATGAGAGGCATATATGCTTATGTATTCATCGAGGACAGTTGTTAGTCTGTGGGAATGTGGTGGTTCTAGGGAGATTCTATGGGAGAATTTTTTCACCTCAGCTTTGTGTAATAATGGAGAAATTAGATGGAGTCTAAGATGATATCTCATTTAGTYCTCTTTGAGCAAGGTCTATCTTGCATGATTGATTTTTTGTGACCTTTTTGTTAGGTTCTCAAAGACTGTAGAGATGTTTGGAACAATTCTGTCTTCAGCRTGTTTAGAGGAATCTAGTTCCAGTGGAACTAGATATTACTAGATATAACATTTATAAAAACAGCAAACTCATTGCTCTTACATGGTAAAATTCTAATTTCATAGAATGCTTACCACTCCTATGGGCCCTTTTTGGCCTTGATTTAGCTGGAGCTGATCAAGTGGTGATTGGAATAAATGAAGGATCATTCTGTATTGGGAAAATTTATCATAGGACAACAAGGGAGTGGCTTGAAATAAGTTGGGATAATAGTGTGAGGATCCATCTCTAAAAGTACTTGCTTCTCCAAAGGTTTAAATTTTCTGTTTTCTCATGGTTTTTTAATTCATTTTTCAACATACTCCTGTTTAAACTTGTTTTGTCTGATGAATGTTTAGAGAAAGGTTGTTTTCCTATGGATTTGTGCATCTCTTGCTGAGTCAGTGCTTCAAATATGATACTAGATGTTCACTATTCATGTCAGAAGTGCTCCTGATACTGCACTTACAGTGGCAAAGTCAGTTAGGGRAACAAAGACAATACTAACTGAAGATTTCAAGTCACAGCATCTCCAGCAAAGAAATAATTGTTGTGATTAGATGAAGCAAAGAACTTCCAAACAAATATTTTATCTTTCCAGACTAAAATATGCTGGAAACATTCACTGAATGCTTATGAATAAAATAAGCAGAAATCAGAATGGGAGAAGCTTTTTAATGAACAGAAGTATAGGGTAAATGRATCAAACAAATTGTTTGCTATTAATAATGTGACCAGCTACAGTAAGATTCCAATAAATATGCCCAGTGGGGATGGAAAATCTACACAACTGAAATTACATTGATGAATTTATCCTCGTTTCCAAAGCCTTCTGAGTATGTTTTTAGGAAACAAAAGCTGTCATAAAGATAGCCTGACAGAAAATGGTCTCAACTATTTTTTTTAAAAATTGAGATACTTCTCTTTGACAGTGAAAGTAATTTCAAGTTACTTAAGGATGCTAAATGTATCATTGCTTAGGCAGAGAATTCTTAGCAGAAATATCAGCATAAAAGTGACCTCTACTTYTGCTAGAAGACTCATTGGGAATGGTAGGAAATGCATATTATTACCTCTCATGCCTGAAGAAACAGGAGGTTGGTCTTTAATAGAATATTGTTGGTTCTAAAATATGAATGAGTCACTGTAGTTGCACAGAAATACATACAGTAATCAAAAGGCAATCCCAGCACAAATTYCTTCTTAGAAATCAAAATAAAAATCTCAAAAACTCCAGAATCTGAATAAAGATTCACCCTGCCCTAATTGCTTAGCTTTGATGTTTGTTTTTCAAGAGTCTGTCTCCATCTCTATTTCATTCTTGACTACTTAAGAATTGTTTACATCTTGCATTGTTGGTGTTTGAGTCAATGTTATCCACAAACCTGAAACTCTGAGTTCAGTCACAGGCTTGGTTCAAGGCTGAACTTCTCACCTAGGTTTTTTTTTCTTATACAATTTTACTGCCATTGAACACCAAAAAAAAACCTCTCTCAAATGTCCAACAAAATGACTGTGCAGAAAGTTACTCTTACATGCAATAATTTTTAGTTTTCATCTCTTGTATCACAATTTCTATCTTTAATTGTTTAACTACTTTATATTACTCCATAATTAATTCACGCCAACCATGCACTTAAGCTCTATCTCGTGACAGTCTGAATATACTCTTTGGATTTTTTTTAGTGTGTATATCCTCATTGAACAGTACCTTTTCCATGGTTGGTATAAGTCAGACCTGACCATCCCAGGCTCAGCTATCAGCGGCATTCACACTTTCAAGCATTCTATTAGTCAGTTGTAAGAAACTAACAGCATATAGCAAAGCTTTGTTCCCAAATAAATGATTGCACCCCACATTCAGCTATCACTTACAACAGAGTTTGTATCAGCTGAGATAGAYTTCTGAGTTATTTAACTTAAATGCCACCACTTCAGCCTAAAATACCATAACTTCTCTMGTATTAATTCTGTTGACTCACATAAGCACATGGAAACAAAAAAAAACCCAAAACAAACAATAACCACTCAACCAACCAAAAAAAAACCCAAAACCCACAAACCATGAAAATTCCCAAAAAACTCCAAAACCAAAAATGAGAATGCTGACCATCAGGAAGCAGTTCTAGTTGGGTGTGTAATAACCTAGACTTACAAAAGATTTGATAGGGTCACAGGACTTTTCCACTCTGATTTTCTCTGTCTCTTGTTCATATTTTTCTCATCAGCCCAGTGACTGAAGCTTCTGTTAGGGATTTAAGAGATTCAGTTTCTTTACTTCTTCAGAAAATGTGAATCCAAACCTTACAAATTGAGATAATTGCTTTAACCACTGCCTGGTGGAATAATCTTGGTGGAATTTTCTTGATTTTGCTTGTTCATTTTATTCTGCTTGGTTTAATACAGTCAGGGACTGCTTTAATCTGAAACAGGATCTCATTGTAGGTAGATTCTGAGACATTTGTGTAATTGTCTCTCTCTCTTGCTCTTTGGCCTTATGTATTTGAGTTCACTCATAATGGAAGCACTTCAGATTTTGAGAGCCCTATATCAGAAAAAAAGGTTTATTATCATGTGTAAGAAATTCTTGAACCAGAAAGTTGAAGATATGCTGCCTTGCCAATTCTATTCATTGGGCATACTAGCAACAGCAAAATAAGKTACCTAATTCTAGGAGAATTTGTGCTTCAGAAATGTCAGAAAGTGTTTAAGTTAATTCCTTTTCTTTCTCTGATTGCTTAGTTTGGACAGTTTAATAGCTTTTATGAATGCTGCTTTCAGGAAATATTTCCCAACATATTCCCAGAAACATGTGAGCAGCTAATTCCAGGTTATGAACTTTGCCAGATCCCTTGGACATAGAGAGTAAGCCTTTCACTGTAGTAATTATAGGCACCTTCTGGATCAAGCCTGGAGGGTCTTCCAAGGTTGCTAACAGTAAGCATAGGCAGTCCTGAATTTATCTGCTTGCTGAATCTCCATTATCTTCACAGCTACATACAAGTCCAGTTCTCATCTTACATTTTAAGAAACCCTGTCAGTTTGTCATAGCACAGTAACTAATTAGTAACTAATTGCTTCTAGAAAGCTGTTTATGTGCCCAAGATCCTGAAAGCTTTATTTTTTTTTCCTGAAGAGCAATATCCGTGGTTAGCTATGGATGCATTTGTTAGCTTGCAACAAGTTACCAGTTTGCAGGCCACTACCCTCACTCCCCATCCATTATTTTTAAGCTTATAATTTCCTTTGTTTGATGATTARTATCTATCACCCATGCATAAAAACCTGTAACGAATTACTGGGTTGCAAGTTCTCTTCATGTCTATCTGCTTTTTAATTGTCACTGCACCTGCAGGAACTGTCAGGAAAGGATGGGAGAACTTGGCTCCAGCGTCTTATTTTGTTGGTCTAGGATATATAGAGCAAGGATTGAAGGAGTGTTCTTGCTTGGTGCAACTAGCTCTCTGAGCTGAAGAAAGCAAACTCTGTTCTCCAGAGCTGAAACATGTATAGGTCATTCTGAGTGTTAAAACATGTAGAGAATACTAATGGTTTTTAGCTGTAGAAACTGAGGTGATTCTGGGAAGTAGTTAAGGCTTGATATTGAAAATACCCAACAAACTAGCCTGTCTTTGAATGGGCATTCTAGGAATCATAAAAATTATATGCCTGACACATTTTAAAGTTTTTTCTCCAGAAATGCAGCATTAGGACTTCTCAAAGAAAACTGGTTTTGGTTTATTTTCCAAAGCCAGGGATATTTTCCTGTAGTCTTGTTCTCCAAACCATTTTGTGTTAATCTTTCCACAAAGACTATATAAATACTCAGGTAGATACCTTGCAGGGAAAAATTTTGCTCCAAGTAGTTGGAGTTCAGCAAACTTACAAGCAACTGAAAAAAGTGTCTTGTTCCATGAAGTTTCAGGCAGCCTTAATCACAGCCATTACTACCAGAACCATCTATAGTTTATAAACATATGTGTCCTCCTAGGTGCTCTGTGTGACAGTACTTTGCAATATGGTGTTATTCTGTGAATAACTGTTGCCCTTTTTAAGTGTTGTACTTTGGAGTAGCTCCATAGTTAAACAGAATGGTTAGAAAAATGCAGTTATTGTTGATATTTATAATTTCTTTATAACACTACCACTCTATGSTGCTTACAAACAAGAATTTTAGTAGTTACTTTTTCATCATGTGGTTCTTAGAAAATGTACAGGGAATACTGTGGTGTAATGAATAGACTTTTAAATATACATTTAAAAAAATAGAAAGTAACAGGCACATTTGCTATACATACAAAAAATATGCTGTTCTATAAGTGTTTTAACATGCAGATTGTATCCAATTATWCACAGCTTTAATTATTTCCTAAAGACTCTGTTCTAAAAGTATAGACATTATAGTGCTGTTGGCCCCGGAGGATGTGATATATTTCATTTTGAATAAGGCTTTTTCAAGCTGCCACTCTTTATGGGTAGATCTTTTTATCTGTACAGTTGAAACTAGCTTGTTATAGTAGCTCAAACATAATTAATGATCTGTTTGTRCAGAACAGTTAAGGGACAAAGAAACAGTCTCTCATTATTTCTTATTTCTCCATCTTAAAATTAGAAGATTTTTTGACTGGCAAAGAAAAATAGATCAGCAGTACTACAAGGTCTGGGTGAAACGTACAGGTAGCAGGATTAAGAAAGTCTTGCTTCATTTCAGACTATATGTGCCCTTGGGGGATCTCAGTTATGCCTTGTGACAAAAATTTAATGTTTCATTTTGTAGTGGTACATCTTTCACCTTTATGTGGATTTAAAAATGTAAATAAAWTTGCTTTCTGTCAATGGGCTATGTGAAGGTCCAGTCATATTCACCACGAGAATTCAAAGTGTCATTTGACCCATCAYTGGTTCAGTAGATAACAATGCATTCCATTCCCTTCCAGTGATCTAATTTGTAAGCACTTTGTAGCCCAACATTTTATGCCTAGCTGCTAAAAAGTAAGAAATAAACCCTTAAGGACTTCATTGCAGATTTATTTACAGAATATCTGTGTATCAAACGAGAAGATTTTAGAGTGCCAGGACATCTTGAATTGCAGTCTTGTAACAAGACTGAATATTATAAAAGATAGTAGGAATGACTAGCAAAGGAGTTCAAGGGCTCTCTGATATATTTACTTCAAACTTTTATGTGCTTATCTCACACAATTCTCTCAGATCATCTTTGCGGCAGGCTTGGCATAAACTGCATTCTTCTAAAATTGAAAACAAGTAAAAGCTATTGTGCATGCTGTTTAGACATGGGGATGGATAAAACCACAGCTTTAATTAAATAGAATTTTTCTAATTTTGACACTGGAAGGTCTACGATAAGTGTGAAGTTTGTTTGCCACAGTRCAGACTGCCCAAGTGCCCACAGACTTCTCTCTGGATATCTGGAACATTTCTTGGCCCGAGCTTCAGCTGGTATTAAATCCGGATGGTTCCCCTGATCTGGCCATATGTGACTATGCACACCTTCTGTTGTTGCTTCCTCTCTTGGCTAGCTGACAGTTGTTCTGAAACGGTGTAAACTGTTAAGCTTTGAAACAGAAACAAACCCTTAAACGTTTAAAGCTGGCATGAGACTTTTCTACATGGAGATAATTCAGCATTTGCTCAGGAGAAACAGTAGGTTTTTTTTCCTGAACAATATATTTTTCTTAAATATTTATGTGCTGCGTTATTTAGAGCTTCATAGAAATAYCTGATATCAGCCATAGGTAGGATCAGGACACTAGATTAAGTGAACTAATTTGGCCATAACTTTGTTTCTGTATCCTGTGGAACATACTGAATACACTACTGTGAGATTATCTCAACTGATTTGAGAGAAACCGGTAAAAACTAACCACTATTAGACTCTACAAACATTTTACGCCAACAGAATTTGATGGAACACTCTTCCTAGACTCCCCCTAGATATCCATGGATCTCTAAAAAGATATGACTYGCAGTATTAAGCGAAGATACTGTGGATTACATGTTTACAAATATATTCTTAGTTTTCTGTGTTGGGATTTCATATAGGTTCTTTTGTTAGGAACAGAAGGAGTTGTCCCAATGGCTGGTTCTGGGGAACTAAGTACCTTTCATGAAGCAGATGTCTGTAAAGAGTTACTGTAGAGAACATACTTGGGGCTCTTAGAACTGCATAGCCGGATGCAGACAGCTTAGGTGCTTGGCTAGGCTGTCTTTGAGCTACAGGAGCAGGAAGTATCCCTAGTCCTGAACATTTGTAGCTCAGTTAGGAAATCAGAGTGTTTGAGCAAAGAAAGARCACCCTCCTCTTAGGTGAACTGTTAGCATGGGTGGGTAGCTGGCAAAGAAAATTTCTGTGTTTGACCATACAGATACATTGTTGAATTCTATCCTGAGCCTCAGCATAAATTAACAAGATGAGTATTATGACTGAGGCACAGGAGTAAAGATTTATCCTCCAGAAATTGCCTTGTTCTTCCTCCTGTTGCCTGCTTTACTTAACCTTTCCTTACAAAGGTATTTCTAGGCTAAAATTCTAGGCTAAAGTGATATGAGGTCAGTGTGTGTTTGTAATATTCACAGCAAAACTCAGCTTGAAGTGAAAGCAAGCCTGGGAGTCTAAAGGAAATGGTTCTTTAGTTTATTAACCAAGAGGGAATATTTTTCAGAATGGATGTGTTTAAAAGAAGTCTCCCGTTAAGCTCAATGAGATCTAAGAATATGTACTGACTATAACCAAGATTGCTACATGTTTTGGAGAAGTAAAGCTTGAGGGTTTTATGTTGATTTATTTTTCCTTTTACCTTTTTATGCCATCTTTTTTGAGGAAAAGTACTAGCAGGAGAGAGCCCTAGGGGTTATAAAATGTACTCTCAATATATTATAAAAAGCAGCAAATGTGTGAAGAAAAGTATAATATTTGCCTATAGTATTTGCTGGGTGTAGTCTGATCTAAAGCCCATCAATGAAATAACTGGACATTTTTCTGCACTRTCTCTAGACAGGTTTAACAAAGTTTTCCACAAAAAGGATTTCAGAGCTTTTTAAAATGTCCAAAACCCCCTACAAACAAAGACTTCAACTCCTCCCACCCCCCACCCCCCAAAAAATTCAAAAAACAAGCCAAGAACTTCACAACAAAGGTAAACCAGAAGTGCAGAGGAGTGGAAGTGCTACCTGTATTGGGCTAGATTTAGAGGCTCATCCCCAAACAGCTCCATCACTTGTCTGACTAACCATGAGGACACTGGTGGGGAAGTTGGAGGTGCAAAGCAGTTCCCTGCAAGTCACACTAAGCACACGCACTCCTGGCAGCAGTAATGCTGCATGCTCAGTGGGACATCACGCTACGGCTACAGTGCCTCTGCGGGAGGCAATTGTCCTATTTGTCATAAACAAGGACACTCATTTATAACCAGGAACAATTCACCAGTTCAGAACAATTAATGGTATGATAATTCAACACATTTAATCTTTAATTGAAGTTGCAGACCTTATGAAATAATAAAACTGGGAGGCAGAAATAGTATAAAATGTATCGATTTGTCAGTAATTGATTAAAAAAAAATCAAAAAACACCCCATGAATCCTGCTCTCATTATGCCATCTCAGATTGATGTTTTGGGATATTATGTGCTTTTGCAACTAACTCATCTGTAATAAAAGGACGTGAGGAGAGAAATATGATTCAGAAAAGGATTTAAAAGCACCAAACAAATCCAATACCTCAGAAATCTATTCATAGCTCATTGTCAATGAGAGAAGCCTTGCAGAAGAATGGTAAACAATCTCTTTTCTTGGTATTAGCAGAGCTGTGCAACAATCTTTAGAAGCCAAAATGTTTTGCTGTGTTTGACCTAAGGTGAATAGCTGGACTGAGCTCCTTGCAAATTTTTACACATTACTTATATGCTTTCTATATTATTTTGAAGATAATAGCAGATAAACCAAAGGATATTTGCACTTGTCCATTGTATTGTTGCAAATAAATCCAGACAGAGTTTTAGTGTTAGTAAATTTTTCACTACTGAAAAGGGAAATGAAAGGGGAATTACTTGAAGTCACTTTTTTTCTGCTATGGAAACTCTGTTAGTGCTGGTCAAGTGAAACAAAAAAACATATTCTAAACTCTGAATATGAAACACAGGTTACAGTGAGACTCTTCACATAGATAAATATTTGCTTCCATCCTCTGCTGAATAGAGGCATATCACAGAATCACAGAATATGCTGAGTTGGAAGGGATCCACAAGGATCATCGAGCCCAACTCCTGTTCTCCACAGGACCATTCCCAAGAGTCACACCAAGTGCCCAAGAGCATGGTCTGAATGCTTCTTGAACTCCGTCAGGCATCATGCTGTGACCACTTCCTTGGGGGTTCCAGTGCCCAATCATCCTCTGGATGAAAACCTCTTTTCCAATATCCAACCTAAACCTCTCCTGGCACAACTTCAGGCCATTCTCTCACTGGTCATGTCACTGGTTGTCACAGAGAATTCAGTGCCTGCCCCTCCTCTTCCCCTCATGAGGAAGTTGTAACTGCAATGAGGTTTCCCCTCAGTCTCTTCTTCTCCAGGCTGAACAGACCAAATGACCTCAGCCACTCCTCAAGAAGTGGTTTTTCCTCAAGGCCTTTTACTGTTCTTGTCTCACTCTTTTGGACACTGTCCAACAGTTTAATCTCTTTTTTATATTGTGGTGCCCAAAACTGCCTGGAGCATTCGAAGTGAGGCGGCCCCAGTGCAGAGCAGGGTGGGACAATCCCCTCCCTTGCCTGGCTGGTGATCCTGTGCCTGATGCACAGCATCAGATGTGTAGGGATTGAATACATTCCATGTGTGCATATTTGTACAAAGTCCCATGTTATTCTGTGAGAGTGACATCTGGAAAAATACATGGCATACTTGGTCCAGCAGTTAAGTTTTCCTGTGTTAGTCAGAAAGTTCATTGTGATGATGGCTGCTACATCTCAGCTTCTGTGATTAGCCCAGTCTCAGTTACTGCTTCACATTCTTTGAATCAGTATCCTGGGTTATGGCCATTCATCTGCCATCTGAAGGGATTAAAAAATCAAGATCATGATCTGTGAAAGATTACTGGGTATGCACATATTTGATTTGGCCTTGCTTCTGTCTTGTTTGAGGTTCTGCTCTCTCACCCTTTCTCCTGCTTGCTGTTCCTGGAGAACCACCTGTTACTATTCTATGCAGCCTTATGTAGGTGCTTTGTGACACCTTAGATTTATCATTTTCACTGAYGTATGAGGGAGGAGAGACCTTGTCCGCAATTCAAGACATCCAAGAGAATCCTACCAAATAACGTGGTTGCTCTCCTGGGCACAGGCATGTGAGAAAAGGACTGTCTGTTAAGGTGTCTCAAGCACAGGGTGAGTCTCAGGTGTTGAGTGTTGGAAGAACGTAGTGRGTGAGTGCAAAGGCTGGTAAGGAAGCCCGAATATCTTAAAGAATATGTTTTCCTATGCTGTTTTTTATCAAGGATTTTCTTCTTAGAAAGTGGACTGGCTTGTACTTTTTTTAATCCAGGTTATTATGCAGGATTTCTTGGACAGGTGGTAACAAGTTTTGATTCAGACATAAGCCAGGGAGGACAGAGCATAGGCTCCTGTGAGTAAAGATCAATATTTCTTTGGATCAAAGTTAAGTATAAAGAGGACCTACATTAACATATATTGATAGATATAAATATATGTATGTGTATGTGACTATTGACTTGGCCTGCTTCCGTGGAAGTCCGTATAGCAGAGGATTCTTAGCATTGCTTGTCTTTGGTGGAGCTTTCAGTTTAGGGCTTTGACAGCTGAGGTGTCGCTCCTCATCCAACTCAAATGCTTCAAAGCATTACAGGGTGTGCTAAAGTCAGGGTCCTTTGTGAAAAGGGATGTACTTGCCTTCCAGATGAACCAAGAACACAGAAAAGCACTCAGGGTGATGTTCCTTGAAGCAGGGCTGTCAGAATTCATTCTTTGTAAAGTGAGAAAAGTGTGGAGTGAGGTGAATCAAAGTCTTCCGTCTTTAACAGCAACAAAGATTTTGGGAGGATTAAAAATGGTGGGACTTGTTGACATGTAACTAATCTGCTGTCTGTATGACTTGGGAAGAGAACCTTGGCCTTGGTTCTGTTCTCCCACTACCTCCCTACCTCCTCATGTGAACCCAAGAATATTGCATCCAATGTTGGGTGTTCTGTCCTGTGTSCTGTATCTCTAAATCTTGGTGATCTCTGATGACTTGGAATCTTCTCAGTGGGGGAAGAATTCTCCAGTACATCACAGCATGAGTTATATCCAGAAAAAATTATGTAAGCAGGACATAATAGCTCTAGAATGTTCTGGCCTGGCTCCTTGGCAAAAAAGGTACTTGTTTAATACATGGCCCTTTTGGACTGCCAGATACCACGTGCACACATAGCCAGGGAAGGGCTGATAGACAAGCCCAGTCTTTGGTGTCCTTCTCCTTTGGCTAGAAAATAATCAAAGACTGGGACTGAGATTCTAACTGGCAGGGCCAGTTAAGTTGTGGTTGCTCTCAGGATGCAATTGTCAAAGATGTGGAGAATCCTGGAGGGACAGCTGAAGGCCTGAGGGCACGTCAGATGTGGAGTTTGAGCTCATACAGTGTGGTCAGGAATGTGGATAGTTGCCGCAGGGCAATTATCCCTACTAACTATAGTATGGGTATCCATTGGGGGGAGAAACCTAAGTGAATGATGAAAATAGCATCGTGATATTCTGAGGCATAATTGTTGTACAGTCAGGGTGTCACTACAGAACATGAAAGTAATTACATAAAAATAATTCATTTTCATGTGATCCCATTGACTGGAGAAGTTTAATACTCATTGAAAAGTGCATCTTATAATAGTTATATTGATAAACCCCACACAAATACACTAACCCTTATCTATGAAATATTTCTGTGGGTTTTGCCCAGGATTCGACTCATTCTCATAGAAGTTTGGCTCATGGAAGTCCAATTCATTATGTAGGGATCTTTTGGTTGTTGTTATTTACTGTTTTTCAATAATCATAATTTCTCAATGCCATCACTAAGCAGAACCTTTATTTTACTTTTCTACATTTTGTAATGTTGAAAGAGCCCCATCTCACTCTTTTGAAAGTCAAAGGAAGATTACCACTAGGCACTAAGCATGATAGATGCATAATTTGCAGTTACATCCATTTTCTATCTGATCCACTATTCTGTCTGCTATTTAAAAAGTAAATGAACAGGGAGATCAGAACTCTAAAGGAGTTAACACATCAGTCTTGGGTAAAGCTTTATCTGCCTACCACGCTTCCATGGCTCACAACAAAATGAATCTTCTCCTTCTATGCAAACAATTTTAAAAATTTGAAAGCCTTTGTAGGCCAAGCATTACAGGAATGCAGGTATTGCCAGGCAGAAATCTTAATTTCAATCATATGCAAGACCTACATTGTTAACATTCACAAGGAGTTTATGAATAGGAATCCAGAGGAAATTACCTTCCTCTTATCAATAGTCACTATTTCCTCTGTCTGCATAGAGGCTTGGAGGGGAATAGTTGGGTATCTTTMTTATTAAAATGTCAAGTTATTTCTTTTGTAGATTTCTAGAGTGCATATGTTGTGTTACAGCACAAAGAGTGCACATTCTCTGTGCACAGGGAACACAATGTCCATTTTATTTTTTAATACTACCATTATGTGGAGTGAGGAACAAAAATAATTGGCATTCTTGGTTTTCTTCACATAGAGGGACTGCTCAGCTGTCCCTGGTCCTGTGAAGGAGAATCAGAGATTGGAGTACAAGGTTTGCAAAGGAGAGATTTGTAGAGATCTGCTTACCTGGCCATAAACTTTGGAAATTCTATAATGGAAAAAAGAGAAGGTGGGATCAATTTCCCCTGCAGTGATCTCTGAGACAGGTTTGTAGCTAGACCTGATTTGCCTTTACTGATTTGCCCTCATTTTAGAGGGATACAACATGTGTAGAGTAACTGATGGCTTATACCAGTGGAAAGGAAAGGAAGTTTTTAGGACTAAAATGAATCCCATTACTTTAATTTTTTCCCCTTTTTCCCTCGTTTGTTTTTTTGGTGAAATAGACATAGCTTTTGGTTTTCTGGACCTTAAATTGCTTGAGGTGAGGTAGTGGGTGGTGATTTCCAGAAAAAATATGTTGTGGCTCAGGGAACTCTCTGAGACACAAATGGTTGGATGCTGGAAGGGTATTATGGGGAAACAGCATTACAGACTTACCTTGTTCTTGTACTCTGCACTAAGCAACTTTTGTTCACTGGTGTTGAAAACAGACCTTTGGTCTCACCTGTGTGCTTGTTCTTGTGTGCTTCTGTGGGTGGTGGGGAACTTGCCTCACATGGTAATAATTTCTGCTGACTGGTGGAGGAAGGAAAATGGTTTTCTGTGCCACAGCCCTGAGATGGAGTGCAGCAACTGAATCTGAGTCTTCTGATGTCTGAATTCAGCCCTTGAAGCAGAAACAAGTATCTGAACTGCTGCAAGCTAACTATAATCAACTCTTTGCAGACAATTCTGCAGCTGAAATACTCTCACGCAGGTGGATAATCTAATGCAATTTGGCTATACTTTCCAACTTAAAGGGAACAGGTGTGTTATCTAAAAAACATCTGCCTCTACTCCTGAGATGAAATATTCTGGTTCAGCTCAGAAAAAATAAAATTGGCAAACTCTAAGAAAATTAGCATTTTCTATGACAAATTTGAACTTGAGATTGGCCACCTGAAAAATGAGAAGCTCATTGGGGCTTAATTTTAATTTACTTTGTTCTTTTGCTGTTCAGGCAGCTTCTTTTCATTAAAAATAGTTATAAAATATGTATTGCTGAATATTCCCTGACAGAAAGTTATGTACTCTGTTTTCATACCGTTTCTAGTTCTGATATATGTTGATCATCTACCAGATCTGTATGATATTTACAATCTCTGTGGGTTTCTAAAATCACCATGTGTATTCTTAAAGGTACAAAGTTTATTTCAATTTTTAACTTTTTTAAAAAATAAAACAGTATCTGTATTTCAAAACTTTAATTGAAGTTTCAGTCAGTTTTGTCAATGTAGAAGTTTCAGTGTGTAACTGTATGTGTGACTCTTTATATTTTCATGTTCAGAGGATGACATGTCTTGGAGGAAATGGTACAAAATAGAAAACACACCTATGAAATGAAAGAATTCAAATTTTCTTTTTCCATACAGTATGTTATAGGTTTATTTGAAATGCAGTTTTAATTACACTAAAAGAGATGGACCTATTTTTCTACACTTCCACCAATGCTGACACATCCATTTGTTGACCAGAACAATGTTTAGAAAAACACTAGAGCATTACACTTTCTGTGAGCATAAATGACTATCTGAAGGCCAGAATGACAAATCAAGGTCAGTGCTTATCTTCCAAACAGAAGACTAAGGAGCAGCTGGTCACCATGATTGAACCTAAAATGAGATTCTTCAGTCTGTGTTTAAACAGTTCAAGTTGTAAGAGGCAATGAAAATACAGAATTTCCTGTTTTGTACAACAGATACTTATAAGCGTTTAGTGCTTTTGAAATGAAAATCATTTATCTAAGAATCTTTTAATATCTAGGCTCTCTAGGGATGTCTAACTTCATAGTCTATTTTGGTATTTTAGTACTCCTTGTAAATAAAAAATGTCCCTATGTTCTAATTTTTTATTTTAAAAAGAAAAAMAAAAGCTTGCCTTTCAGTATGGAATTCTAAATGCAGATTCTAAATTCTAAATGGATTTATTTGCATTTCTTTTCATTTATTGATGTGTACTGGAAATTATGTTGAAAATAATACAGAAAATGATTATAGCCACTCTAAAAGTGGACAGAATAACATTGGATGTGATGATTTTTGCAGCATGCACCATTTGTGAACATAAATATCAGTTGCAGTTATTTGATCCATTTTTGCTTCCTTCACTTCTAGCTATTAAAGAGAACTTTAAAAACATGAAGAGTGTATGTGTAAAAATGCTTAAGACTTGATACCAGGATGTGTTGATATCAGGGCATGTTGAGTGATCACAATATTCATGTGTGTGGGAGTACAGAGATGAAAACAGAACTATGCTAATGTGTGTGGGAAATGGATGCACTGAATTCACTTCAGGTAGAAGAATTTATACATTTTTTGTGTTGGTTCCCTCAATAAATGTTGCTCCCCTTTCATTGTCCCAGGTGAAGAAGCTGAAGTGGAAAAACTTCTCTCTCTCTCCCCCTCTGTCTTTCTATATGCAAGTAAAAAGATATGGGAAGTGAAATACTGATTTTTTAATAACATGTCCAAATTATAYTTTCACAAATTAAAGTAAAAACACTTCATGAAAATTATTGAAGATGTGACAAACTTATTAATGCTCCATTGATGTAACTCTGTTAAAGAATCACAGATCTTGAGTAGTAAAATGCAGAATTACCTAGATTGTTCAATAATATAAGTATGTCTTTATCCTCAGTGACAAAAAATCACAGTTCTGGCATTTTCACAGGATGCTGAAAAGAGATGTGAATTTCAGGGCCAAATCCAGCAATTTCTTGTTGTTCATGGTGAGGAGACCAATTCTTGTTGCAGCAATGGAAAGGGACAGGCAGAGTGAGGTGTTATTTCAGATCAAGTGGTTTTTGAATGAGCTTGTTTATAGTGAGGAAGAGCTCTGTAAGAGAAGAGCAAGAGATTTTTGCTGGGATGTGTGGCTTCAGCTGCACCTTCTAGACACCTACAGCGAATGTGATCAACTGTTTTGAGGGGTGTATTATGGTGGGCATTGAATCAGAGGCCTTCCTTTCACATATCTTCATGCTGGCCTGATTGCTGGGAGAATTGATACAAGGATCTGCTAAGGAGGAGCAGCAAAGGACAAAACTATTCAGTGAACAAGGGCGAATGGTCTGAAGCATTTAAGGAAATGAATGTCATGATTTCCTACTCATACACTCTGTATCACATCTGCTAAATCGAAGAATTACTCCCCAGCTTCTGTGTTTGTGTGTATGACCTGTGCATTTCCTGACTTTTTATTTTTTTTTTCCACCAGTTTTATTCTTCCTCTTCCTCTCTATTCCTATGCTTTCACTTTCCCAGAAAAAAAGGTCACATGAGCTTTGGGGGAACTTCAATCATCTTTGGRTAGATCCCCAAGGGAGCAGTTGTGAACAGGGAGTGTAGGCTGCTTCACAGAGAGCATTCATTGCAGCCTGTGTATAGTCTGTGGGTAGAAGCCCTTGCTTTTCAGCTGTGTCACTAGGGATGAGCAGCACAACTTTGAGAGAAAAGGGAGTGGTTTCAAAGAACTAATCTCCTGTAGTTTTGGAGATTGCACGTTCCTTTGACGTCTCTGTCCATGGAAAAAAGCCATTGTTTCGTTGTTTAGTTAAGAGATGACCTTCTATCCTGGTCTTTTTCCCATGCATTCCCTTTATCTAGACAATGAGGATAAGCAAGGTGCTTTCCTTTGTGTTTCTGGAAGTTCCCCATTCTGTGTAGTGTCTGCAGGAGAAGGCTGTGTTGTCTTTAGGCTTTCTTTGTGCTGATGGTATGGCAAATGCTGTTCCAGTACAACTAAGGATTGGGGCCATATGCTGACTGTCAGACATGATTATTTTTCAGAGCTATACTCACAGAAGTGAGTCCTTTGATCATATCCCAAAGGCAAGAGCAAGAGGTTCTCTCTGGTCATATTAGTGTCATGCTGGTTTTCATTTATTTTTCAACGATGTTTTTTCCTTACTATGGTGAAAATCCTCATAAATAAATCATGGAGCGTTAAATGACCCAGTGTGCACTTGCTTTCAAAAGTATTTGCCTTTTAATTTAAGAATGCTTTAAAACTTATTTTAGATGACTCTGTGCTGGTATAATATCAAGTGTTCAGTGTCCAACTGCTGTGGCATTTTTGCTGGTTGCTTGCCTCTGGAGAGGAGATGCCTGAAACAACTTTCTTGGAATATTAATTTCTGTAAAGAAGATTGCTTACTCGTGAATACCTTCTTTTAGGCCATGGTGTAAATAATCAGTAGATCAGAGGGGGAGAACTTGTACTTTAGCTACCTGAAGTGCAGTTGACACAAAGATAGATGGTGTCTAATTCTGTAAGAGCCCCATGACTGAGAAGTTTCCACTTCAGAAGTTTCTCTTCTGACAGATACAGAAGGTAAATACTTTTATCGGGGAAACCATGGTGTCATATTCAATATTAACCCATGTCCTCTGATATCCCCAAAGTCAACATTAATAACAATTTTTATTAAAATTATAATTTTATGAATAATATGTACCCAGTCAGCATGCTTTCTTCACGCCAAATCTGGAATTATAGGAGAACTCTACTAACAATTTGTTTTTCTCTCCTTCTTGAAGAAAAGAGAAATACACAGTCTGAAGGTAGTAATGAGTAAATAATATTCTTGCGCAGCTGCTAAGCAAAATAAACTCTTGGTGCCTGTATTTTGAAATGGCTGCCAGCAAGTTAGTTGAAATGAGTTCAAAATCTATATGCAGATGAAGTTGTGTGTTGTGACTGTCTACCTAACATTGGATAAATACAGCTGGATGAAATGTTTTCCATGAAATTTAGATGTGTGTGTCACCAAGAAGGCTTCCAAGAGTTGATGAGATTCTAGGGTGGAATGTGTGTATCACAGCAATGTAAGATTGATCACAGGTGTTGATTTTTTTTATGTTCAGCAAGAAACTATTAGAACAATCTGCATCAACAGAAATGATTCTTCCACATGAATATGACCCATTAAATATGGGGGAGATTGAAATATTGGTCCTACAAATATCTATAACTACATGCACATTCAGAAGGATGTGCATGTAGTTATAGATATTTGTAGGACCAATATTTGAAAATTAAGGACACAGTGTATAGAATGTGTATGCTCGTGAATTTATGTGAAATCAAACATGATGAATAGCATGAGCTTCTTACAGATTAGAAATTTGTAAAAAATCATTTTACTGTTATTAGTATTCTTTTCTTCCTTTGTTTCACCCATTTGCATTTCGAATGTGACTACTTTTCTTTTTCCAGGGAATTTTATCAGTGTTTTATAAAACGTTAGGCTAATTTATCTAATTTCTTCTCCAATCTCTTTTTATTCCTCTAGAATTCTTTTCCAAGACTTTTTCTCCTAATTTAATTTTTTTGTACTATTTCTCTGTTCAAGGTTTATTGTCTCTCTCTTTTTTTTGTAGGGTTCCTGTTACACATCTATGTATTTTTCTTCATTTCTGTGACTGTTTAACCCTTTCCCATCTATTTATTTTACTCACGCTTTCTCACTTCTGCCATTGTATTCTCTATAGCTTTTGTCCCAGGTTTTATTTAAGGTATACGGGAAATTGCAGAAAAGTAACATATAGTAATCAATGAACATATGATCAAACACATTTTTTATGAGAGTCCATATATTTCAAGAGTACAAGTGATAGATTTCTTACATTACAGTGATAAGAAAGGGAACACGATATGGTCTGGAATTTTTATTCTGTTTAACAAAGAAAATTTTTTTTGGTAATATACATCGGTTAATCTGTAGAAAGTGTAGTAACTTTGTATTAAAACATCTAATAAATAGGATTAGCTTGAGCCAATTGTTTAGGTTTACAAATAGCATCAACATAAAAGAGAGTGAAAATTTGTCAAGACTGAGGAAGAATTGCCAATGGAAGCTCTTTAATGAGGTTTGAAATATACGTTCTTCTGAAATGCTTTTCTCTCTTGCATTTTTTGTAAGGTTGGTTAGGTGTGAACTGCATCATTAGTCTTTAAGAAATGGTCAATTACTGGAACTGCAAATTAGGTCTACCTGTCAGTGCCTCCAAAGGGAAAGCTTTGCTCATCTGCAATATGGGAAATAGGAGGGGAACTGAATGTCATGGGAATCTCTAAATCAGCTGTGACAACAAGAAAATCTATCTTCAAAGAAGATCAAGACAATAGCCCTTCCTGCCAGAGTGGAATTAAAAGGAAAAATGGACAAGTTCAAAAGTAGCACTGCAGAATAAGACTTTAATATTAGTAACAGATCCAAGGAAATGGACTGATAGAAAATAGATGAACTGGACCAACTAGGAGAACAACCTGCCTCATAAACCTAAGCTGAACCACAGGTTGTATTCCTAAATTTATATTTCTGTCTTTTCACTAGTCAATTACCCAAACATTCTTCAAAGTTTATTGCCCTTGTCTTTCCAACTCTTTTGCAGAGGGGCCCATGAAATACAGAGGTTCTACCTCATGTCTGGTATGTGGAGGCAGGGGTTGGAAGCAGTAGGAAAATCCTACACTCTTCTCTCATTTTGGCAGCCCAGAATATCCTTCCAACAGAATATTTCTGCATGGAGTTAGAAATATGGATCTGTCTCCTAGAGGTTTGGCTAAAGCAACTAGGCTTAACCAAATAATGCTGTTTCAGTTTGGGAAAAATTTCTTGAGGGTCCAATGGTCCTGCAGACTAAATCTCTGTCAACCAAAACAAAATCTTAGATGCCTGTTTCATGTGCACAGACCTATGTGTAGACACTTAAATTTAGCTCAATATTTCCTCATTAAGAAAGATTTTTGTGAACATTTGTTATGCCACCTAATTTGATCATTGCTTGTATAGAGGAATGCATTTCTTGTTTTGCTGTCTTCTGGCGACTTTCTCTAGACTGTAAGGCAAGGTGAACAACTGGGGTACTTTGTCTTGGGTGTGATGTCATAACAGAAAAAGTGATGCAATATTTCATGTCCACCTTGCTGCTGAAGCAGGCAAAATCAGATAAGTTCAGTTTTCCAGCTGAAGTATACTTTATGCAGTATGACTTAATTAGGTTCACTGAGGAACTGACAAAAAAGAAAAGCAAGATTTTCAGAAATTCTAATTGTTATTGTGGTTTTAAGAATTGGAACCTGGAATATGTTCAGCCTTTAGGCTGGAATAAATTTTTTCTTTGGAATCCTGATTTTTCTTGCTGGAAGTGTTTTGGAGCAGCAGAGACTTGTTTATTTGTTTTGCCATTGAGACCAAGACAGTTTTTTTGTGACTGTGCCTAAGGAGAAGCTGTTACTTTAAAAAGTTTCTAGTATTACTCAAATATTCAGCAAACAGTCATGTTCCATACTTGGAAATTATCCCGAGAAATATAATGGAGAGGTTGTCATGTATGACTGAAAACAGGAGGTGACTATTGTGAGGCTTCCCAAAACCATGGGAATGTTTCATTTCTCTGCTGGATATGGTAGGGCTGGAGTTAATTTTCTTTAAAACAGTCTGTATGGTGCTGCATTTTGGATTTGTGATAAAAACATTGCTGATAACACACTAAAGTTTTAGCTGTTGCTGAACAGTGCTTGCACAGCGTCATATAAAATTCATGTTTAGCAATGAATCTGGGCAGTTTTTCCAAAGTAGACATTTTTCAGACTAGCTGGAGATTGGTCTGTTTGTGGGAGGTAGTGAGCAATTGCCTTTGCATCACTTGATTTTTTTTTTTCCTGGTTTACTCTATTAACAAAGTCTTTATTGTGATCCAGAAGGTTTTTCTTGCTTTAGCTCTTCTGATTATATCCTTTGTCCTTCTGGGGAGAGATTGAGTGACTGACTGGGTGGAAACTTGGCTACTGCATGGGGCCATCCCATCACAATTTCGAATTGCTAATRAATAATGAATGAGATGTGAGCACTATTATTTGAATATCCTTATTTTTAAGTTCAGCTTTCCAGTTTGGGTATTCTGCAACAGATCATTTCCTAAACTGTGTGTTATGCTGAAGAGAGGGACTAAGAACCTCTAGTCCTGGAAAAAGAAGATTCTCAGCTATAAGATTTTCATTTGCCTAAGTGAGGTGTCCAGAAGGACCCCACTGTAGAATGGTCCAGGAAATGGACCACAGCATAAGCCTAGCTGTGTGGTGGAAAAATGCTGAAGTTGTATGCAGCAAACTGTGAGTGAATATGGGGTGTAGCTAATGGTGTCTTTTATGAAAAACTTCATACTTCTGACTTTCCCTTTACTATTTTGATCACTAGAATTTGCAGAGATCACTGTTATAATGTTAGTACCCACTAATTTGCAGTTGTTTCTGGAAGCTGGTTTGGTATCTCAGTAGAACTGAAAAGAGAAGGTATGTGAGGACACAGTCTCTTCTCTTCACAACTCACAGAGGGATACTAGGCTTGGATTCAACAGGCAAATGAACATAAGTCTCTGAAGAACAKAAGATGAGATATAAAAAGGTCAATATACTCAATATTACTCTGTGTCCTTAAGACAGAGTGTCTGGGAAGTTCCCTGAACTCTTCTTCTGCATGCAAATGAAAGTTTTATGTAGGAGTATTTCGAAGTTGCTTCTTTTCAGTAGCTTCTCATTAAGCATTTCTTAAGTGTTGGCTATCTTTTAGTTCATCATTGTATAGCACCTTTTTTAACAGSATTCCATGGCTTCTAACTTGCTGTAGGGAAGGAAGAGCTAACCATCACTTGTAACATTGATAGATATAGACTAGGAGGCTAGAAAACTAAATGTCATGGCCAAGGTCAAACAGAAAAGAATGGTAGAATTGGGATTTAAACCCATGTCTCTCCCAGGTGTCTTAACACAGAACTAATCTTCCATTCTTTGTCTTAAAGGTAATTTATTTTGTAAGTCAAATTCTTGGTATATTACTCCTAAGAAGTAGCAGGGTAATAAAGATAATTAAGCAGATGTTCGAATCACTAAATGAGTGTCATTTTTTGTTTGAAGGCTATCCCAACATGAACTCAGATTTTAGTCTCTTGTGAAAATGTCTGATATAATGCTGAGTTTTAATAGAGTAGCAGAGAGAAGAATATTTAGCCACCTTCAATGTATTCAGCTATTTGATTAATTGAAGGGCTCAGCAGTCAGCGGACATCTCATTAGGCAATTCACGAAGGCATGCTGTGACTATTTTGGATCACATACCCACAATTCAAATTGACGGTAAAAGTCCAATTAAAAAGTAAATGTATTTTCATACATTGTAGCAGTGGTGTTGTCATGTAGCTTGGTTTTTTCCTTTTATTTCATTTCCAATTACTCATGTTAATGATGTGCTCCAGCATGTGAGAAACTAATGTTCTTATTTTGAGCTCTGTTTGGAGAAATTGTCAGGCAACCTTTCCCATATTGTTCTGCTCAGCTGCTGCAAAGTTTTGTGCTTTGACTACATGTGCAGAGGTTATTGTGCCAGATGGTGTGGCTGTTTCTAGGATGTGAAAAACCACAGAGACCCCTGAAATATATCCCTCATGTCATAAAACATCACTTTAACTGGCTTTTCAGAGATGAGACTTAAAGGCAAATTAAGGTGCAGAGAGCCAAACTGTATCTAACATTGAATATCAAAAGGTCAGCTGATACATTTCCAAAGACATTCAATTTATCTTCAGTATTTGAGTACTTTTTAGCAGTGTTCTTTACTGACATTATTTTCCTGTTTAGTCTATTGTTTAAAAGCCGGAATGTTTATTTATCCATCAAAATCATGGTCTAAGTCTCTACATATATTTTGTTATTCATTATGCATAGAGATTATAGATTGTATTTGCTAGTACTTCAAACTAGATAAGATTATACAGCTCTACTGCAGTAATGCAAAGATTCCACGAATATAGGTTTACTCTGAATTACATCAGGGACAAAGCAAAGAATGAGGAAGTTGTGTCTGGTTTCCTATCTACCCTCTCTCCCATTCTTCAAGAAAACAGACTGAAGAGAAATGTTTCTAATGGCTTACCTCCATAAACAGTTCTTGATTTATAGGAAGCAAATTTGAGTGCTGGAACAAGGGAGTGGGCAGGAGAGGGGACTCYTTGAAATGTAATAATCAGTTCTCCTTGTTGAAATATTTTATGAGTCTGACAGTCCCCTACACCTCCAGTAAGAACACGCAGAAGAGGTACAGCATACTTCCATGGTGAGTGAAGTCTGCTAGCTGGTGTAGGTTGGGGAAATTTAGGATTCTACAAGTCTGTTTCTGCATAATTCAAGGGCAGCATTTGACCTCACTGACCTGCAGGTGAGTTCTTGGTCACCATGAAAGGGCTTTTCTCCCTAGGTGCTTGTTTCTAACATGCAGCAGCTGAACTTCTGTATACYAGTGAATTCAATTTTGTGTAGGAGCCCTTCTTGCTCCAACTGTCCACAAACAATGTCTGTGAATATGTATATTCTGCATTGTTTTTTTCATATATGAATACACACATTTCCTTTTCCCCAAAGCTTTGAACAGCATGTAGACATGCCTGTGTATTTGGCTTTGAAAAGATCCACAACAGTTGAATGTCAGGCAGGTCAGCAGTGAATCTGAGTGGGCTAAGACACAGCCCTTTGTGGCATATAAATTCCTTATAGTTCAGTGAAAAGCCACTAATATCTGATGTWAACTTCAGATCCCAGAAACTATTGCAGATCTTTATTTAATGTACCCACTCAGTGTGTGAACTTGAGCATTCACTTCAGCCTATGCATTGTATGGGGAGAGAAAAAGGAGCAGAAAAGATTTGSCAGTGGCTGTAGACGTACATTCACAAGCTTTTCCAAATCTGTTTTGGAATTCAAGCTTTTTTTTCCTCTGACAGTTTGTAAGTGTGTATAATTCAAGATCCTTACATTTAGATGTCGGCAACATGGTTGCTACTTCAATAATTTTGATGTTTCATGGTCAGATCCTTTCATCTTTAGCATACTTCAATTAGTGACAAGGCCAGCACGCAAGTGCTTTGAGTAGAAGCATTTCATTTGTAAATCCCCACACAAGGAGGAGATGAACACGGGTACTGTGAGCAGAGTTTAATGAGAAGCAGCAGACTGATCCATCCACATTGGCACAGACTTCTATAGTTCATCATTCAGTGCCTAGAACTAGCATTTTGCTAACTAACTTGCTATATAGATTAAATGAAAAGGTTATTTTGATTAACATTTGTCATTTGTCATTTTGTCAGGTGAACTGAGAAAACATCATTTTAATTCTACAGAAGTTTATCTTTATTAACATCTCAAAACTTACCACAGGGTTACTTTATTTTTCTATTCTACATAAAAATACCTTGTTGCTTTGAGAACACTGACTAGTCAGTAATTTGTGTCTACCCAGTATTCATTTGAGAATGATTTATTCATTGTGATTAGTAATCAGATCTGGGTAAGAGACATAAAAAAAAGTAAAAATATTCCTCTGTCTCTGAATTACTCTGAATTATTTCTTGCTTTTGAGGCAGAGGAAAAGTAAAACAGGTCATCAAGAAATTAGATACATAAAGATGAGAGGTGAGATAATGAGCTCATTTGCATAGCATTCAGGATTTGTTTTGAACTTCAAAACATGAAGTTCATAAACGAGTCAACATTTAAATACTGCCAGCTATATGAAAGGCTAAATCAAAAATGGACTTTGTGTTTTTTATCCTCTAACAATTATCCTCTCACTGGATATTTTCTGTCTTTCATTTGGTGATCTCTGAATGCGAAGTTCTGTCATCTATTCTTTATTTCTCTTTTAAAAAACAAACAGCAATCTAAATGCCATAAATAAATTCTGAAGTCTACTGTAAATAGCATTTAGTGGAGAGTAGAAGAATAGAAGGTATATTAGAAGTGCAGGTGTTGGGTTTTTCAAAGAAGCTCTCCTTTAAAAAATGCTTTGCAGCTGGTACAATTCAGAGCTTTGGACAAATGAAATTTGTCTACACAACAGATAAATAGAGCTAAGCTAACGGAGCTCAAACACAGTTTTCTCATGCTTTAGAAGATATTTTATAGGCCTTTCACAGTAGTGCTTATATCTGGTTATTTGACAGATATACTATTCAGATTTCTGTGAGTACAGAAGGAAAAGGAAGGGTTTCTTTTCTACATTGAGGCTTTGCAATCTGCCACAGGGTGGTGGAGAATAAACAAGACAGCTGTACTTGCCCTGTTGCAGGAAGAAGCCAAAGGACAATCTAAGCTTGAGGTTAAGATAGTGGAGTGCGCGTTGGTATGTATGTTGGGGTGTTGCCAGTAAGATTTCCATCTTTATCCTTCTATTCCTCCCCCATTCAATTTCCTTGTAGAGGATAAGTTGCTTCTCCATGTTTCACTGATTAGATTCCTTCTCATATCCTTGGTAAGTCTGGACATGGGTTGCACATCTCTTAATTCCCCCTTTCCAATAACTTGGAAAAAGTCTTCTTGCTCTTCTCACAGCAGAGAAATTCATATTCTGAGCAAGAACCTGTGGTTTCATCAGGAGTTCCTCTCCTCTCTTTCCCTGAACAGTTGGAAAAGGCTGTGACAACTTTAGCCTGCTGTGATAAATGATAGCTCAACTGGCTCACTGCTATAGTGGGGGAGGGAGCTTAAAGACGTAAGAGGATAACCTTTCAGGAATGCACAAGTTTGCTCAAATAAATGACATCAGGAAAGGGCACCATATTTTTCCTTAGTTTTTTCTAGTGTCTGAAACTAACCCCTGCCTAGCTACCGTGGTACTGCAAAGTCATTTGACTTTCCATTATCTAGGTTATCTGTTCATATTCGGTCCAAGATGTCATCTGGCCCAATCTTCTGTAAATTAGATGGGCTTGRCTAGGAGTACTGTCATATACTCAGTGCCTGTAAGATGAAACACAAGCTTTGCCAGTACAAAAATGGAGACAGAGGCAAAAACCAAAGTGATGTGAGTAAAATGCAGTTGAGGTGACTTTTTGCAGAAAGCCTCCTGGAGTCTCCAGTCAGCCTCTGATAAAGCTGCTATTCCTGCTTGCGATCTATTTTCCACTGAATATAATCAGCAAAACAAACACAAAATAATCTTGTTAGTTGCAGACTGCTGTGTTGGCACCTGAAGAGCACGTAATGTGCCAGCTGCTGCTTTGTTTTGTTTTGTTTGTTTGTTTGTTTCTTGCTGTATTAATGGATTTTACATCATTTTTATTATCCAGTAAAAATATGAAAAAGATCATTCAGGTTGTGTGAATGCCAAGGTGGTTTTGTGGAGAAATTTTGCTGCACAGCAYCCATTTTTGGAATTGGTGATCATTGTATATTTTCATACCTGTACAAAATATGAGGCCTGTTAAATGCTCTGAGTGGTGATGAGGGATCCACTCTGGGTTTTGTAAGGGTACCTGTGCACTGCATCACTTTACAGCAGGTGCTCTGCTGAATTGCTGCCATCACCCTGAACAATCATTCTATGCCTCTCTTAATCTTATCTTCCTTTCCCCAAGAAATATGCAAATATGGTATCAAATATGCAATTTTTTTTTTGTGGTAAGATGAAAGAAAGAGAAAAGTATGACATTTTTATTTGCATCAGCATTTCAAATAATTTTTTTTTGTTTACTYTCACCTTCTCAGTGGGCTTTCTCAGATGTATTAACACCTTTCATTCCTGGACAGTGAAAGTAGTGTGAGAAAATCAAATATTAGATTATTTTGACCCTTAAGAGACTAATCAGAAAAAGCACTCATAAATGTGAAAGTCAAGATATTAAAGGTTTTGTTAAATTTAGTTGAACAGGCTTGGTTTACAGATCATATACTTTCCCCAGAGAAATTAGTGATAATTTCTGAAGCAGGTAAGGGATGAATTTTAGCACTGAGAAGAATTTTTTAATAGCTGTGGAGAAGAAAATCTCAGATAGCTAAGCACTAGGTATGGCCTTTATGCACAAAATGACTATTGCTTATCGAATAATTCTCATAACTCTCACATATATAATAAGCATAGATCTTCACACACCTTTTGGCATTTACAGTGTCTGYGGGGGTTTTAAAAGCCATAGCACAGTAATTTGGATGGGAAAATTTGATTTATTTTTATTTTGTATATTGTCCAGAGGCCTTCCCTCAAGTAATAATCAATTTCATATTTCTGATAAAAGCTTCATACAGTATTTATGGTCTTTAAAAGGTTTTAGACTGAAAGTGTTTATGAAATACTTTGGAAAAATCCTTGTCTAGAAATGTTGGGATAACAGTTGTCTATTAAACCAATAATAATATTAAAACAACAGCATAACATTAATACTGTTTTTATCTAGTGTAAGTCACAAAAGCAATCCCAACCTCTCATTCTCCACATTGGGTTTTTTATTTTTTTTTTTTTTAATGTGAAATACATTTCAGGAATAAAATAGACAAGTGGTTTATGGCATGTGATTAAACATGATTAGTGACATAAATAAATTTATATGGAGCACAAAAACATAGACAAAGCTATGTCAACAGAGACAAACAAATAGGCTTTTGGGTGCATACACATACATGGCTTTTCGACATAATAGGACACAGAGCTTTCATAATCATTAGTAMCCATGTTTACCACTTGCTTGCTTTCCAGTCTGCATGGTTTATTGCATATTATAATTTGAAAATATTATGTTACCAGGGTAATGAACAATTAAAAAATTGCAATTCATCCTAATAAGGTTGAATGGTAACCCACATGCCCTGGACATTTCTAGCCAGGCATAATTTATCCACATCTTTGGCTGTGAAACAGTGTGGATCTTCTTAACTGAGTCCCTGACAGATGGTTTAAGCTTTTTCAGGACTACATTTCCAATCACTTTGCCCATATTGCAAAATTGGCCTTGAAAAAGGGTAAAGAGTTGTTATGCTGCATTAACATCTCTTCTGAATTGCTTGCTGTGAWGGACATGAAAAAGCAGGAAATCGGAAAAGCAGTACTTTAAAAATACACTTTTGAAAGTTGCAAATGTTGCATAGGATGATGATCTTAATTTATGTCCCTCACTTCAATTACAATGTGAATGTGATCACATTATGTGTGATAATGAAAACACAACCTGTTGCCTTGTTTCATAAGTGATTCAGATGGCGTTCATGATATAAGAAATGGTAAAAGTGCTGTAATTAGAAAGACTTATAGTCTTAAACCCTGCTGATGGATAGCACAATTGACTGCTATTAGGTGAACTGGGATTTTTGTGGCACTCTCAAGATTTTTGCTACTTTGAGTGGAAAGGCTCAAATATCTGCATTCATTTCTGCATGAAACATACATTGATCTCACGTACATCGCCAAATTTTCATTTTCTTTTGCAGCTTCAGCTGACTGGCTTTTTCATATAAACCGCTGTTCTTTTCTTCTTGCCACCTTTTAGTTTATGATAAAAATCAATGAAAGCTGAAACCTTCCACAGTCATCTATAAAATGCAATTACTGCATACAACACACAGTAAAGCTCCTGTGGTGTATATGTTGAGGCATAATTTATGCCACTTACCTCCAGAGAGGTATTGATCCTACTCTGTGAATATCTTACAAAAGGGCTGTTGAATGCAGGCTCAAGGAAATATGTGGTTATTGGGACTGATCTGTAATTTGATTAATAATGACCTAATTCTTGAACTCTGTCCCTTACTGCACTGTTTTCTGTGATTGAACCTTTTATTCTTGAATATTGCCCCTGCTGATCCCCTCCAGTGGCCCACCCGTCCTCGCTGCCCCTCGGAAGCACCATGGTCTCTGTGATCCACATCAAAGGAGCCATGGGAGAAAACTGAAGGGACCTGGCAGATTTGGTTTTAATTTTTCAAATGGATTGCAATCTTTTCTAACCTTGAAAGCAGTGATTGTCCAGCACAGCCTTCACCACCCATTCTGTGAGGGGATCCAGTTCTTAGTTTCCTGCTGTGTATAGGAAGGAAAAACAAYTCTGAGAAAATAGTACAGCAGGAATTCTCTGAGGTAGTAAAAGCTCAATCATTTAATTTAACTCATGGTTTTGAGACTTGCAATCTAATATATAAATTATAGAATTCTAGAATCATTTAGGTTAGAAAAGACCTTTAAGGTCATTGCATCCAACCATTAACTTGACACTGCCAAGTCCACCACTAAAATCTACATCTTTTAAATACCCTTAGGGATGGCGACTTAGCCACTTCCTTGGGCAGCCTGTTCCAATGCTTGATGACTCTTTCAGTGGTGAAGCTTTTACTAAAATCCTTCATAAACCTCCCTGGACTCAACTTAAGGCCATTTCCTCTTGTTCTGTCCCTCGTTACTTGGGAGACCAGCCCCCACCTGGCTACACCCTCCTTTCAGACAGTTGTAGACATTGATAAGGTTTCTCCTGGGACTTCTCCTCTCTGGACTAAACACTCCTAGCTCCCTCAGCTGCTCCTCATCATACTTATGTTCCAGACCCTTCACCAGCTCTGTTACCCTTCTCTGGACACACTCAGTGTCTTCCTTGTCGTGCAGGGCCAAAACCCAACATGGGTTTTGAGATGCAGCCTCACCGGGGCCAAGCCATCACCGGGGGGATGATCACTGCCTTGGTGCTGCTGGCCACACTAATTCTGCTACAAGCCAGGATGACATTGGCCCTCTTGGTCACCTAAGCACCCTGCTGGCTCATGTTCAACTGGCTGTAGACCAGGTCCTCAGTTGCCTTTTAAGCAAATCTGCCCCCAGCTTATAGTGCTCTGTGGGGTTGTTGTGACCCAGGAGGAGCACCTGGAACGTTTCCTTGTTGAATGTCAGACCATTAGTCCTTGACACATCAATCTAGCCTGTCCAGACCACTTTGCAGAGCCTTCCTGCCTTCCAGCAGATCAACATTCCTGCCCAGCTTGATGTCATCTGCAAAGTGGAGGAAAACTCGATCCCCTTGCCCAAATCTTTGATAAAGATATTTAACAAGATTAAACAAGACTGGTCCCAATACTTAGCCCTGGGTAACACCACTGGTGACTGGCTGCCATCTGGATTTAACTCCGTTCACCACCACTCTTTGGGCTGAGTCTTCTTATTACATAGTGAACAGTGCACCCATCCAAGTAATGAAACACCAGGAAAACCCTTCAAGAACGATATAAAAAAGGAAAGTGAGGGGGATTTATGTAAAATTTTCAGTGTTCTGGTGTGGGTAATATTTGCATTGCAAAATAATGAGAAAAAAACACTTCAAGAATAAACCTCTGTTACCCAGTGTTTCAACCCCTTGTCTGAGGTAAGTTCCTCAAATAAAGAGTTGTGGAGTGGTGTCTCCAACATCACAGTTTCCATTTCAAAGTTCATTTTCCTTGAGATGCTACAAGAATATTAGCAATTTGCTGTATGATACATAAAAACTATGTGTATTCATAGAATGAGAGCTCAGGAGAATTTAATTCACTTTGGGCAGAGACCTGGGTAGGAGGTAAGCTTGTCTATCATGTGATTACAGTAAATAGTTCAACCTTGTTCTGACATAAATGTCCTGGTCTGGGATTTGACAGAAGTTAATTGTCCATTGTGATCACATTCTAGTTATTAGAGAGGGGCATGACAAAATAATATTTATTGAAAATGAGAGAAATTGCCTGGTAAAGAATGCTAAAAATATATCTCTGGCTCAGATTGACCTAAACTAAATCAAAGTAGAAATACACATGAAAAGGGGAATTTTTCTCTTCATCTCTGTATTGGCGGGGTTTTCAACAAAGCATAAGCTCATGTCATCAGTTCTGGAAAATGTGAAGCAGTTCTTGAGTAGCAACTAAGTGAAAAATAAACTAAAGCACAAATAGCTTCATTACACATACAGAAAAAACCCCAAAACCACCAAAAACCCCAAAACTCAGACTGAAATCAAAACCAGAAACTGAATTTCATTTTACGATGTTTTTTATTTTACCAATCTTATTATTATGAAAACCTAGTCCCAGTGAAGCAAATTCTGTTCTCTTTGTGCATTCCTCCAAGCAAGGATTACAGCTGTGAGATGTGCAGCCAGCAGTGTTACCTGCTTGGGCAAAGTCTCATCACGGCTTTCTGCATTGGCTTCCCCATCTATGAGATTCTTTGTATCTTTGCTTAAAGATAAAAGACATAATACATAATTGCTTTGAAAAGGATCTGTTGAGACTATGAAGCTTGACTGTGCATTTAATAAGAGATAAAAGAGCCATCACTACAGTRGGAAGCAATGCAACTCTTCTAATTTCTTTGCTGACTTAAGCTTTTTTTTTTCTTGCAATGTATTTTGTGCATTTTTATCCACTCTGGTAAGAAAAATATCCTCTTGATGTTGAGATGATGTGAATAATGAGTAAAGTATCTGACACAGAGTGGGAGTCCAGCCCAGATATGGAATGGAAGTCCAATCCATACAGTCAAATCCAGCTAGGAAGTTCTTACACCACGAGTGAGCTTGACTTTTCGTTTGAAAAGCAGAGAGGAGGAATAGTGAACATTTTTAGAACTCAGCCACTGCATCTAGGAATTTCTAAAAAGAACTTATTTGGTAAGCTGGAGAAATCAAGTTTTGGAATTTACTAAGACAGTAAGGAAGCTTGATCACATGGCCACGGACTGACCAACATATCCCAATATGATTTAGTCATGAAAAAGATCAAATGTTCCTAAGGCAAGTCAGGTAAGGTACTTCTATGAGATGGAAAATTATATTATTGGTATTTTATCTGGAAAATTTGGTGCAATTCTAGTAACTCATATTCAAGGAAGAAATAGATGACTCTGGGAAATGCCAGGCTATTTTTTTTTTTTTATTCTGAGAGGAGACTAAAACATGGCTTGTTAGGCCTAGGAGAAAGGGCTTATGTCTGCTCTATTTAATACATCCTGGGGCAAGTGCAAAGGAAGAAGAAACACCTCCTTCAGCTGAACAACAATGTTGCTGTAAGAATCAATGTGCTGTGATTGTCCATACACAAATTCAGGCTAGAAATCATCTAGCAATCTGAGAAGGGGATTCTGGAACATCTGACCAGTTGGGAGAGCTAAATGAGGCTTTAATTAGTATTAATAGGGATTTTGATCAGTTCTGAAAGACATGATGGGATGTGGTGCCTGTAATAGCTTATCAGGATCCTTCTTTTGCAACTATGCCTTTTACCTCATATGAACTAAATCCACCAATTGAAAAGGATGTGATGCTGCTGACTTCAGTTTGATTGCAGAGCTGTATTAAATGTAGCAGTACTTTACATTTAAAATGCAAATGATGCTTTGTAGAGAGTATAGAAGATTTAAAAAAAATCCTTATTACAACCACGGCTAGTAGATTCATATGAACTCACTATCATGGGTGAAGGCCTAAGAGAGGGGTCAGGGGTCTGTGATTTTTCTGAAGCCAGAAATTCAGCTAGAATAGCTTGAAGCTGAAATCTCTTGAGAACATTAGATGAAGCAGAGAATGAGAAAATGCAGCCATTTTGCAATTTTTCCCTTGCTACACGCACTGCCCAAGGACTGTAAGAGAGTCCTTGAGACTTTTATTTTACCAGTCTTAAGAATGGAGAGTTTGTAGTGATATCCCATTAAGAAATTTCCTGTTTAATGGAAGAGTTATCAGGTGCCTGGTTGGGTCTGCCATCTTTTCAGCTTCTGTAATGAAACCAAACTTCCTGCACTTGCCCGTGTAAATTCTAGTTTGCTAACCAAAAGACTCTATTATTGCACAGTAAATGCTGAACACGCTTTGTACACCTGAGAAATTTTCTCTGTAAATTTTCATTCATGTGTATCTGAGTTCAGTAGATATCAGCTGTGGCCAAGGCTGCTGTGATTCTGAAGCAAAGTTTGGTCTAGCTTGAGTGTTCCAGTAGGGATCAGACAATACAGCTGCTGTGTATCCTCAATTTGATCAACAGCTTATCAGACTCACTCACTGGCTCACTGTCTTGTCTACAAGTGAGATTCAATGAGTTGCTACAGGAATTCAATGTGATCTACAGGGCCATGATACTGGGAGAATGAACCTTCACATCTGACCACTGCCTGGTCAATGAGGGGTCTTGAACAGAAAAACACAATTCCTGACTGGGAAATTAAATCTCTTGGGAAGTAACACTTTACCTACAGCATATCAAATCTTCACAAAAACAGGGGATAGACACACAGTTGTTTTGGTCTGTCACTGTCCCTCTGCTTTCCCTTTGCCTGCTTCTTGACTATTATGTTGCATTCTGGCAAAGGATTTGAATGCTGGGAACTGTTCCAGGAGGCAGGGCTGCAGCCTCTGCAAGTTGGGTGTCTGACACGATTCCTTCCTGCACAGAGTAACTCTGTAGGCAGTGGGGAGTTCTTGGGAGGCTTTGGATGAACTTTGCATCTTGATCCTACCTCAAAAAAAAATTAACCCTATATTTGCATTTGTGAAAAGTTACATCAAGATGAAATAGACATAGAATACACACTGCCTGCTTCACTGGCTGCAATTCCTACCATGTTTCCTCATGCATGTTTTTTTGAGCTAGATTTCTGTTAGAAAAATATACTAAGGCTAATTCATTTGAAATCTTGGTCTCAGATAGGACTTAGCTTAGTGATCTAAGAAGGACATGGAACCTGCTTTGAACATTTATTTTTAAAATTCCATAGGCTGCACATTTGATGTAGAATTTAGTCTTTTGCAAGATTTCTTGGGCTTTCATGATCTTTATCTACCAAATCCTTAGTCGTATTAATTTGTGTCCTATCCATTTCCATCTCCTATTTCAAGTGCAGACTCTGGACTTAGAGAGTTTTCTAGTGCTTTATAAAAATGTGGGCTGCCTTCTTATGTTACATGGATTCATCCAGGTTTAGGACAGTCTGACATAGTCTGTTAGTTGTTATGCATCTGCTGATGGGTGATAATTAAATTTTATTGCATTCAATTGTGCGACTGTATACAAGAAATCTGTGAAAACTGGATCAGAAAATAAGGCAGGTGTAAAATCTCTGCCTTGTTTATRAAGAAAGGGCTCAAACACAAGTGATTTGCACCTCTTACAGCCGTGTTGTGGCAACAACAAATTTCCAGGTGTGTTTGGAATGATATCAGGCCTGTGGTTGTCTTGAATAGAGGATGAAGCCCATTGGGTTTGTTTGCAGGTGTGGCAGCTACTGTGAAGCATATTTTCAGTTTTCAAGGTGGCCTCAAAGGAGAGCAGCCACCAGGATGTGAAGGGATTCCAGCAGCAGACTGATCCTGCACCAACCTGAGGCTGTTGTGCTGCTGGGAACAAAGCCAGGGCAGAGGCCAGAGGAAGGGCCGGTCACTGCTGCAGATGCCAGTGCTCAAGAAATATAATCTGGAAGATAACAGCTGCCAAGTTAGCCCTCAGAGTAGTCAAGCTAGTTGGCTTTTTTTTGGAAGAGATGGCAGAAAGTGGCCAAAGGGACAAGTAGTGGCAATTCTTCAACTACAGAAGTAAAACAAAGCCAAATTAGTACTGTGATTCTACTGGTGTTTTCAGAATAAGAGGCACTGTCAGCAGAATCCCAATTCAGACATTTTCTTTTGTAGCATCCACATCCTGGAGGATCTGCAATTAAATAGATCAAATGTATGAACAAAATGGAATCTTCTCCACTTTTCTGACTCCATCCCAGCCCAGGGCAATGGCAAAATTGAAAATAGATGCTGCAGCCCCTTCTCCAAATGTCATGATCCATGGAAGTAAAATGCTTTCCAAATTAGTAACAGCCTTGTGTGTAAGTCAGTGGGGCACTGGCTGGACGGGTCTCTCCCTTTAACAAGGGGCCCACTTGGTGTTGCACAGCAGGAGTTGTTCAGAAGCAAATGGGGATGGCTCAGTGCCTGCCTGGAGCTCATATCAAGCACTGCTAATTCTTGCTAAGCTCCCTTTGGTCTGCTGCTGTGTCCAGTGCCCACAGCTGACCTGGCAGCCTTCCACTCCATGGCTGCCGAGCAACTCCCTCGCCTGTAGCAGGAGGTCAAGGGCAGAGGTCCTCACTTTGATCACCTCTGTTAGAGTGCCTAGCTAATAACACTCCTGAATTGTGTTGTGGTCCCAAGGAGAATATTGATTCTGTTACCTAAACAAGCCATCCTTTCTCAGGATTTGTCAGGTCTCTCTAAAAGCTCATGACACAGTTAAGGGTGAGACCTCAYGCTAGGAATGAGAGCAAAAAGAGATGGAAAGAGAGAGACATTTGAAGCTAAAGAGAAGATGTTTTTGAAGTAAGGAAGAAAACCTCTGGGAAGCAGACCAGGAGAAAGTTTTCATATTTGCRAAACAAATCTAGTGTGAAAGGAGATTGATTTCTGGGGGAAAGGCAATACGAAGCTGTTGCTAGAATTGACTTTTATTCTAGTACATATGGAGAGATTCTTTTCACTTTATAGATGCAGGATGGACCATGTGGTAAATTATAGAAACACATGAGAGCTGAAGAGGTCATATTCCTATGGCCATCTTCATCTATCACTCAAGATTTGTAAGGCAGTTCATCTTACAATTGAGCCATCATCTTAACATGCTAAAATGTAGAAGGGGAATGTTTCCTGTCTCTGTTCCTAAATACAGAATTTACTCCATAGTAACCTCAGCCGTGTACTGAGAATGGCCATGTTACAGCCATATTTTTCTATATGCAAATAGGAAGCTTCAAAGTACTTTGTTTCAAATCCTGGGTTACAAAGAGAGGAGTTGGAAAGCTCAGATTCCTAACTRGTGCATCCACTCCCAGCCTAGGAAACAACGAAATATAGCTTATATTGTATACCTTAGGAGGCCAGGTGATTCACTTGCTTCCTTTCATTGACTACAAAGGGAGAGCGCTATGATGAGTTGTTTTAGTTGTTTACTTTATAGACATCTGTAGGATGATCAAGTGACTCAGACTCAATGAAGTCATTATAGCTTGATGGGACCTTGGAGCTGAGACYCCAAATTATCAGCACAATCCTTTTTTAGGGCATGCCTACAGCTCAGTAAGCAAGGGACTTAACTACTTCGAGACATTTTTCTCATTGTCTGAAAAAGTGGAGTGCAAATTTTTCCTGTCTGTATGTTTTACTTAGAGGGTAGTGGCATCCTGGGGTTCTTTGTTACAAAACACAGAAGAGAGGCATAAGGTGTTATTATTACAAATGTTACCACAAAATCTGATAAAACATGTCTGGAACCTATTCTTAAAAATCCAATGATATGGATTTTGCAGTCTTTCCAGGCAATCTGTTCCGATGCTTTGCTCTCATCAAGTTAGAAAGTTTTTCTAATGCCTAGTCCAAAGTTTCCACATTCCATTATTTCTTGTTCTAATCCCTGTGGACATGGAGAACAATTGATTCAGATTCCTCAGCAGGGTACTGTTCAAGTCTGTTATGACATTTCCTCTGAAGTGTTTCACTCTCCAAACTGAACAACTCTGGTTTTGTTCAATCTTTATCTGCAGATCATTTTCTCCCAGTCCTCTAATCCACCTTGTTTCTTTCCCTGGACTTCTGCAAGGAGTTCACATCTCTTTTAAAGCAGGGTCCCTAGAGGTGCATACAGAACATTAGCTGCTTACTGATGCTGGAGTAACTACAAATCTCACACATGATACTGCCCAGATAACCTCTGCAATAGTTTTTGCAGGGAGGTGAGACTGTTTCTGTTCAGCTTGTGATCCCCCACAGGCCACAAACTGTTTCCTACAGACTCATTTTCCACCTTCTATTTGTACAGTTGATTACTCTGCCTAACTGTAGCACTTTCACTTGTCCTTACAGAATTGCATCCTATTGATTTCAAACCACTTCTTCAAATCACCAACTTCATTTTTAATAGTGAAAAATGAGGTCTGCTACCTCAGAGCCTCTCTGTGTTCAGTATGGTAACACAGGAAAGGATCACAGATTTTCCTCTGTTTGTATTCTCATGGAGTGGCAAGGCACAATGGCCACAACTCTGCTGACAAGAGTCTATGCCTTGGGATAAGAAGTAAACATCCTTTGTTACAGTAGAGCCTAAAGGTAAGAAAAGTTTATCCTACTGTTAGGAAGTGTTTTCCAATGCTTCACATAAAGTTCCTTATTCCATCACATGTATTAAAAAGAAGAGGGAGCAAAATACACTTTTATTCCTCAGCAGGAGGACTTTTGTTTTAGGTACTGTATTCATGTGAATGGTTCCTGCTCCACTAAATTTATAACTTAAACACAGGAAACTAGGAACAGAGGCAAGGGCTTTAGCAGAGAATGGAAAGGTGGCAAACTGTATGCTCATTTTTGGCAGTTTCCAGGAAAGTTTTTAGTTGTATTGATGAGAGAAATGGAACGCAAAAATGTAGGGGAAGCGTACACTGAAGTGAGGCTAAATGAAAGGGACTGAGCATGCAGAGAGCAATGTAATGGGAATGAAGGAGAAGATAAATAAAATTTCAAAAAAAAAAAAAAAAAGGAGAAGATTCTGAGAGGAGATTGTAGAAAAGAGTCAAAGACAAGCCAAGAAATTCCAAACTAAACTGTATAACACAGTCTGTCTGCCACGAGGTCCCCATTTTGTCTCTGTCAAGTAACATGTCTCTAGCTGAACAAACACTAGAATTTGTCTTTAAAGCCATAGAGCAGGAAAGGAGCATGAGGGGAATGGAAAGGAGTGTTTTGTCAAGATTCTCGAGGGTGTGTGTCTCGAGCGCAGTTCAGGGAAGTGCTAAGGGAAGAGGTGGCACCTTTGAAGCTACGTTCTACATTGAGCGACATGTCTGTCATTGTAGAGCAGGCCCCTCACAAAAGAAATGTGTCCTGTAGACTGGAAGAGGATGATGACACAACTATATTTTTTACCTGCTCCAAGGACACTGCCTCCAGRAACACTGGCTGTGGTGCTCTTCCATGCTGAGTTCAAAGCATACTCCTGTACACCTTGAAAACTCTCTGCTTCAGAAAATTGCAGTCTATTTTCAGTTGCTGACTGGTTCACTGTGAATTAAAATGGGGTGTTCAGAAGGGTGAAATCAGAACCATTTATAATGCATGTTCTTTCTTTGTTTTTCATTTCTTCTTTCTCCCCTCTCTCTTCCCTGACATAATTGGAGCACATTAGCTTCACTGTCTCAGTTCATTAGGTCATTTCTGAAAATCGAAAATCACAGTTTTGTGTTTATTGGTATCTTTTATTTGTAGGAAATCATTTGCAGTGAAACTACTTCTAAATTTCCTACTGTGTAGAAGACTCCAGAGCTGTTTGCTTATATCTCATCAGCAGAACTGCTGGAAATAATGCTCTGAGTTAGGGAATGATGTTGTCCAAGGACTCTAGCTTTGATAGTTAAAAATTCCAGTCCCTCATGGTGCTGATTGCCCTCAGTTCTTGCGGACTGCTGAGGGTCCTCAGCTCTTTGCAACCTCATGACCTAATTCTGAAGTGATGGAGTAAACTTTTCAGAACATGCATAAGGCAAGTTTATCTCTGCTGCAGTATCAAAAATCAGTGCAAGAACAGATGAATGGCATCTATGGGATATCCAAGGGTAGTTTCTTTTAACTATATTTAATGGTGATGTCTCTTTAGCCTATGATATTTATAACAGCTAAGATCTGGTCTTTTTCTATTTAAAACTGACAGAAATTGAAAAGATTCAAAACCTGAAAGTTTAAAAAGATGACCTGTAAAGAAAACAACTTTCAGTTTACATAAGAGATGTTTTTATTGGATCTTTACATGGCCTTTACAAAGGAAGGAAAGATTCAGGATTATCTCTACAGGAGAGAAACAGTCCAGTGATTTATATTTTAGAAGATTACTGGTATGTGAGAAATCTCTTCATTCTGCCTTTCACAGTCTTTTTGTCTCAGCGTCGCTTTACCCTTTTCTTYAATTTTCATTTCCCTTCATCCTTTTTCCTGTCAATAATATCCCTTCCCTCATTTTTCCAAATTACAATTTAAAATGTCAGCCTAACCTATGGCAATAGTAAGCCAGTTAATTCTATCTTTAATGGTGCCTTTGAGTCCTGAAGAACTTTCCTTRCCCAGTTTTCCTGCTTGCTTAAAGATATTCCCAAACAGTCACTGTAAATACATGTGAGAGGAGACAAGATGCTATCTGGCAAGCCTTTAACGAGGGCTTGCAACTGGAGAAACTACTATGAAGTTTCAATGTGCAGAACACTTTTGCAGAATATTTGCTTTATATTCTGAAGTCAGCCCTTGGCTTACTTCTAAGACTGACTAGAGCCTGAGTGGGAACTATGTTTGATTGTTAAATATGACTTTGAAAGTAAACACTTTCATTAGGACTTCTGTAATGGACTTGGAAATCTTTTAATYCAAAGTTTTGTTCCTGGAATGATCAGCTGCCTGTGCTCTAGCCTGAGGGAAACTGCCACAAGGGAAAATAATATGAAAAATGGATGTAAATGGAGAACTTTGCCACTACCACTTAAAATTCAGTTCCTTGTGTGTGATGYTTCAGAGAATGAAAAATCATTTCTATATGAAAAAAAAAAGAAAAAGAAAAAGAAAAAATGCAAACYGTACCAGTGATAATATATTGCAACCTCCTRAAAGAAAGACTTCGGAAAAATAATTCAGACATTTTGTTTGCTCATTCGTTGTAATTTGTTTCCTGTGGAAATATTCAATGAGGTCAGCAGTTCAGAGTAGAACTGGTGGTGATACTGTTGATCCTCTAACACCAGGAGATGGAGGTGTCAGTGGGAAATTCAGTTATTAGTCTGAACAAGTCTTTTACTGGGTAGGTGATGGTTGGGATGGCATGTGCAACAAGTGTGAAGATGGGTTGTTTCCTGGGATATCAATAAAGTTCTGGCAAGACCTGAGAGACCCTTCTGGCCAGATACTGAACTTTTACCTATGAATTTGACAGTGGGAAGGGAAATGAGTCTTTTRCAAATCAAAAGTAAATTAACAGGGAAAATATGACCCTCTAAGCAAGAGTTTCATGAAATATACACAAACTTACCTATGCATGCAGCACAGGATGAGTACTCATAATCTCAGAATTGTGGTAGGAAAACACAAYTTAACACAAGGAATTTAAATATGCTTAGAAATGTAGGAAGTTTTGCAGAAAAAAGTCCTCTACAGAAAGTGATTCCTCCTTTTTCTAACAGGGCCAAACTGCTACCTCAGAGAACTGACAATATTTAGGGAAATTATAMAAAGCAAGAGCAGGAGAAGGCTGACAGGTGCTGAAGAGTATTCAGGTCAGACAAAGACATCTGCCAAAGACATCAGTCATACAAGATAAGGAAAATTACAATTGAACTGTGGGAGGAACAGATGCTGCTCACAAAGGAGCATCCTGAAAACATAATGACAGATCAGAACACAAAACTAAATAAAAAAGCCAAATATTAAATAAAACTTATATGTCTTAATGAAAGGCTAAAAAGTCTAGGAGGGTGAACTTGATTACTTGGTAAGGTGGCAAGAAGCCTTCTATAACTTGGAGGAATGAAAGATAGAAATAAAATGTTTAAAAAACTGGATTTGACTACTCATAATGAGTAGATTTAAGTCATTGAATGGTTGAATAGTGCTACACCTAAATTATTTTATATTCTTCAAAGAAGTACACTTTCTTAATACATGGAAATGCCTATAGATATAAACTGCCTGTACGTATTTCACAGACTATGACATTTATTTCATTACCAGAGTCCTGACCAAACTATTTTCCATGAAAAAAAACAAAGGAGATCAATAAGATGTAAGATAACAACTGGCTAAAGACCCTAAAAAGGGTGACTTTGAGTATCTGGCTCCAAGCTACAACGAATAAATAATACTCTTTTTGTAACATATGAGACAGTCCAATTGGAAACAGCTGAAATGCCAGATGTGACATTGATATAATTAAGCCCTCTCTATTAAGTGACCATGGAGTTGGAAGTACAGTATTGGAACCTGCTTTGGACAGCTCACTATAAATCTCCACAGTAATYGGTGAAGAGCAAGAGTGTAACAAGGAAAAAATGGAAAGATATAGTTCCATCACTTTATTAACTCTATACTCCAATACATATAAATGAGAAGAGGACAACAGGTAAATGGCAAAAACATAGAAGCATGAAGCAATTTTGATCTGAAGAAAGAGATGAAGTACWGAATTTTAGAAAAGAAAAAAAGACACAATGAAGGTATACAAGATAGTGAATATTAATAAGAAGSTAAAGCTGAATCTTCTATTTACTTTCTGAAGATTTCATCAAAAGGGACTTTGCTTTGAAATGGAAAGCCTCTGCAATTAAAACTGATAAAAGGAAATATATTTAAAGATAATACTTAATTAACCTGTGGTGTTTATGTAGACAATGCAAATATCCTCTGGACATTTAACAGGAAACAACAAACAAAAAAATAATCAGTAACTTAAGCTCTCAGATCTCAGCATGTTTACCAGCCTGGAAAAAAGTGTCTGTGAGCAAGTTATATTAAAAAATGCCACTTATTAATTTGGTTTTTCACTTTCTCTCATGCACTGGATACTGTCTAGTTTACCAGAGCATCTGTGTCATTTGTTTTAGAAAAGAGATGAAAAGATAGATGCAAAAATATCCCTTGCAAAAGTGACAGTAAGTACTTTGACTTCCCAGATGCTCTCTGAAATCTCAGTTTTCAAATCTTGTAGATGGAATATTTTTAAAACACTTCTAAAATATTATGGGAGAATTAACATATATTTTTTGTATAATTTTCTTTATTTTGAAAAAGGAAATACTTTTCTGTCCCAAAGTAAGGGACTGTAACAATAGGTAGTAGAATGCTTGTATATGTTTTAATCGTTTGTATATGTGGGTGGGAGATGGAATGAAAACAGAAAATCTCATTTGTATTTTGTTATTTATTTGGGAAATGAGCCAAAATGTCATAGAAAGGAAGTGATGGTCCTGAACCCTTTTCGCTGAATCTGAGGATTGTGTGAGGTTTTGAGGTTGTGGCTCCTGATTACGATGGCTTGCTGGGCTGGTCTGGTTGAAGCATACCAATAAGAAGMAGGAAGGTGATGTGATTAGTATCTTATCTCTCTGTCCTTGAATCCCCCATGCTTGTGACCTTGTCYGCATTCATACAGACTGGCTGGGAAAGTGTGTGATTACAGAAGAAGTCCATTAGGAAGAGGACTCATTTCAAGTGCAGCACCAGGAYGCTCTAACCACTCTGCTTTTGTGCCCCATGATGAATTCCCTGGTAATCTCTTTTCAGGTTACCTGCTGGCAATGGCTTATTTGCATATCTCTTAAGGACATTTAGGGTTAAGACTGCATTTTTAATAAGTTTTTTTTAGAAGACCATGCTAATTTTCCACATCCATTAACAGATTGCCTTTTTCATGCAGATRTATATAACAGTTCTTTCAGATTTGGTTCACATTCTGAAAACTTATTTAAGAGATCACACATAATGCACTCTAAAATCAAATCAATCTAGGTCATCATTTGGCTCTGGGGGGTACTCAGAGGATGAGGAAAGTAGAGGACCTCATGGCCACCTCAGGTATTGTGGACGGGCAAGCACTAGTGTCTTCTGCCTGGGTATGAAATATCTGGAGGTGGGGAAGCCTTAGCTGTTCCTCAGATAGAACCAGTCTGCAAACTGTAACTGACAGGAGATATGTGTGGGGAGGGAGGAGAGGGGAGAAAGTAATCTGCATATGCCGAAAACTGTCATCCCTGAGATGGAAAAAGGCTTCGAAAGGGAGCTGTGATTCTTTGGCAACACTGTAGTRGAAATAAAGTACCCAAGATTTTCCCATCCACTGACAATGAGAGGAAATTCTAAGTTATTTATTAGCAAAGAGAGTATTTTCCTTAKGAAAACATTTTTTTCAGTGCATTCTCTGCATGCTTTCAATACCTATAATTACATGTCCCTGCTCTAAGCAGCTAATGATTTACTTTCACACAGGGTACTCTATGAGGGACAACAAAAGAGTGGGATGGGGAGCATCAGGGCACTAAGGCTTGGGAGATTATGCAGAGATGATATGGGCACAGCATGGAGAAAGGCTTATTTTGCATTTGCATCCATTTTATGACTGCTCCACGTTGCTAAGCTAACATAAAGAGGCCTCATGTAAATGAGTCAAACCTCCCTGGGTAAGTGATTGAATGGATTTTAGTGGACACACATTCTTGTAGCAATCATGGTAGAGTGGTTTTAAACAGTGGCTGGAATATGAAATTATATTGGCATTGACTGCCTGGTTTGATATTGGCATGAGAAGCCTGGTTACCAAAGGGATTCCCCTGAACCTGTTTGAGCCTACCACAATTCCCAGCCAGTGATCCTCCAGGATGGCTGATGGCTGCTCCAAAACCATTAGCCTCATCACATTTCTGTTACCTTGGATGTTTTGTGGGAAAAAGCAGCAGAAGTCTGCTGTGTGAAAATGGGACATATTTCCATATTTCCAAAACATCTGTTGACATTATATATGCTGAGTAATCTAATTTCAAAATTGTCATATTTTTCAACATAGGACATCTGTGCTGGTAGGCAGTATCTACAAAATGCAAACAAAGATGGAATTAGATGTACAATAAATATGCTCAGAAAAATACTACTTTTCAGTAGAGAAGCAGACATGCAGTGTAACACTTTTATCAGCTATTCTCTTTTGTCAGGGAATGCTTTCTCCATTCAAYAGTCTAGCAAGAGACCAATATATAGGTTACATGCCCCAAGCAATTCTGAGACTATGGAAGTTTTCTATCCATGTAAAAAAGTTTGCTATCCGAGTCGTAGCTTCTAAATTCCCTTGGTACTTGACCTGTGCTGAATGAGTTGAATTCATAATGYCAAAGTTCTCCCCACACAAGGATAAGGCAGGTTTGGTCTGGGAGTCTCAAAGGCTCAYGTGTTACAGTTCTCAGTTGGTTAGCACCAAAAAAGGGTGGAGCTATAAGCCATACTCCTGTATCAAGCTAGGAATCAGAGTTTGGAATTGCTGTGTGTCTTTGTGAGACAAGATGTTGGCCTCTCATTTGCAGGATGGTACCTTATAAATTGTACAGTGTTCCTATGCTGTTATTGAGTCATGAGAGCTCTCACTTGCATAATCCTAATRGGTTTTGCATTCTAGGCAGTGCCTTCAACACCACCTTTTTGGATCAAAGGGATGGATTATCCTTTTTGGATATCCCCCTTATGTTGAAGTTGGACTCCTGCTTTTGAGACATGTCCTTCAAACACTCAGCTTCAATGTAAGAAGTGGGTACCATTCATACCTGCCAGAGCTTTTTATACAAAGCAGTCTGAGTTAAGTTGGTCAGAGAATGGCTAGAAAATTAGGTTCCTCTGAGGTCTCAGACATCAGCACATCTTTCTGAATWGTTAGTGAGAGGTGATTTATCTAGGCAGGCAGCTCGGTAAAGAGAAAGGTGCCAGAGAGTTTCCTCACTAATACATATATAATTATCAGGGAGAAAAATCYCTGACACCTACATGGGTTAGATAGGGTTTTCCCTAATTGCTTTCCTGATTAGAGTTACTCAAATTTTAACTGTGTTGTATTTTGAGTTTGAAGAAGATCTTTCCATGCTCCATGTTCCAGCTATCACATAGTGTCTTATAGGAAACACACCTGATAAGGGAGTGTGAATATAGAGCTATGAGAGACCTAGGTAGAGCTGAGAATTTTTTTGCATCAATCCTGGTGAAAGAATGAGGGGAACAGTGAATTGGGGARAAGGGCCAGAGCATGAGGGAGGTTGCACTACACAGAGATTTTCGAGTTACAGAGAGCTTGGTTTATCAGTCTTGCTGTCATCTTGTCACAATTACTGAGTTGGTGGGGCCTCTTCCACCAACAAAGAGTATTGCCCRATGCATTCCCACTTATCCTTCAGCAGCAGCTTGTGTTTCCAGGATTTTCCTGTCAAAAAAGTAAATAGATTGGTAATGACCAGTTTTATGTCATAGGGATTGTCCATTTCTAATGGAAATTCCAGTCAATTTCATCACAGTTTTTTTTTTAATTTATTTGAATTACTGTAGTGATTTTGAAAATTGCTATAGTTATGTATTGAGCGATAGAGTTCACAAGGTCACTTGTCTTGTGCCTCTTAAATCGYCATTTCTCTTTCTTTCCCTTCCCTCAAATTTTCACTAAATATGAGAGATGACACCTCAGTCTCTAAGGCAATTGAAACTGCTTTCATATCTAAATGTTTGAGCCCTAAATGAACAGTAAATAGAAAACTCACATCTACAATAGGCATTAATTTATCTATTTTACCTGAAAGACACTGTCAGATCCTTCAACACAAGCTCTTCATAGCTCTCCATTCATGTTGATCCTTCAACACAAGCTCTTCATTCACCATCTATGGAACGTACCAAGACCATGGGAATGTGGGGTTCAAAACTTTGCTTACTATTTTTCTCAAGCATGCATCCTTCACCTCTTCATAAAGTTCCTTTGGTCTGTGGAAGAGCAGCCTAAAAGTAGGCAGATGTTCACACTCATGRTGGTTATTTCCTCTTGTAGACATGAAATATTAGCTGTTGAAATATTTCCTCCATGAAACAGCTTTCGTTTTCCTTGTTTTCCTTTTTTTTTTAAATTGTTGTCACTAGCCTATTTCTCTGTTGTAAATACAATTGCCTTCTGGAAGGAGGGGGAAAMAGCTGAAAAAATTTATCAGGATCTTATAAGACGAAGTGTTTTACAACTCCTCAAGAAAGGGAGGCACGGTGACTTAGATGTGGTACAAATAGCTTAGAGAAGTGGTGTTTCTCATCTGAAGCACCTGCACAGCTACAAGTGTTTTGTTAACTTGGGCTATAAAGAAACCTTGTCACTTGTAGTCAGAGAAAGTTTGCCAAAAGTTATATCTACCTTGGTTAGAGAGTATAAATGTCATAGAGCGGGCTTTAAGTTTGTTTTTGGTGCTGCATATAAACATCTACATTCAAGATGTGTTYTATTACCAGCAGTTAGGCTCATCCTTGAAAGTATATGTCAGCATAGCTCAGTGGTGTGCTGTATGTCAGGTTTATTAATGATGAAAAAAATGCCCTTGATATAGCATTTGTTCCAATTTGCTTAGGTATCAAATCAGTTTGGAACCTCATGCTCAAKATTTGACATCAATATATCTGCAGATATTATAGAAACGATCCTGAACTTATAGTTCCCAGCAGTTGTTTGTAATGCAGCCTATTCTAAAACAAAATCTGGCTAAGAGGCAAAATTTATTTGATAGGGCAAAGACTTCCATGAATCTTTCACTGTGTTATGCTATTCATTGATAGTGTGAAATGTACTATTGGTTGCTACAAGGTATTCTGCTAGACTACTGTGCAAGTATTGAAGCTTACAGATGCGTTACATTACTGTGCAGTAGATTTATTCTTGGCATAATATCTGCTAATCATATATTATTTGGAAGAGAAACATTAGTTTATGAGTGTGAAACAAGATATTGCTTTAGAAGAATACATATAAATCTCTATGTGGAAGATATTAGGTACTGGTATAAAAAGGATCTATTTTCATGCAKTCTAGAGGAATAACATTTATCAAGGACTATTAAAGTTGAAAAATCAACCCTTCAGACTGGTAGGAAATAACAGATTGTGCATTTGCTTCTAATGACCTTCAATCTTTATATATGTTTCAATAAATTGTGGCAGGATATGCTGATACATCGTAGATGGTCTTCAGTTTGGAATTTCTTTATTGAGATAACAAAATGAGACATGCTCAAAGAAAAATGATAATTCAAATTTTAATACTCACCACATATAAAAATATCCTGGCTTGACCTTCGGAGTCATTTCAGTGGTTACAAAAGCTGTCTGTGGGTTTGGAGACCATGTCAAAATTAATGATACTCAATTTTWAAAGTTTCATTGCTAACCATTTCTTTTACACTTCTCTTTCATTCTTCAGTAAGGAAAAAATGAACTGTTTGGTGTAGAAAGACGAAACTTGCTTTCTAGCTCCACTGGAAATCTACTGAAAGGAACAAGCCAGTTTTGAAGACTGCTGTTGAGGAACTAAGTTTGCTAACCCTCTAATCCAAAACTATTACACTAGAACTCTTGGCAAATTGACTATCTTCACAKGTGTATATTTTCACTTCTCATGACATATTTGAAACTTAGCAATATAATTTTCAGTAATTGATGAGTCAAATTTGATTTGAATAAAAGATTTTTGAAACACAAAAATTATTATAGAGAAAATAATTTCAGATGCATAAATAACTGAAAAATAATGGAGGCCAGAATTCTTTCTGCACATGAGATTTATTGTCCACCAGAATAACGAAGCAAATGAACTTCAGGTGCTGGAGATCTTATAATATGCTCTCTAKAAATAGTGATTTATAGAGAACTAGTAAACAAATTTCATATATACTACAAGGTGATGTCCTGTTGTGAAGCTTCATGGTAAGCTGGAAACTGACTTTTGCAAATGATGTGCTCACAAAGACCACAGTACCTTCATGCAAATAGAAACCCTTCATGTAACTAAAATAGTGAAAATTGCTGTCTAGTACTTTTAGGATTTAGCATTAAGCATTTTGAAGTTTCAGCATATTATCACCAGAAACTATTTTTGGCTTCACAAGTTATTCTTTAAAGCCTGTTAAAATGAAATCCTCTTTCCCTTCATGTCTAAAAATAAGCATAGGTAAACTCTAATTTTCTGGAGGTTGTGATGGATGAGTGAAGTCCTCACAAAATCAGGGTTAGTTATAAGATATTTCAGACTTGATACAATTTTGGGTACACGGATTGCAATGAATTTTGAATGCCAAATTCAGGGCTTCAGCTGCATTTCCTTACGTTACATGAACAGTAGTGTTTATTCTTTATAAGGTGAAATTATTGTGCTTTTTCCAGTGGGCTTTGCTCTGACAATAACTATTATAAAGAAGACCCAGGCATTTCCATCCCCTCAGGAGGCATACAGTGCCTGGATAATAGCAAAGCGTTAGTGGCTTTGCTGCATGTAGTGTTTAGGGAATAGTCAACAGAAATCTCCCGCAGAGATGGAAGTGAGGGTCGTGTGTACTTGGAGCTGTGCTCGTAGGGTCTCTGTTTATCGTGGCAGAGGGAACGAGGGCTTTGRGGCCTGGGGGAAAATCTGGCAAATAAAGATCTGCCAGTTAACCTCCTGACAGTGAGGGAATATATAGGGAGCAGTTGTTGTGCAGGGCTTAATCATAAGCTTCCAAAAGAGTGTAGAAGGCATACTGRAAACAGGCTGAAATGTTTGGAAGGATTCACAGTTTAAAAAATGTGTTTAGAAATTATTATGAAAAGGCAAACACCTGAAGTGTCTGTCTTCTTCCATGAGGTACTGAATCTATAGATGATGATGTGACCATACATGTTGTTTACTGCACTCCTGATAAGCTTTTGTAAGTAAGATAATCTGTAATATCACAAGACATTGCTTGCACACTTGAGTCAAAATGAAACACCTTTCATGGCAAAGGCAGGATGAGGAAGTGTAAGAGACAAGACATTTCAGCAAATCTGATCCAGCTTATGATAAAATCTTCATTGTAATAAACATCTTAAAGTCTGCCTATATAAACAAGCTGAGAAAAATCCAATTTTAAAAAAGGTTTAAATATCTGAATAATAATTTTGACAGAATAAGTATGTGCAAGGTGCCAGTTATTATTGGATTGTGTATAAATGTATATCTATTTATATATACATATATTTGTAATACATAAAAAATGTGAAGTGCATATATTTGGGTGCATACATCCCAATTTAATCAATGTATTTGATTAAGCATAAAATAATGTGTTGTAGGAAAAAAAAATGTGATCTTATTGATATCAATGGCTCCAAGGTTTAGCCTCAAACACAAGACCATCTGCCTGTATGGGCAGACTGACTTGGAAAGAATGTTTTAACTTTTTCAAGTATCTAAAGAACTACCCCATGGGCAAAWCTCCTGGATCACACTGGTGTCCAGAGTGCAGATGAGATTTCTAGGAAGTGAAAATTTATGTTGTTGATTTCTCTGTATTTGAACAAAAGTAGCGGAAGTTATAGATGATTGAAAGGTAAAAAACACAGGTCAAAAATAATTTGGACATGACATTACCTTTGTGAAAAGAAGACAACAAGGAGCTTAAGCAACGGTAGCAAGAAAGGAGTTGGCAATTTTGAAGTTACACATGAAAATAATCTGGTAGGGAATAAAAACTAATGTAGAACACCAGATATGAACCATGTACTGCTCTGGAATGTTGTTCCCAATGTTGATACTGTTTTTCAGTGCATATAAAAAAAWTAAGTGAAAATGGGCTTAATACAGAGGAGACTTAGAGATTTCTTGAAGTTTCAGCGTTTTTCAGTTAGGCAAAGAAACTGGGGCAAAAAGGAGGATTGAGTAAGACACCAATTGGAAATCTTTCTCACGTTATTCAAGTGTTGCGGCTTAAAAAAGTTTAAAAGTTCTAGGAATCCYGTAACATACCTCTTGGCACTCAAATTATTCTTTTTGGAATTGACAAATTAAGAGAAATTTTAAGCTTCTGCTCAGTAGTAACACTGCCGAATGTAGTGCCAGAAAAAAAAATATGTTACCACTGCCAGAAACAAAATAGTGGATTTCCTAGACTTGTTTTTGATGTTTCCACCTGTTGTTGGTACCAGTTATTTGTGTTACCCAGGACTCCTTGAAGTTCTGGAGAAGGAACAGCAAAGAATTACATACACATTCCATCAGAGAATATAAAGCAGTTGATGTATGAAGCACTCAGAAAAAAACACATTTCCCCAGAGAAAACTGACAATTAACATTTATTTTATACCTGAGTGTATGTATGTAAAACTAACATCTGTGCAGAGAAGATGAATAAAAATTTTCACAGTGGAATATTTTTGAGCATTATATTCTCTCTGTGCAGTAGAAAGAATACCTGTTATTTATGTTCAGGATGCATCAAGAGCCCTGGAGGTATTAATGGGTTCATCATGAGACAAAGGGATACTAAAATGACATGGGAAAGGCTGAGATACTAGGAAATAAATTTAATTAAATTTCCAGAATCAATAATCTGTGTGGCAATGCAAAAAGTAAAAGAAATCCATTTCACTAAATATTGGGACTGTCAAGATTGCCTGTAAAGTGCTTTTTATAAACATCATGCAGAATAGGAGGGCACATCAACAGCTCTTTCAGAAAGGTTCATTCTTATTAAAAAATAAGCAGAATAGAAAAATTCCTTTGCAGATACTTGTTTTGGTGTACATGGACTGTGCAGTTAATTCCCTAAATGGCTGAGCAAGACTCTGTGAGGGAAGGAGGAGGAGCAGTAGAAGTACCTCTTTGATGTTCATGTCTTAATCCGGAATTGGTTTTGATTTGATGTTTGGAGTGGCAAGACTAAGCCTATGATTTGCAGAATTGTAAAATCTATATTCTTACTGGACTGTAACAGAAAAAGAAACCAAACAGGTGGATCTGCTCTCATTTGTACATCAAACTAATTCAATTTACATTTTGTGCTCTTTCTGATTCAAACTCGTGAGGGTTATGGRAAAACTGGGCTCTAGAAGAGAATTTGTCATTTGATACCATTGTTGGATTTAGTTCCAGATCAGATACATAAAAATAAGGGTCTGCATATCATCTGGGAATCTAAATTCRTAGTATAACAGCAGAGCTTGATTCAGTGTCTTAAACACAGTTATCTGGTGCCATTTGAAACTTAGACTTTTCTGCTTCAAGCTGTTCCAGAAAGGCTCATATTTCCCATATCTTATGTCACGTTGACAACATTTGTTTATCACAATAGCTGAAAGGACCAATTTTAGGCAACTGAATTGAATCTGCAGTAAGTACAGTTACTGGACCCTAAGAAACATCGAGCAGATTGGTAAGAAATCTCTGGTCTCCACCATTTGTTTTTACTAACTCTCCATTGCCTATAGTAGGAGCTTGGACATCTACTTTGTATGTAGACACCTAAAAYGTGTCTTTTATTTCCATGCTGAGTTTTACCCCATGTTGCTGGAGCAGTGCTTAGGGACTCAATTCAATTGCCCCCACCAAGATGCCCCCTACAACTGGAGCCACTGTGAGCATCTGTGACAGCAATGTGGCCTTGGCACAGATRGCAAAGGGCCTACAGTGTACCCATGCCCTTCTGGAGTGGTAGCTGGATGCAAGGCAGGCAATTCCAGGCTGTCCCAACGGCAGCAAATAGTTGTTTCTAGGCAAATAAATATTATCTGAGAAGATCGGAATAAAAGGTTAGCAAGAACCTTAAAAAAGTTTCAGAATGGACCCAGGTTATTAGAATGCTCCAATTCTCCTTTTCAAAAGAATTAGTTTTGTTAAAAGATTTAACTAACTTTCAGGTGTATTTTTAGAGGAAGAAAAGTAAKGTACTAATATGAACGCTTTACAAAGATGCAGTTTTTAAGTTCGTACAAAAAAGGATTCTGAAGACAATCACTCTAACAGGATTTAGCTCCTGGCTCATGAGGTCTGTAACCAGAATGGCACAGGCTCAGTCACTATCAGGGTTATAGCTGGATTTGGATCAGCAGCACCCACCCACTGCAAGGGATTTAGAATCAGAGTTTTTAAAATGGTGGAATTACTGAGAAGCCAGTTGTTTTTATGTGATTTTCTATTCCCCTGTGCTTAAATTGTGGGAAAAGCATGATTTTACTTCAAAGAGGTCCTAAACAGAAGGACTGCCTTAGAACCCTAGAGTGGGTTCAGATTTAGACATTCCAAACTACTTACCCTGCGATGCACTGGAATGTGGAAAAATTAAAATTCTGGAGCTGGCCAACACCCAATGTCATTTTATAACCAACTCTTGTTAAGTGTATTTTTAACAATAAAAGACAATGCTGAATTTTTCTAATGGATATTACTGATACTGAGCTTGTAGCTTGTGATTATGAAATCCTTATATTCAAAAGTCAAATTTTGTTTTTTGTGTGGTATAAATAGACAAGTTTGAAACTGCATTTTTGTTACTGCTGTAAATTGTGGTCTCATGATTATGTTGCACATGTGGTAAAATTTGCTACCTTGCCCCAAATCATTAAAACACCACAGCATATGCTGAAATAAGCATTAGTATCATGTTACCTAAAATAATAGAAAAATATTAAAATTGGATAGTTTTAACCTTGTATGTATTAAGCCCTACAGTGTTACATTTGAAATGAAGTTTCTACTGATGCCAAGATACAATATTTTAATGTTATCAAGCTTAAGGAATGTGCAAAGTACATCCTCTTATCTCTCATTGCTAGGAGAAATGACACAGCTCTAAGATCTCAGAAGGTGATTGCAGGATATCAAGTATGCAAAGACAGGCCAAGTTGAAAAGTCTTCAGAGGTCCCTGCTCTCAGTATGCAACTTCCAGATAAAGTTGAGAGAAATTAAATCCAGTGCTTTTCTGTGGATATAAATCCAAATTTCATCTGATGGCAAGTTTCCCTCATTGAGTGGTTTTAGCAGCTTTCAGACCTTGGTTCAAGGAGAACTGAAAWAATCTGCAAATTATGCTGTAGCTATTATGGCTATTTATTCATACGGTAAAAGGCAACATTATTCTGTCAGTAGATCTCAGCATCCTAGAAGGCACAGAGAAGACCTTGAAAAAGGGAATATATTTTCATGAAGATTATTAATCTCACTCTCCAAAATAATAATTGGGTTAATTAATAGCCTATTTCAAAAAGTACTAAGATTCTATACTATTGATCGTTTTCATAATGAAAACAAAGGAAATTMTAAATATCAACAATTTTAGTGCAAATGGCTTCATTAGCATGCAGCGGAGAGCATATGCCTACATTGTTGATACCATTTTTCTTGTTTAATCTATGGCAGCTACGCAAACTGGCAGCACTTAACATGATTATGTCAAGATCTCACACAAGTTAGCTCACAGCCAAGGGCTGACATCTAGAGTCAATATGCCAGGGCTAATTATGTTGATGTCAAAAGTTACCTTTCTTTATGCGTGTTAAATGTTTCACATAGATTAAAACATGTTTGTGTACTGTGAATTTTACCCAAAAGATTGCACCAAAAGGTCAGCAAGCTTTGATGTGATTTAATTACAAAATTGTTGATCATGTGTGCCTTGTAATCTGATATTATGATCAAAGTCAAGTGTGGGATTTGGAAAAAAAGTATGTATTAWGACTTTTAATTATGATTTTTGCTGGATGATTATGCCTGGGAGGACTTATACAGTCTGTATGTTAACCTTGAAAGAAATGCTTCTACTCTATCCACTGTACTTTGTTTTCAGTAATTCAGAGATGGAAGGTAYTATCATCCAGTTTTCTGTGAGATTTTGTGTGGTCTGTGGCATGCACACGTCAATAGGAACATGCACGTGTAAAGACGAACAGAGGCCCCAGAAATCCTCTTTCAGTCTCCAGACTCAGACTTTTAACTTTTTTTTTACAGAAAGGAAATGTTCAGGGTTTCCAGCTCTCTGCTCAGATTTCAAAGCGTTCCCTTACTACTAATGAAAGGCATTTTGATTATTTTCCAGTACTTACAATYCTCTCTTATCTTCTTCTGTTCAAATTTTAACATGGTCACAATTGCWTGGTGCTACAGGTGCATGGCTTAGCTGCAGGGACAAGCATGGGTATAAGTGAACCAAAAGACAAACTCCTCCCTCCTTTATCTGGTTTTCCTCAACCTCCCTCAAAATTGTACAACTATTTGGCTTACCTTTCTAGAGGGACCAACTCTGGGCAAGGTAATCCATAACWTTCCCTCCTTCTCTATTACCAATATGTTTGCTAGTTTATGAAAATTATAATCATGAGGAGAATTGGTATAAAAACAYATCACATTTCCCAATAGTAATCTTCAACTTTTGCTTGATCATATATTCATTGTGAAGAGGAAATGCAGTTTCTGTAGGTTTAAATAGTGTAAAATGGCTCATTTGTCCCCTTTTTCTTGGCATCTGCTGCTAGTGAAGTTGCCATACTGATTTCTTCTAGGAAAATATCTTCCAGAGTTTGGAGACACACATGTTGCCCATATCTTCTGCTTGTATTTTTTTGTATACATGGTGCAAAGAGATATATATAGCTGCCAGTTGTCATGCATACCTTAAATATATGCAAGATAACTGGTATTCTGGAATTAGAAATGTCTCTTTTTCCAGTGTAAGATTGATTATCAAACCAGATTAATGAACTGTTTTTTTCCTTTTCATGAATGAGAAATCAACTTTTTATCCTTTTTGGATGGATAAATATGTTGCAGCTCAGTTGAATTCTTTAATCCCTCTTTCCATTACTCTCCCTCCAAGTACATTTCTCCAGTAATGACAGTTCACAGAAAAACTCTCCAGAGGGATATAACATCCTGGCATAAGTATTTCTTTTTGGAAGCAAGTATTCTGAAGAGCTCTCCTTGTTGCCTAATGAACCAAACCCCAAACCTTGTATTTCATTATGGTTATGATTCCTTAACCCACTAGAGTCCCTCATCAAAATGTGGTCTCATTAAGTGAAAGAGGCACTGTGCACCACTCCATTAAAATGTGCTAAGCTAATTTGTTGTCTGACGTGAGATGAAATGAAATATAATTATTTCAGATCTGTTCCTAGTGGACTGTAGCATACATCATAAGCTGGAAAAATGTGTAAGACAGTTTGGTATTCCTAGTTCTGAGGGCCCTAATCTGAATGAGTATGTAAAGTAATGAGTCTAGAGAGGCATTGTCTTCTTTTGAGTGAGGAGAATGGGAACTTTGTGTTGTGGTCTGGATTGWGACTCGGCATCTGCAGCTTTGAAAGAAATTTGCAGCAGCTTGTGTTATGCCTGATGTTTGCTCACATATCCAGGAGGTGAGGGAGCAAGGAACCCTTCTCGAAATACACGCCCTGCTTTACAGACTGTGGGCATGAGGGCAGGCTCTAACTTCTTTCTTTCCCGTGAGGAAAAGAAGGTTTTGCACTGTCAGCTGGGAGATCTACAGAATGATTCTTGTACTTTTGCAAATAGAAATATGAGGTGAGCTGCAAGATGCTTTTATATAGTAAACAGTGTATTTGCCCCAAGGAATCTGTGATAAAAGCTAAAGATTAGGAAAAGAAAGAAAATACTTGCAACAGAATGGTGGAGGTGCTTTGGAAATATTTTATAGAGGGAAAATCCAATAAAAATTGGATTTACAAACAGAAATCAAGGCTTTGAGTATGCAATTAAGTAGACAGAATATCTGTAAGTGGGGCATGCAAGCTTAACTCATAAATGGGTGTTCAGCTTGCTGTCTATATGTAAGCTATCTGAACATATACTTGTGGTACCTGCATATAAARCTTATTGTTGTAAACCCTTATTTCACACAAAGCAAGTACAGGTTTTTATTTCTGTAAATTGCTAACATTTAAAATATTCTTAAATTATTTTTTTGAATGATAGTCTGAAAAGACACAGTGTAGATTACTTTTTGTGTTTCTGGAGGCACTAATGATCATAATTGAAAGGGCACAAGAGGATGAGGACTTTGTACTGAACTCTTTCCTTCCTCATCTGGTAAGGTGGTATCCAAGCATCCCACTCAACTGCTAGCATTTTCAACTGAAGCCTTCCACACTTGTGGATCAGTAAGTTGGTTCTGTTGTCCTGTGCTATGTCTCATACTATCAGTATGATAGGAAAGATGACAAGATGGAATATGAAGGGAAAAGATAAGGAGAATTAGCATGGYGTGTGATATTAAGCCATTTCCTTTGGACTGCACCATGCCAGGAGTCAGGAAAGCACACTGGACCTCTCTGTAAAGAATCTGTAAAGATGTTGACCTAAGCATCATGTGGGTCACTAAAAACTTGAATAATTCTTGAATATTTCAGCCCATTTAATTCCTAAAATGCCACTTTAAACATTATATACATGGTTGATACAACTGTTTAGTGAGCTCCCTTGGGTTTTTTGCTCCCTCTGAGAACCAGTTTGACTCTTCCTGTGACTGGGAACAATATTCCTGTTTGGCTTAAACACAAAGATTTGCAGGAAAAGAGAAAACTAGAGAAAGGTTTGTTTAAAGCTACAGGAAGTCTGAGACCCAAATCCAAAAGTCACATTGCTTACAATTACATAAACAGTGTTCCCATGCATTTATCCCAGTTATAACCAATAGCTAATAACAGATTATGGARGCCCAATGTGATTTATGAGCAGAAGTTTCTACACAGGCATTTGTGTGGATAAAAATTACTATTATTTTCTTTGCTATCCAAAGAAAGAAAATAATCGAATTCTTGTGGAGAATATAATTTTCTTTCATTTAGTTTTAAATGGCATTAGCACAGCAATCAGATTTTGAGATGAAAGATAAATACTTCTGGACCTGGTCTGTAAATGCACAAAACACTAAACAATAAATAGAACAACTCCCCCACCTTTGTATTTCAAAGGTCATTAGCATTTTGCTGTAGAGGCAGATACATAACTGCTCTTAAACTGTTTTGCCTCCAAGTGACCTCTTCTGCTATTTTTAAACTGCACTAAGTAGCCTCTGAATGTTAAAAAACCCTGAAATTTAAACATAAGGATTATTTCCAAGAGACTTTGATATCACAGTATATTAATGCTGTTAACTGATGATCACTTCTGATGGTCCTGTACCTTCCACTGGTGAAATTTAAGAGATTATTGTAAATGTGTAACAAACAGTAGGGAGAAAACAGTCTAGCTCTGTCAGAAGAAAAGGATATATAATAGCATTAATCCTTAAACTGCATCTGAACAGGCACAGGAAAGCCAGTGTCTTGCAATTATAAAAGGCAGCAGTCATGATGTGACAAAGACAACCCCATGTGGTCATCTCCAGTGATCAGAAAAAAGGGAACTAAATAAATAAGGGCAACAACCCAGTTCTCAGCAGCGGAGGGAACATCTGCCTGTGTGTAGGGGGGCAGGGGAGGGGGGCAGGTGAGGCAGCACCGATGGGCACTGTGGTGTGTGGGTGGGCAGGACAGGTAACAAAAGTGAGGGTGGGGTACCAGGGAGGGGATGGGMAAGTCTTGGCTCAGGGGTTGCCTTCAGCTGCCTCACACTGCACCTCTGTAACTTTTGGAGTCTGAGYGCTGCGTTGTAGACTTCTTCTGTCTCGATTTGTAGACAGGAGAAAGATTTCCTTTTTAATCAGGGCATGCTGCAGAAAACCCAGAGGAGATTATTGCTTCTGGTTCATGCTTTTTATTTTCTAACAAAGGAGGCTATCTTGTTACTTTCTCATACTAGGTCAGAGCACGTATACAGCATTTCACATGTCAAGTGGCTTTAATTACCCTTCTAAAAGAGAGTGATTAGAAATAAAGCAAGTAGTGTTAAATCTTTGGACAGACTACTACTGAGGTTTTCCTAGAGTTTCATTGGATAGATTCTTTTGACTGCGGTGAGAATTTGCCTGAGTAAAAAATGAAAAGAGCCTTTGGTTATAGCTTTAATCACTGCATCGAGCTACTGGAGAAATCAATGCCACATTCATTTAAATTTCCCATATTGGAGCCTGCTGTAGGCCTCATGAAACCACTGCCCTGCCTTTATTACCCATGCACATCTCAGATGCTGATTTTTTTCCCTGTTTCCTTACAGGTGGATTGCTACTGTTCCAAGTAACTGCAAGATGTGTCAGCAGCTGCTGCTGTTATTGATAAATTGTGCAGCCGCTTTGGCTAGGACACACTGAGGTGCCTTTGAGGGAGCGAAATAAGWGGATTTAAAGGCAAAGCCCTGGATAGAGTGATGTATGAAGTGCTCAACCTGCCTGGGTGTGAATGGYTGTGTTAGGCTGATAGCTGCGCTATAATGTGTTCACAGTAATGTCTTACTGAAGGCAACACTACATAGTTTGAAAGGCCTGGGTAAACRCTCTATGGATGCACCCCTCCTCAAACAGACCTCAGGGCAGTGTCTCACCTACTTCCCTCCCTTYTRGGGGAAAGAAGGATTTTTTTWATAATTATTTCTCAGGGGAGAGTTTGCTCCCAGTGATGTGCCTGATTTTGTCTGTTCCTCCTTCTCTCTGGTTCTTCGTTTAYTGGGAAGACCTGAGTTTGTTGCCCTTTGTCCTTCTCCTACAGCTAGGGTAAAATACATGGAAGGCTCTCTCTCCTCTTTATTGTCCTGCACACACAAAGTTGTATCACCTCACTGGGATCCTTCCTTCAACTTTYAGATTTTGGCATGGGCTTTTGCTGCCCTTTTCCTTTTCTGTCACTTGCAAGAGGATGTTTTTTCCTCTGTTTTTATGGGTTTGGATCTGAGGGTAAAAAAGTTCAATAAACATTGAAATAAAGACACAGTAAAAGTAAGGGAGGACTCACACACAGAGCCCAAGGATGTGCACTCTTTTGGTTATGTACATAAAAGGCCCTTACATTTCTGTGCAAGAGGGAATGATTGCTTTTGAAGGCATATTCAGGGATTTTCACAGAAATGTTTTGTGAATATCAGTGGATGAAGACTTACATTTAAAGTAGTCAATGATAGAAAAAAAATTGGCACAGAAGCTTTTCAGGTTACATGAGTTACAAAAATGCAATACAGTATGAAAGCATGCTGTCACTGATTCAGAGGGTAAGCAAGAAGGAAGCAACCAGCACATTGAAAAGGCAAGCATTAGGATTTAAATGTAGAAAAGAAGATGGTGCCTTTTTGCTCAAATACCCAACAAGCTGTTTTGCACTTGATAAAGCAAAACATTTTGCTGGTATTGTCACATTGTTTTTAGCTGACATTTGGAAGTATGCATCTATGATAAACATGTAGGAGAAATAACCTGTATCGAGATAACAGGAGGTRTGATTAGATCATGAGCAATCCAGATCCCTCAGCAGAGAAGTGATATTCACACCAGACTGAAATGCAACTAGACAGCTTGTGAAGAGATTAAGGTTTGCATGACACAAAGCTGGGAGCTGGTCTCACAGCATGATGCAGGCTTATAAAACAGGCTTTCCTCTGTCCAKACAGACACCTTCAAATCAGTCACCCTGAAAGGAGATGATTGCTTCGAATTTAGGCAGGGTGCCTGGCATGCCTGTGAGCTTGTGGCTGACAAGGGGCAAAGCAGAGCACTAATGTAATGGCACATGTGGGAGAGTGAGACCTGGTGCGCTGGAGGTTACAAGGGGCTGCCTAAAACACATAAATACTCAGGATATTCTGTTCTGCTGGTAGAGTSGATCTGGCTTGTAGACTAATTTAGAGAGAGTTTGCCTTGGAGGCATGACAAAATGTTCTCAATTCTGCCTGTTTGGCAGACATAATATTGATGTTCTGCTGAGTTGCTGAACAGGTCTTCACCATGACCCGTGATGCAAAGTAYCAAAATATTTGTTGCCAGAATATCTTTGTCATCCTGAATTTAAACATCATCTAATATCTCCCTGCTTTGTTTCTTTCAATTATGTGGMTTTGACTGTTTATATAAGAGATTGAAAATAATCAGATAGTCTTTCTTTGCAGAAAAAAAAAAAGATTCTACAGTTTGCACTTTTGTACATCATTTTTACTTAGCTGAAATTTCAAACTGATGTCACATTTTTGCAGAAGCAGTTTGGTAGAGACTTGGGATTTTCTTTGTTCATTTCAGTTGTTTCTCAACTGGTAGAGTTGTTTTCAACAAAAAAAGTCAGAGTTTTCCTATTTTTCATATTCTTCATCTTTCATCACAATTTAATTATTTTTACTCAAATCCAAAATATCTGGAAGAGAAAAGATACTGCATTTGGTTGAATTAAACATACTTCATATAGTGAGCAGATTATCAGGTGTTTATAATGTTTGTTTATCATAGCAATCTTTTCTCTCTGCAACTATAAGGTCAATTTGCTTTTTAAATTTAGGATCCTTTGTTATATTTTGGTTGTCATGCCTCCTTACTCCCATCTCCAGATGTCTCAATAATTTGAAAGAGAGTAGGGATTGCACATCATTCCTGCAGGGGACACAGATGAAAGGATCAAGGCTGAAGGGATAACACATTAAAAGAAGCAGAAAGAATTATTATTGCCAAGTCCAACAAGCTTTCAGARCAGGGTGTCAGAATGGATTGACTTCAATAAAAAAAATTCCCCTACTAACAACTGTGTTAAATGTMTGAGTAAGAACCTCAGGAATTGGACTATAGTTTGATATTTCCACATTCACTTTGCATGTCAGTCAGCATTAGTGACTGTCTGGGAAGCTGACACCATCTGAAATAGTTCAGCTGTGAGGTATTGGCAATGATTAGCCTTGTTTCAAAGCACCATTTGGGGTGTAGATTACTGTCTTTACCCGTGGCTTATTGRCTGCTATGTTCTACTATATCTCATACTTGTTGCAATCCATTTTAAAGTCTACTTTGAATATGAATACTTTGTGGTAGTGTCACCTTCTCTAGCAGCTCTTCAGCATACTTTGTCCTTATGCATAACTTACATAATGGATGGAAAATGGATGGATGAATGGAAAACATCAGTACTACTGGATATAGCCTGTGAATATATTTTTGTGGGTCTAACAGCATGTTTGGGCTTCTACTGGAACTGATAGAGSCTGAAATTATTGAAAACTCACTCTTCTATTTTATGTTTCTTAACCCAAGCCAGTTCTTATTGAGCTGCACTCCAGGAGCAGACAAATCAGCAGGTGGGATGGAAAATTTTGGTTTTTGTTAGTGTGAATACGTAACCATGGGGTCTCTACTCTAGTGTGATTATGTCCTGAGAAGTGACAMTGCAAAAATACTTCTTTTATAAATTTGTTCCCACTCTGCAGGACCTATAGATTTATTTATAATAATGACATTAAAAGGAGATATTTCCTAAAGGCCAAAGACGAAGCTTGAAATAGGACAAGTGATAAATATTGCCCTGGCACTGGGGTTTACCCAGGCTTGAATCAGGTTTGCCAAAGTGTCAGCAAATTACTAAGTTGAACCTTGGCTGCYGATAGCTTTGATCCCTTTGTCTCTCCGGCACTGCAGCAATCCTTCCTTACATCAGAGACCACACGGGAGCTTGGCTTCCCAACCTCTTCTGGCTCAAGGGGTGGACGCAGGGTGCACAGTGGTAACCAYGTCAGTGCTCTGTTACCTTCTCTGGCAAAGAGAAGGGATGTAACMAAAGCCCAGGCCTCAGATGGGCGCTACAAACTGTGCTTTAGCCTGGGGGTGATAAGGACTGTTAGAGCAAGAGCAGACCTTTCACTTCAGGCTTCCAGATCAAAGAGCTGCAAAAGGAATCTAGCTGCACTTTTGTTGTTATATCACAATTTTTCACAGAGCTCACCATGATAAAGCACTTAAGATGCTGTCATGAAAGAGTAGTGTGAGTAAACCCCAAATCAGTGCATTAGAAACTGTAGAAACAGGAGAGCTTTACTGCCAAATATCATTGCTGTTGAACTTTAAAGAAGCAACAGGCAATCCAGAGCCCAGCCACCTAGCAACTGAACTCTGAATTGTAGAACAGCTGTCAGGAGTTGATTCCTATAACTGGCAGGAATCAAGAAAAAATAAAAACACTTCCCATCATCAAAATATACTGTTCAGTTGACCTTTTTGTGAATCCAGCCATAAGCACCATTCCTGCCCTCACTGCTGGCTTCATTATGTGGGACAAAAGGTATAATTGGATAATTAGGCATACCATAACATAAAGCCTTGTGTGTGCTTTCCTGTTCTTGTTTTCATGCCAGGCGGGTCAGTTCCCTGATGTGAAATGTCTTTTCAGAAGTCACTTATAATCTGTTTTCTTTCTTTTTGTGGATATAATCACATTTATGTTTTAATTGATACTATTTGAACTATAGATGGATRTTAATTAGGCAATGATTCAAACCCCAAAGGAACTACATGCCCAAATACCAACCTGTATTGTAGAGGATGTGTCTTTTCTAGGTGGACTTATCACATCACACTCATGTTTCCCCAGTGCATTGAAGAATATTTTCTGGCTAACTGATAGATGGGAAAAGAAGAGAATGGCAAACTGAAGTTTTGGAAAATATGTCCAAGGAAATGTTTTTCTAGACAAAGGTTTAGGGAAAAAAAGCATAAATTATACCTGTTATGGTTCAGATTATATAGGTCCTTAGACATGCAAGTAGTCAGCTTTGACAGATAAGAACAGAAGTTGTAATTAGTTTAATATAGGAACTTAATTTCAAACATAAGTCCGATTGATTATTTCAGAATCAAACACCTTGACACGCTGCCTCACATCCTTTCTTTTATAATTGTGCCATATTTTTTCTGCTGATATTGCAACAGTTGCACTCAATTTCTTAGCTCTTCAACACAGTTTGAAAAAGCGCTTGCAAAAATATGGAAAGAGACTCATCTGATTTTCCTCTTTATCTGTCTGTCTCTCACACTAACATCTTTTAAATTTTTCAGAGTAGGTGATGGGATTTGAATGTTGTAACCAGCCCTGGCTCAACTTAGTGGACTGTAGGGAAGTAGGGACCCCTATTGGAAGTCTCGTGTCCCAGCCATGTTTTATATGTTGATCCTTACAGGTCAGAAAAGCTTTTACCTTTTCAAATTGTCCTTTAAAGATTCCTGTACTATTTCAGACACAGTCAGACACCACTTTGGTTGAACTCACACAGAAGGTAGAATCCCAGTAAGGTTTCAACTTTGGATGTAATTGGAGGAGACAAAATTCCAACAGATTTCAATAGCTTCTTGGTAGTTTGTGCCTTTACCAGTTTTATCTGCTTGTCGAGAACACTGAAAAAACACTGGAGTTTGGCTTGAGGAAAACATCCTTCATGTTTTTTAAAACCCCAGACAGAATCTGAGATGGGTGTCCTTGAATAAAAGAGGTATGAGAACTAGGAGGAAGCTTAGTGAGCAAATGGTGTGGAATATGATTTTCTAATTTTCTTGTCATTTCAATATACTTCAGAATGAATGGGGATGGGCCTAGGTTTCTCAGCACCACATTATGGAGATGCTTTAGCAAACAAAAGACTCCAAAACACTCAGCTTTCAGTATGTTATCTCCTTTCTTTCCCTAGTAAATTTTTCACTGTTATGAAAGTCACATACCTACATTTAAGATGTTATTCCAGTGTAACTTGTTTTCTCACAACAAATGAACTCTACTTTCATCTTGCAATGTGCCAAATGTATCTTTGATGTTTTAAAATGTAATTAAGAGTGACTGTGTTTTCATTGATACTTATGGTGCACATTTGAGAGGCAGCAAAAAGGTAGAAAAAACGCAGTAGCAAATAAATATGCCTTTAATAGTTATTATTTTTTCTGGTATAGGATGTGTTTAATGGRCAGTATATGTGAAGATGAAGCTTTCAGTCTTTAAAATCTAAAACTTGAGTAATTTGCTACAGCTGTATGTAGTGTCTAGGACAAATTCTGTCTGGAGCACACCAAGTGAACTGGCAAATTTGCAGAGTGGAGCTGTTCTGAGAACAGCTGCAAGGTGAGCTTTACATACTTATCACAGCAAATCATGATTCAGAACCTGTGATTGCTGTTTAACTATGATGGGAGAGCAAAATGAACAGCAACAACAAAAATAAAAAAGAATGTGGCTACCTGAAAACATTGTTTCTGGCTAATGGCTTGCAGTCTCTGAGGAGAGGGGCACACAGGAGCTTCCTACTCCAAGAGAAGCCAGGCTGGAAAGAAAGGCTGGACAGAACCCAGGAACCATGTGAGCTTTGTTTTCTAAGTGAGCAAGAAGCTCTGGGGACAGGATAGGGGTGATGAGGTATCCTGCAGTGAGCACTGCAGGACAGTGAGCAGCTGGGCTCTTTAGTGCCTCCCCTGGGGTAGCCCACCCTCTGTGAGAAGCTTGGCTGAAAAGGCTGAAATGAGGTCAGTCTCTCRTTTTTCCACATTCCCTGGTTCTACCTGGGAATTCACTTGGTTATTTTAGCTGCAACTCCAACAGAGAGGGAGGATACCCTCTCATCGCTTGGACATGGGAGGTAAGAAAGGGGCTGGGTGCCTCTTCCCTCCATAACACTCTGGGCACTTTTCTTAACCCCACAAGGCCTGCTTTATTTCACCAACCCATGTGCCASAGACCTATCTGTTAGTGGGGACTGACAGCTCTCTCTCGATCTGCAATAGCATTCACTGCTGCTCGGATAAGCAGATTGGATCTCAAATGAACTTGAAACACAAGATGAYAGTTTGGGAAATGTAAAATTGAAATATGAATGGGTTATATGCTACTGCATGTGTGGGGGAGGAAAACGTGATAACYGAGCAGTTTAAATAGCAGGGTTCCCCTCTGTTTCTTTTCTTCCTAGTGCTTGTGGTAAATTACGGGCTTAGTACTCAGACTCCAGTGCATATTTTACCACCTTGTTTCATAAATCTGAATACAGCATTTAGTGGGAGGACAGCCTGTAATTATGTTGTAAGTTATCAAACAAACTGCAGATGTATAAATGTGAGGGTAGGCTTAACTACTTTGTTTTGAAAGGGAACTTTAATATTAAACAAATGTGTACTTATTGGAAATGGCAGTGTTGAAAGCCTGCATTGTGAATCTGACTTAATAAACCTAATCTTTCCCTAAAGCTCTGTATATTATGGAGAAGTAATAAGATATCTTGACTAACTAAAATATTTTCCTTCATCTTTGAAAAAGAACCCTACTTCTAAAAGTAATTAATTGTTTGATTTAAAGCATCCCATGTACATGACCAGATTTTTAATATTACCTGTACAGACATGATAGATTGCAATAATGAGGCAAGTATATAAACAGTGTGTAGTTAGAAGACATAATTTAAATGTTTGTGGGCATTTAGAGAGAGGAAAAGTAATATATATTTGCATCTATTTTTAGAAATCCTTCCTGTAAGAATCAAGCTTTGACAAACAGAATTAGATATGAACCTCCAACAAAAATTGCATTTGAACCTAAGGCAAATATTTAATATTTCTCAAGACCTGTGCTTTGTATTTCTTCACTTTTTGCTGCCTTCTTTTCCTTTTTTTCCTCTTCACTCAGGACAGAACAGGAATATCACAAGAAATAAACAATTTTTAGAATAAGTCTAATTCATCTAAAAGATGTACCCTGAACATTATTGTTCAGCCCACTTTTATATGMACAGTAGATTTGGATTATTCATTCACACACAGATGAATGTGGGTAAAATGAGCATTTCTGTTAGGCAACAGGAACTACTCTCRAACCTTTTCAAAGTTTTCCAGCTTTTTACTTCTGGATAAGAACAAGCTGCTGGTATTGGTACATTATGGGATATKTGCTACGAGGATAAAGGTTTTGTCAGTTGTCCCACAGAGCTGTTAGTTTAAGTGAGCAGTTAAAAAAAAATTTTTTTTCTCTTCTCATTATCATTATCTGAATAATGATAAAAGGAAGTCCRGACATTTAAAACGTATTTGGTGTGGAGAAATTTGCAGTTATTGTCAGSTGGGACAAACAGGAATCGGCATGAACCATTCTGAGTTGGTGATCTGGCTTTGAAATCCATGTCGTTACTGTTCCAGAGGATTTGTTAATAATTGGCTATACATGTCTAAGAAGCAGAAGGTACTTGTGAAGATAAGTAGTGAAGGAGCAGTGTGCTGTTCTCAGTACTGAGGAACAGAAGAAAGGAATGMGAGAGGAAAGAAGTGGAGCAGGGAAATGGGAGCCTTGTAATTCACATGACTCTCGGTGGGAAGACTGTCTAGAGACAGGGGTGTGACAGATGGACACAGGGAGTCCATTCACTACTTGTACTTGAGATATTTGCTTTCTGTTGCACTTTRACCTTTCATCTGAATATGTCAACTCACCTGCTGTGGAACCAGCATCCAGAGCTTGAGTGATCCATAAGGACATGAATATTTTTTGCTGGATCAGGCACTTTCTACATCATCTAATACCTAAGGCATAAAAAGTGTCATTACAGCCATCTGCAATTTTTAGCAAAGGTTAATGGCTTTATGGCTTTAAAGGAATTTTCTTTTTTGATTAATCCATCCTACAGCAAATAATGTGACTAAAATTTCTTGATGGAATATTTCCAATGCTGTTAAAGGGCGCCATAATAAACCACAAGAAAGTGCTATCATAATTTCTTCTTTTTCTGTTAGAGAACAGAGATTTATGAAGAACCTGGTTAAGTAGAGAATTAATGAATGACTGTACTAATTGTTTACAAGAGCAAAGAGCTGAGAACTTGCTGCAACAGGAAAAACAAGTTATAGGGAAAAGAGTTGCATTTCTTAACACTTAGAAAAGTATCTCTATAAACTGGCCCTTTCTCAAGAGACCAAGCAACTGCTCTCAGGAGATCAAGTACTACTTTATTCATGCTGGATTCAGCAAAAATGTGTGCTAGTAGACATACCTGACTGCTTTCATGGTTAGATCAGCTTCAGTGCCTGCAGCTGTGGGAGTACACAACGTTTTCCAACAACACCAAACAATTTTCTACAAAGGTCTCAAACCTTCTCAAAAAGTTCAAAAATCCCTTTTCCAGTGGGTGAGTGTGATAGCTCAGAGRACATACTTGAAGGCATGATATAATGGACAAGAAAGAGTACCTGGGYCTGTGCTGTGTGAGTGTTAAAGACAGACTGTTAACACAAGAGGATGCAGAAATCTCAGCATRTAAGTCCTGATCCTAATGTAATTTGTGAGTTATACGCACACTATAACTCTTTTGGGTCTTGAGTTGAATTTGAGTGGCTGAAAGGTTCAGAGACAATAACCACTACATTTCTTTAAGTAAATTCAGCTCCTATTTCTTTCAATATAACAAAGAACAAACCTGAAAATATATTTTCATTTTAAAATTAGCTCACRTTAATTTTTACCATAATTATGCTTATTCAGTTAACTCCTATGTAATTTAATAGCAAAGCTTCAATACTTAAATTCAGGCACTGTATTGGGTCCTGGGGACCTGGTCCTGATCCCATATGCTTTACTGATCAAAAGTYATAAAAGTCATAAAAGTCATCTGATAAACAGGCACACCAAGTGTATATGTATTTAATCTAGCCCAGTTGCAAGATAACTGGATTTGCATTAAAACCCATTGCATTAAAAAAAGGAAAGCCTAAGCAAAGTGTCAGTATATCGGATTTGAGGTAGTCCTAGGGTGTGCACATTGAGTGTTATGATAATTTGGRTGGTAGTTGTTAACTTCATAAAGCTTTTGTGGATTTTGTACCAGAACTCCGCTTCTGTAAGTTTTTGTGATTGACTCAAAGTTAGATATCATTCATGTCTAGAGTCCCATGCAAGAGTAGGTAGATCAGTAAACATGCTGCTTTTGAAAATGTGTCCTTTAGAAGATCTGCTGTGCATTATTATTTGTATTTTGACTGAAAGCAGAGACCTCGCCTCTGGAAACAGAATCAAAAAATATGAGTTGGAGGAGACCCACAAGGATCATTGAGTCCATCTCCTGGCCCTGCACAGGAGGACCATCCCCAAGATGGTCACATGTACCTGAGAGCATTGTCTGAATGCTTCTTGTACTCTGGCAGCCTTGGTGCAGAGAGCATTTCCCTGGAGAGCTTGTTCCAGGGCACAACCACCCTCWGGGTGAAAACCCTTTTTCTGATATCCAGTCTAAACCTCTCATGACACAACTTCAGGCCTTTCCCTTGGRTCCTGTCACTGTTCAACACAGAGAAGAGATCCTTCCTCTGCCTCTCCTCTTTCCCCTCATGAGGAAGTTGAAGATTGCAATGAGGTCTCCCTTCAATCTTCTCCAGACTGAATAGACCAAGTGAYCTCAGCCACTCCTGATATGGCTTTGCTTCAAGGCCCYTCACCATCCTTGTTGCCCMCCTTTGGACATTCTCTAACAGCTTAATGGGTCTTTTTTACATTGTGGCGCCCAAAGCTGCACACATTATTCAAGATGAGGCTGCCCCAGTGCAGAGCAGAGTGGGACAATCCCATCCTGTGCCTGGCTGGCTGTGCTGTGCCTGATGCCCCCAGGACAAGGGTGGCCCTCCTGGCTGCCAGGGCACTGCTGTCAACCTTCTGTCAACCAGAACTCTCAGGTCCTTTTCTGTAACGCTGCTTTTCAGCCTCATTCCCCAGTCTGTCTSTACATCCAGGGTTGCCCCATCCCAGATTCAGAATCTGCCACTGTCCCTTGTTGAACTTCATAATGGTTGGTGATTGTTCTATAATTAGTCAAGGTCTCTCTTTCTGCAAAGTGCTGTTCATGATTGTGACATGACACAAATATTTTTTCAAGTTATCTTCTGATCAAAACTCCTGGTTTAATATGAAAACTCTTCAATACTTTTAAGAGACGGTATAAAATCACATATGGGACAAATTTTCATGCCTTTTTTTTAGCATAGGAAAAATGAAAATGAAGGTCCCTTGAAATGGCCTCTTATTTTAGTGGTATCTGCACAATAATTTGGAAGAAGTTAAAAGTACTACTGTATCCTTTGTTTCACTAATGGCATTCATTTATTGTCCTTTCATGCTTTTATTTATGAAGATTTGGTGAAGTGAGAAGCAGGACTAAAAAAGTAGGACTAAAGAAAGTAGAAATTATTTTTTTTGCCCAGGGTACAAATTAAGGACCAAAATGTATTACAAGTATGAATTCATCAGTGACAATCTAATTGAATCAGGATGTCTCTGCATGCTTGAGACTGGCGACAGCTGCTCCGTTAACATATATTTCTATCTGTGTAGATACTGGGACACAAAGGAGGAAATTTACAACCCATGAATCCCTCAATGGAAAAAACAAAATTGCATTGATACTTTTAACCTCTTTCCCAGTAATTGTGGAGATATTTCCCATATGGCCAACTTTCARTATGAAACATCTAGTAGTGAAAGTCATCCACACATGCCCTCAATCTCTATAGATAATAGGCTGATAACACGCAGATGCAATCACAGCCACCAGCAGAGACAAGCTCCACTACTCGCAGCATAATGAAGAAGCAAACTTGATGAACACAACAAATGTGTTCCTCAGAAAAACAGAAATTTCTTCCCATGAGAAAAGGAAAAACAAAGAAGGTTGAACAAGTGGGGAGGAGTTTGGTGAAGTATTTGTGCTACAGATTAAGAGGCTGTATTTATTATTAATCTATGCCACAATAACTGTAAGTAGCATGGAAGTGAGCTGGAAGTGTGAAAGAACAATGGAGTCTGTACTTTCTAGCATTCACCACCATCGCTGTTCTTGAAGCAGCAGGCAGAGACAATATTGCAGAAATTATAATTGGAGAATCTGCCTCTGTGGGCCAGGACAGTCTAATTCCACTCAGAGGTCTGCAGGGCACAGCAACCAGTGTATTGAAAACTGCTACTGATGCACCAAATAAGCATTTTTTAAAGTCAAAAGTATGTCAGTCACTCTGATGACTCGGCAGCCACCCAACAACCAGTAACTAGAAATGTATGGATCAGCATTTGAGAGAAGTTTATGAAATGAAGTTTTATTAGCTCTTCAGAGAAATTCATCACGACACAATATTTTTCTTATTTACTTTTCTTGAGAAGCTAAGTATTTTTTATAAGATAGCTGAATGACAATGGTTTTGAAAGTCATAATGTTCCTCAGATACAGTACTGCTTGTAACTAGTCTCTAGAAACAGCTTTCTAGWGAGAGAAACACAATAACATTCCAGAGAGACAGATTGTGTAGTAAACAGGCCTCATTTTGTATTAATGTAAAATTAATTGAATTGATTAGAAATTTGGTCTTGGTTCTACCTCTCTGAAACCATGGAAAGGTTTGCTTATCCTTCTAGCTCCTTCAGGTGCCAGAGATTTTAGTGTGAATTATTTATACCATTTGTACGCACAAAAGCCAAAAGAAGCTTCTTAGCATCTTTATTAAAGTCCCGTAGAAGAAACCTAAAATTCCTGAGTTTTTGCAGTTATGCAATACAAATTTATATATTACAAAGTTCCCCTGTTTCAAAGGAATTCTAGTGAAAGTCTGGTCAAGCAGGGGCAGTAAGTGTTGGAAAATTGTCCAGACTATTGCTTTCTGTATACAGTCTATGATAGAATCATAGAATGGTTTGAACTGGAAAGAACCTTAAAGGTCATCTTGTTACAGCCCCACTAACATGGGCTGGGGTGCCACCTATTAGATCAGGTTGTCCAGAGCCATGTCCAGTCTGGTCTTAGGCTCTTTTTTCTTCAAGACTGCAAGAAGTTCTAAAGTTTGTAAATAGTTTACAATCAGTAATTACTTAAATTTAGTGAACATATTTTTCTATTTATAAAATGTTCAATGCTGTCCCATGCTTATCTTTCCTTCATGTCATAGAATAATCAATTAAAAATGTAATCTCTACCTTCTGGAAAATCCTTTGTAGAGGTTGGATATTGGCTCTGAGACTGTTACATCTGACCTATTAGTCAATTACAATTGATTTGGAAATTGGCATGCTGCACACATTTTTGCCTGTACAACTTCTCTTCATGATGACTTACAGAAGAAAASCACAAAAAATGAAGACACTAAATTATGTAAAAAATAAAAAGGAAATAAATAATTTTGTGTATGTGTGTCTGCATCCATCCTAGTGATTCTGTAAGAAATGGGGCAAAATTTCAAATTTTCAAAAATCTAAAGAGGGAGAATCGTGTACCATGTACTATTACTCAGATTGCGTGTGCCTTGAGGTTTGAATTTTCTGTGGGCATAGAAAGGTCACAGAATTTAATGCTTGATCAAAAACATGATCAAATACTAATCCCTTATTTGTTTTTAGTTTTGTCCCTCAACTTCTACATGATTTGCATGATTTTTACTGACATTTGCTTTTCTGACTCCTTTGGCTTTTTTAAAATTCCAGCTTGCACATAATATTTTGCACATGAACATGTGCTGTAGATCCAGTTCTGTACAGTGCTCTCAAGCTAAACAAAGTTCATATGATCCCCAGGACCATTCCTGAAACCATCAGCACCTTGTTGTATTAGGTGTTTGTGGTCTGTCAGGCAAGTTGTGTTTTAAAAGGAAAGAAAAGCGCCTCACAAAAACATACACAGTTGATCTTTACAACTATTTTTAGTTTGTGTCAATCTTCTATGGCCCTGGGCAACAGAGGCAAAATGCCAGCCTTGGCAATCTTTTCAGRCACTCTAATATGCCAAGTTCTGGCAGCAGCACATTTTTATCAGAATTGTTTTCCAGTCTCAGTAAACTGCTTCAGATGCTGGTGTGCCTGTTGTGGATATGACATCCGTGGAGACCACAATGATTGCAATCAAAAAGTAGCAGAGAAAATAGAAAGAGTTAGTGTCAGTTCTGATTCTCACTATCCCTTTCATCATGACAATAAATTAATACAGCTCAGCCTCTGCTCTGGTAAGCTTTTTCCATAAGAACTAGGTATTAGAACCCTAGTGCTTAACATTCACAGTGAAATATTCTGGTGTTACAAATGTAGWGGAAGTGTAGTATGAAATGCAAAAAAGTATGTCTGTGCAATGTCATGATAAGAATGTACACGCACAGAGGAGTAAAGAAATTTGAAGCGATGATTCTCACAGGAATTTTAACTTAGTCCTCTTCTACCTTGCAGAGAATTTTCTAGCACTTTCTTTGGCAGCTATTTCTAGGTCTACTTGCAGGGTAAATGTTTTGTTTATCCTGGAAATCATAACTTTGATTTGTTTGACGTTTTAATGAGTGTGAATTTCTTAACCTAATGTCACAAAAATATTATCTTAAAGGATTTTTTTTTCCTTTTTAAGAGTGAATGCTTTCCATCCTTTAAAAATGTAGACATGTAAAAAGAAAAAATAGTAAATTGTGATGTGTAGTATTGTAAAGAAAAYTGTATGCTGTTGAAGTTTTTTGACAACTAGCTGACCATGTAATCATTAGCTTAACAATATCCATGTTTGCATAATGGATCAGAAGTGCTGAACAGACAAGGAAATTGTTTTGATCATGTTATGTGCATTTCAACACTTCCCAGGATGCCAAGATGCATTTTCTGTGTGTTTAATATTCAGTGCAATACCCAGAGACTCCCTTTTGACTTTACAGAACTGGGTCATACCTGATGCCTTGACCTAATAGTACCTTAAGCATACTTGCAATTCATTTGCATTGGAGCATTGAGTCAGGATTGTTATAAACATCCTGCTCTACAAAGGCCAATAGACATTCTAGAATGTGTTGTTTTTTACGTGTTAATGTATTTGTTTCTTATCTGCTACTTCCAAACTCAGTCAAGTATGAAATCTTCCCRTTTGACTATATACATACAGCATTTGAAACTTGCCAAATAACTCTTTTCTGGACTAAGCAGTATGCAGAAAATGACAAGGACATTTTCCTTAAAGTACAAAAGGCAGCTTTTAATRAAAAATAGCCACATTTTACTTTATTCATCATGAAACGTGGTAAACTGCAGACTGAGCACAAAAATGAAAAATATCAGTTCAGATGATATTTTTGCTTCTGAAAAACAAAAAAGAAGCTCTCAAAATAGGATTTGGCACAAAATTGCCTCTGTGCTTATATTTGCTCTTCAGTTTGCTATAAAAATATGACCTTTTCAACATTTTCTCCTTGGGAGGAGGTTCTTATCTAGAGTTTCCTTTCCAGAGGAGATTAGTGCATTAATACTAATGCATACTCTCCTAAAAGAAGCCAAGAGCAGGACCAAACATGACTTCTTTCTTCACTAGACAGTATGGTACCATGCCATCACCTGGACTCAGAGAAAAACGAGCCTTTTCTTTGCTCTCCAAGACAATAGTCTCAATGAAGAACACAGAAGTTTACTACAGAACCTACACAAATACACTGTAAGGCATAATTGCTTAGTTTCTCAAGTGAGGGTTGGCTACCACATTTTTTTGAACTGTTTCTCTAGGGATCATTAGAGAAGAYATAGTGTTCTTCACTCATAGTTCCAAGTATCAGTTGTTGTTGGACACTTTTGTTTCTGAGAGGACTTCAACATGCAAGATGAATAGGCTGCAGTGAGATTCTGCTTGAATGAGCTGGCTCTCCTACCCTGAAGGAGGACAACCTGATGCTGTGCAATCTCTATGCAAAGTACATCTGTAGCAATAAACTACAGGGTAAACCCATGCATGTTTTTGCCCCTCTACCTTGAACCCCTAACCCCTATCACCCTGTATGAATCCAAAAGGAGATAGTGAAATACTAATACACTGTGACATAACTCCTAAGCTGCTGAAGGGCACGCTCAGGTGAGAGAGGTTGTTGTTACCATATGTTCTGTAGAGGGAGGATAGAAAATCTTTGTTAGTCTTTGCTGGGAATCTTCTGTACTGTCTCAGATGTTGCAGAGTAGTGGGTGATCTAATTCATGGTAACACAACACTCATGACAACATTATTGAAACCGTTATGTTGATTGTATACTTGCTACCTAAATGGAAAGCTAATACTTGAGTATATTAGTGAAAACAGCTGAAATGCTCTGTGGAAAGGTGTTGTCTCTTGGCTTTGCGGTTAGAACTGGAATCATTTGGCATTTCTCAAATCTCCTTTTAAGATGCAGATATGACTCTTGTAGTCATAATCCTTTGTCAGATACATCAAGTTCAAAAATTCTGTTTGACCTTAAAGACAGAATTAGGACTTGATTAATATTCTGTGTGTGCCTTTCAGTTCACATTTACAAAACTGGGAAAGTAAGAAAATCTTGAAACAGTGTTTTCATAAGAAAATCTTCCAGCAAATAAAAACAGATCATAGAAGGAATAGATGTTTTGACTGTCAGAATCTCCTCATTTACAAAATACCTTTGAAGTCAACTAATGCCAAACAGAAACAAAAATAAGTGTCAGTTATCCCACTGTAAAATACAAGAAAGCAAGCTTTATGGAGAAATTCTCTGTAGCATTTGGGGCACAGGACAGCCTTCCTCTTTGTCCTGGCTTAACCAAGCCCCACACAAGCACTTGCTTACCCCCCTTCCCCCAGTGGGATGGGCAGAGAATTGGAATGGTAAAGTGAGACAACTCATGGGTTGAGATAAAGACAGTTTAATAGATGAGGCAAAAGCTGCACACACAAGCACAGCAATACAAGGAATTAATTCACCATTTCATCACTTTCTGGAGAGGCAGATTTTCAGCTGTGTCCAGGAAAACAGGGCTCCATCATGCATTTTCACTCTCCAGCAATTTACAGCTCAAGGACCTCCTGTGGCTGAGGATGCAGAATGATACTGGTATGATACATGGACAAAGGTAGGGCAAGCCAGAAGGCTTTCTGTTCCTGATGGATAATAGGAATGATGACCAAAAATATGACTTCAAAGCTGTTCATTTCCTATGCRATGAGATTTAATATAATGAAAATTCTGAAAGTCATATTGTTGTTACTGTTATGTATGCTAAAGATAAATATACAAACAACACTTACAGAGATCTTCCTTAAGGAATCTGTTTTTGAGAAGAATAAAAGCACAATAATTTTGTATTTAACTAACAGAACAGTCCAAAATAAATTGCTTTTATTTCTTTCTGTTGGTTGTCTCTCTAGCATATCAAGCTGACTGTCCTTTTGTATTCTATATTGATGATAGTACTACAGTAAAGCTGTCCTCCTGCCAACACAGTGCACAGTTAGGAGAAATCTGGAACAYAGAAATGTCAGCTGCTGGTTTGGCTATTAAAAGTAACTACTCTCTGGTAAAATCCAACTGTTGTAGAATGCTTTGTAGACTAAAATCAACACCTTCACTGTGTAATACTCCATTTAAATATTAATTAAGGTCCATTTTTATAAAAATTCTCATCTGAGATAATACTGGCAAGTGTTATACTGCAAACCAATCAAGTTTCTGGGAAATAAAACTTCTAACACCTTGGCACTTGAAAGGGTCTTTGCTGATGAGTACCTTTCAAGAATTAGCCTATGTGTCCATGAAAAAAGAGCTAAACAAATGAGAAACAAGTAAATATTTGGAAAAAGAGAAAGCACAAAATAGTGTCTAGTTTAGTTTATTATTCTACCTTTTAACTACTGGGATAATTAAGGGAGAGAAACATTTTCATGTTCTTTTGTAAGTAGAAGGCAAGTTTGGTTTGGAAGATGCTAATTTTTTGCATAAATGAGAAAATCCCAACAYTGATACACTGAAAGCTTTCTTGACACTGGCTTGGTGGTGTTCAAGTGTGTACAGACATGCACTGATTTTATATATTGTGTTTAATTTCTTCCCTGACTTAGTACCAACAATTTTTTCCACAGTCAATACTTGGGAATTTGCCATCTTCAGTAAAACATGCAAAGCCACACCTGTGATACTCAGGATTTCCTTGAAGCCCTGCAATATTACATGGAAAATCAGTCCATAGCTGTGTGAAAAKGTTGAAAGTGTTATGGTGAGCCAAGATATATATCTTCCCATTCCAGAACTGACACATCTTCCCCTGCCCAAAAGTGCAATAGTGTCCATCTTACAGAATGATTTTGATTGCTGAGTGTTGCTACTGCAGGCTAAGTTTTCTCTGAGGTAGCACTGACTGCTGAAACAKCATTAAACCTTTACATGCAATCCATTGGCATCTTTTGCCAGAACCATCTGCAAGTAGAAAATTGTTAATATTCAAGAGCCTGCAGGAGAACTCAATTTCTGCATTTTCTGGGCCCTTATTCCTGAGAAGAAGAGCTGTTCTTCTGATGAAAGAACCCATGTTTGAACCTCTTTCTGAAGTTGTAAGACACTTTTGGGCTCCCCAGCACCTGTTTGATCCGGGCATTTGGCAGCAGCTCAGTTCCTGGAGGYTGGGGAATGGCAATCAATTCTGATTAATGGCTGATGCTGTAAATATGCACTTGGTCCTGGAGGATCTGAGCTTATGCCAGAAATTACGAGTGTTTAGTAGTCCCCTGGCTAGTGCAGACACTTGCAGCTACTAATTAGCAGTAGCTTTTTGCTTCCCTGCTCTGTGGAGAATGGAGCTGCWGCTAAATATCAGTCCTCCTAAGGCAGTTGTGCTGTGTTCAGATGATGCTAGCCCATGGCCAGCATGAAGAAAAGGTTGGTCTTCCCTTTTCCCTGGCCTTGCCTACTTGTTGTGCTGGCACTTTTTWATTGTGTGATGGCTTACACCAAAACTAACCATCCAGAAATCAGATATCACTAAACTGATGTGAYTCATTTCATGTGTCCATTCAGTGTTAGAGCTGATGAAAAGGAGGAAATGGCAATCTGAGGCCATGGGAAAGAGGATCCTTCTTTTTGACAGCAGGGGAACCTTGGGTTGGCTTAAACCATCATAAAATGAGCCAATGAGCCCTTCAGACATTTTGATCACCTCTAAATAATTTCTAAGCTCTCAAGGGGCAAAAGACTCCCTATTCTAGAGCACAGGTGGAGAAGAGAAAGGAACAAACAATGCAAGTGTAGTTCAACATGCATGAGTGGTTTAATGTCTCTTTAAGAATCACCTGTAGACTTAATGTGAACCTGTAGTTCAACATGCATGAGTGGTTTAATGTCTCTTTAAGAATCACCTGTAGACTTAGTGTGAACCTGAGACTGCTTTGATTTCTGCAAACTAGCTCCCAGCAAGCTTTTAAACTAAGCTGGCGGGTCAGCTACGTGTGTCCCTCATTCTTGGCAGCCACTTTCCAGTGGTGCCATATCTCTTGTGCTTGAATACATTCCTCTTCAACCAAATGGTGATATGTATTAAGGAATTACTGTGGGATTTGTTGCTGGTACAAAGAAACCTGATTTTCACTCTATTTGTGTCAAGAGTGCATGCTTACAGCAGTTTGGCAGAGCAAAATGGACTATTCCAACAGCAGGATATTTTTTTCTAGTGGAATATTCCTATAAACATTGGGATTTTGGCTTGATGTTTTTTCAGTCATTACTGGAAAGAGTTAAAGTTCTTATCTCTTGCATTTGTCTGCAACGTCTGACTTTGTATAGAACATCTGTCATTTGGTTAGTCTTTATTACCATTCATGTTGAAGCAATGATGAATTGCTGTTTCAATGTCTTCATCAGATTGCACAGATATGTTCTTTGAGCATCTACTCATTTATCCTCAAAGGACTATCTGGATGATTTAATTGATCAAATACAGCACAATGGCATGTGTCAATCTACTAGCCAGCCGTTCCTAAATATCTCACTCCTTTTAATGTGGCTTCAGAGCATGCTACAAAATGAATGAGTAATAACTACCATATTTCCTGACTATATAGATATATTGATTAAATTCCTGTGTGTCTATTAGGGACTCTGGATCTATCACAGAGTTAAGAAAGCAACATGCTTCTCTTTTCAAGGATATTTAAAGCATTTTTTAGCATTTACTAAAAAATTCCGGATGATTTATGCAACTGTTGCTGCAGGCAGGCCTGGTTTTTAATGAATTTCACTGGATTTATGCTTATATACTTTTCAGGGTGTTTTTGTACCACATAGTCCTACTGTATAGCATATTTGTTGGATGCAACTTCTTTTATAGGCTTTTGCCTAACCTTTAACTCATGGGGATCACGGTAATTCTTTTTGTTAGAAGCTTAGTTTCAGTTTCAAGAAGTAATAGTTAAGTCATAATCTAATCTTTTTTCAGTTTTAAAAATTAGTTTTGGTATGAAATAAGAACCTTATATTTCAGTACCACATCAGAATGAGGGGCTGGATGTCAATCAGGCTCAGCTAACAGGAGCTATTTGTGTTCTTCAGAAAGTCTGTGTATGTAAGAAGAGATTAGTCTTACAGCTAGTAGCCAGCAGAGAGTTGAAAGTAACACTAAGCTGAATTTTATATATATGTTTATGCAGTACTCTTGAAAGCATGAAATATGTGTCTCTTCAGCACAGCAGTATAAATAGTCTTTTTCCCCCATGTATTCCCCAGGCAGACTTCCCTCTAGTTGGCTTCTGTTATCTTCTTTGTAGCTTCTATCACATTTTCCCTTCACCTAATATGCTCTCTCTACTTAGGGCYGTGGATGATAGAGCTTAGTGTTCTTCCACATGATACAAAGTCTCCAGGTTATTCCAAGATGGCTGGGGATACACAAAACTGTAAATCAGCTTCATAGTCTAATGAAATGATTAGACTTTTTGTCTACTCCAATACTTTGCATTTTGACTCCAGAGATGGCTAAATAGTCTGGATTTATAATTTTCTGTAATTTGGTCCAATTTTGTGTCCTTAAAAATCACAGCAGATTGCCCATTGCACATTTACAGGGCCATTTCTCCAATCTTTCTACTCCCATGCTCTAGCGGAGATCTCAGGGAAGGTTCTCAATACAGCTGTGCTTCCATCACTGAAGATGGCCTGTAGCATTATTTTGCTGGGCAGCATTTTGAATAGTCCATGGTTTTGCATTGGAATATTTAGAATTTGTGTGCAGATTTACAGAATTTATTTTTACACTRTGGTACAAAAGCAATTACAAAAACCTAACCAAGACAACCTTGACAAATATTACACTAAAATGTTCTTATTTTAACAGAGTGACCTCTAATTCTTCATCCTCAATTTTGAATCAAGAAGTAACTGTGGCTGGAATTTTTAATCTGCAAGTAATTGCCGCTACATTTTACAGCACTTAGCCTGATTACAGTTCCCACAGAGCTATGGTGAAATGTGACTTGCATGTAGCTCTGTTTCTATTACAAGGTCTGAGTTTATCCTGCATTTTTTTCTGATCCAGTTGATTCTGAAGCCTTACACTGTTCAGGCATATTTTGATGACACGGTATGTCTTAAAAATACACCAATTTATGGAAGCCAAAATTTTTCACAGTAATGGAAACATTTCAGTAAGCCTAATTGAAAAGATTTCTATCCTCTAAGGGTTGAACTTCTGATTAAAAACAGTGAGATAGGCGGAGAGAGAGCTGAAACCCAAGAGAGCTGCTATCTCTTTAGTGCATTAATATGGGGAGAGTATGAAAAAGAACTGAAAATGAGTCTTCACCATACTGGTGGCTGATCACTTTACTCCTCAATATATCAACTCTTCTGGATGTTCTGTGCCCATTCATTTTCATTTTTAACTTCTCTSTAAGAGAAGTCACTTCCCGTATTTTGGAAAATCATGTGTTCCAAAAATGGTGGGGCTGAAATAAGCAAGATACTCTCTCCAGTCTTCTTCACTTTTAATCTATTTCAGAAATGAAAAGGGTAATGATAATAGGGAAAATACTAATGAAATGTACAGACATGTTGGCAAGCTGAGAAGGAACTGGGAAGAAAATCAAAAGAAAATTCTGGCCATAGTTCCACATGTTTTAATGCATCTTTCCTCTGTTGCTCAGTTTATGTAATTAAGGAGCTTAAGGTTATAAAGATGACATGAAAGTCATCTAGTGTCTTCAATTACGCAAACTTAATTAGATTTACCGAAGCTGATTTTTGTTGCTCTAAATCTCTTTGCTCTCATGCTGCTAAATCAGCAATTTCCAGAAAGAGGGACAGCAGCTACAGTTCACTGTAGCACTGATAGGAAGCCTTGGTTTGTGTCTGAAGGAGCAATATGAAGTGTTTAATGGTTAGACTGGTTGCCAAAGTAGCATGCTAGTAGGTTCTGGATAAAGCTGTGAATTCTAAGCTACTACAGTTTTATTTTAATATCAGCAACTCTGATTAGTTGAGTATGGAACCAGAGATAGCTTGTCAGGAAATACCAACTGCATTTTCTGTCCTGCAGTCTGTCCAGAGAATAAACAATTCTACTGCTTTTTCTGTCCTGCAGTCTGTCCAGAGAATAAACAATTCTGTTTGTTTTTCTAAGTATTTTTTGTTGTTGTAGGTAGTACTTTTTTTGTATACATGTACAGGACTCATATGAATTTTCAGAAGTCAGGAGAGCTTGGGCTATTAAAAGATTGTCAAGAACCTCCTTCACAAATGATTGTGTTTATTATTCAGTCAAATTCACTTTTGAGACACACTTACTTCCTTGTCTTCCTTAGCTGAAGACAATAGATTGAGATATTTTCCTCTATTCAACTTGTTTCCCTGGGTTGGAGAATGAAACCATAGTCACAATTTTTCCAAAATAATAACCTTTGAACAAAAATGTGATGGAGATGGTAGATTCCAGGCATAAAAACATGAAGAATATAATTAGTATGAATGTTCTCTAAAAATTTTACATCTTCATATAACAATCTTTATTTCTTAATTTAAATTCCTAGTCAACACAATGAATCCTTACAGGATTTTTGGTGTTGCTATATCTATTATAGTTCTTTTGCAATGACTGCATTTCCTGTTGAGATTAGTTAGTGCATTGCTTTATCTTGACCTTTTTTTTCAGCTAATGGTGACATACTGTCTTTGATGAAGTCACAATTAAAATCTAGCATTTGCYAGCAAGTAGCATGTGAATTTTACGACTCACCTTAGTCATCTGTGACATAGCAAGTGAGAATGCAACAGTGAGGATTTTGCTTAGAATGGTCTCTTCAAAGTGTAATGTGAATGTGTGTATTGTTAATGATGATGCAGTCTTGTGACTGATGAGCTCTCTAAACTCAGGGAATTTCTGATATCAGACTGCTTATATCCATTTTTTATCTTCAAAAGACTTGAGTCTTCAGAAAACAAGAGAAAGTTTTATGGTCTAAAGGCTGGTCAGTGATTTCTGGCATTCAGCTCCTAGGACAGTTCCAATGCTTTGTTGTACCTGACAACAAACTGTGATATTTTAAAAGGAGAGCTCTGTGAATGTATTAATTGCTCTCTAGGGTATTATGTTAGTGCCTTACATTCCCTTCCATCTAAGACTCTTTACAGGGGCTGATTSCAAGCAAAAAATCTATTGGAATCAGGGTTTGACACTACCAGATCTTAACATATGCTGAACACAGTTGTATTAGCTTTTGAAGCATGCATATCTTGCAATGGGGAATCTCAGCTGCAGCCCYTGCCTCTCCACACCATGGTATTTGGATGTCAGTGCTTGAACAACCTTTGTTCCATCTGACCTATTTTATTGGTGATTACTGGCTCCATTAGCAGTGCTTTTTGGGATTCTGTGGGATATGTGTAAACAGAAGAGCCACACAAATGTACACAAATGTTGTATGRTGACACTGCTGATGTGTCAATTTTGGCACAACAGCGTGCCAGTTGGGGGAAGCCAGAGGCTAATATTCAACAGATGGCAAAGTCCTACACCCTATAATAATGGCTGCAGTTATTTTCATTACTGTCATTTGATGACACATATGATAGTGGGGAAAGACTTGAACTGGGTAATCACAGGAATTATGCTCCGAAGGACCAGATGCACTTCARACTCCTCAAATGGTGACGGATGTTCAGGCTGAATGCCACTGTTGTCCATAGTCCAGGTAGATTTATTGCTGAGGACTGGAAGCCACACTGTTTGCTGTCATATACAAGGCTAGCATTTTTCCTTCTGTAGTAACCAGGAAAAAAMCACACAAACTGGCATTTTTTTAATGAAGGGAAATTATTCTATATTGCTGATGTATCTGTATATTATTATMACATATATAGTGATACATTATTTTTCAAAATTTTCAACATGAAGATCAAAGCATGAAAAAACAGAAAAGGTTTGCTGTGGAAGCCTAAAGAATTAAAAAAACCCAAAAGCTTGTCTGATTAGTCCTGATAAAAATCATACCAATTTATGTGAATGAAAGCTTTAGATGATTATACCTTGAAGTTTAACAAGGTTAAASGGATTTTTCTTCATCCAGCTTAAGAAACTTGTGAACTGTTTGTTATTATCCTGTGCATTGGGAACTTCCATACAATACTTTGAAGTTTTTAAAAATTATTTAGGATTTTATGACTTTTTTTYCTCAAATTTGAAGGATAAAATTATGATAATCTATGTTCTAGCAGAAAAGGACATTGCCTTTTAGAAAATTAATTAGATCATATTTGAATATTCATAGAACTACTTTGCATTTGGGAAAAAAATAGTTCTTTTTGGTTTCTGGGAGATTTAGGAGTGACCTATTCTGACCCAGTTTTAAAAAAGTCCAGCAAAGCAGGTCTTTTTCTGAGCTATATTTTACAGCATCTAGACTCATGATACATCCAGAGGCTTAATTCAATTTGTATTAAGAGTGTCATGCAGTGATTCCTTCATGTTTATTTTGTTTTTCTAAAAAAAAAGAAAAAGAAAGTAAAATCCTGTTTCTTTATTTAGCAATTCTGTACAATCCTTCCCACACTACAACAAATCCAGAATATTTCACACCTACCATCAGTGATCTATTACTTAATATTAAGACAGCTCCTACTGTGACATGTTTCTTCCCTCTGCTGGGCTAACAACATAATAGGGATCAGAAAAACAGTTCTGAACATGGCATTGCTAAAATCTCTGAAAAAAATTTCTAGGTTAAGCCTTCTTTCTGACCCTACCTTGTGTAATTGGTGCAAAGCAGATTGAGAGAACCTGGAGCAAAAAAATCTTATTAGATCAGTCTGCTGCTTTGTCAGCTGATGTTGAGCYACTTATTTGAGGTCCTCGGTGCAAATCCTGATGTATTCATGGCTTCTATARAATGGAGCATTGAAAAAGCCATAAACAAGGGGGGAAATCCATAAATCAACCTGACTGGGAAATTGAAATTATAACAAGACTTTTAMAAATGTCCTAATAAAATGAAAGAGGTTGGTGTTTTGGCTTTTTTTCCCTGTGKTTTTTTTTTTTAACTCTGCATCCTTAAAAGGCATATGGAGAACACTGATCTGGAAAGGATATCCTTATTTTTACAAGCAGGCTGTGTTTGCATACTTGATCTGCAATATCAAGGCCACTGAAACCTTTAGGAAATCACTCCCAGTGTTTGCAGTGCATCTTAGATCAGATTTCTTTAATTTAAGCCACCTGCAGAATGAAGCTGGACATCACCTGACACCAGCTTTTCCAACTGATTTACARCCAATCAGGAAAGATGATCTCATAGCCAAAGGTACAGGATTGGGACTCAGGGCTTTAGGCTTTGTTTCTGTGATGTTCCTTGCACACTGAGAAAATTAATTTTGTTCTAGGTAATAATTTTAAGTGCCTGCATCAATCCAGGATGAGATGCTGTGCATTGGAAGCACAGACTGGCTTCTCACATTCCCTGCCCAACACCCTCTCTTCTTCAGGGGTGGACAGAGAAAATGTTTTGCTAATGGGAAAATTTGTATACCTGTTGCAAAACAGAGGTACAAAGACCCAGCTGGACCACGTCTGAAAGGGGTTTTAGTGAGTGGCCTTTATCTGTGTACTTGAAGAAGTTCACTCAAGGTTATAAGGAAGGTTCTTTCTTCCCTTAAAATGTTGTGGAAATCTACATTCCAAGTTTTAATCTCAATGTTCTGGATGCAGTTCTGCTACCTTTACTCACTCTGGGTGGTCCTAATGATGATGCTCTGTGATCCTGCACTCTGTGACAATAAAAAATAAGTCTGTACAAAAACCAATGTACAGTTGAGTTGTGAATGCCTCTGTCCTCTAGCTGTGCAATAGCATAAAYGACATTCCTGTAATTTTAAAATATTCAGAGGACAAACAAATGATTGCAAACTGCTTGACTACAAAGGGACTGTTGTCTGTGTTAAATAAAGAACAAGTCTGCCAACCAACCTGACACAGTGCAATCACAAAAACACCAGCCAGCTATTCAAAAAAACACTACTCCCAGCTTATTGGAATAGGTCTGAACCTCAAAAGTGTTGTGGGCAAAGGTTATGTACAAATTTCATCTCAAATATATTTTTTCCTGGACTTAATGAGTACCTTTGAGCATTGCAGTTGAGAACACATTCCATCTGGTGACAGATTTTTTACAAATGAGAGAAAAGGACATTTTAGGCAAACTTCTTGCTCAAATGGTAGGGGTTATTTTTGTGGGGGTTTTTTGTTTTATTTTGTTTGTTTATTGAAAGACTCTGCTAGTCTTGCATGACTTCAGAAACACGGTTTTATACTGTAGAGGCCCAAAATTAATTAAAAATGGTCATTAGGTTACTGAGAATCTACTTATTGGTATTAGTTATTGTTGTTGTAAAATGGAATGGTTTTGTGCTGCTTGGAAAGATACATAAGAATTTTAAATCTATACAAACTTTAATATTATTATTATTATTATTATTATTATTGAAGACTTGCTGATTGGTTCTCTTTTCTAACAGATTGATGTGATTGCAGATCTATTTACTCTAGTAGCAGTCACAAAATTAAAAACAGCAGTAATTGTGCTGATACTGAAAGCCAATGGCTGAAAGCGAAAATCTGCCTCTGTTCTTTTATTTTGTATTTTTGAACAGGATAAAATCAAATTTATCTTCAGAACGAGTATGTGGGAACCACGCTAAACTCAAAGAGAGGAATCAGCTTAGAATCTCAGAGGTGATTAAAAGGTCCAAGTCCTGCTTTGATGCTTGCAGGCTTTCCACAATCAACAGGCATCCAGGAGATTGGAGCACCGTTGTGGAACTGGTTAATTTGATGCAATTTGATTCTGAGCTTATTTCAGAAACTTATCAGCAGAGAGCAAACTAACACTGAGGCAGTGCATAAGAACGTCATCTCCCTAAGGCACGATTAGAGTGCAGAAGTCTGGGCTGTCAGATAACTCATGAAGCCAAGGAAAGTCTCACATGAGCAGTACTGTGCCCCTGCTATTTTGTGGTGATGTTGTTTGAACTTGTTTATCAAGAAAAATCATATAGTATCTTCCTAGTGCCCGTAGTTCTGGGGAGTGAAAGATCTCCACTGCCTCATCTCTCCAGTYTCCACGTCCATTGTCATTTTTTTTTCCAGTTTCTTTTTTCTTCCTTTAATCTTCTTCATGTCTGTATCAGTGGTGAGAAAAAGTTGTGACTGAACCAGATTCTTCTTCCAGTGGTTGGATGATATTTAAACACATTTTTGGGGTTTACCTCCATATGGACTTGGGAAGMAAATGAGGTTCCCAGGTCTGTGCCTATGCCTCTAGTGAGTTTCTTCGATGGAATTTCTGATTCTGTTTTTAGTTTTAGAAGTACCCAGGGATTTTGAATGAGGTTGAGGCCATCTTGTACTAGGAGCTGTGTGCATAAATAGTATGAGACAGTACCTGCCACACAAAGATTGAAGCTTCAACAGTACAGGGACAAAAGGGAAAAGTCAGTCTCACAATGAAATAAGGAAGGTTATACACATCAGAGTAGCCAAATTTGAATTAGCCTCCTAATCCTTGGAATTCAGTCCGCTGCTAGACGGTGCCTTGAACACCAGGAATACTCTTAAATGGAATGAATGGATACAGCTTTAGGGACCATCAGTTGCTTGATAGTCCAGGCACTGAAACAATCACTGGAACCRCATATCTCATCACCTGACCCATGACTCACACTCACCACAGTATTTCTCATGTATGGGTTTTTTAGTCCTCTGTCACTAGATTAGTATCCAGTTTTGCTCCCTGAGACTAATGATACCTATGGAATAGGGTAAATGAAGAACTACTTCATTTATCTTACCAATATCTTTCTCTTTTTAGCATCCACTCTAGGTTAATCTGGTTTACCATGTGGGATGATAGTAGAGCTCTCTTTTAAAGGTAGATAAAATTCTAAAATGCCAACTAGAAATGCCATTAGCCTTTTTTATAGTAAGGCTTTTTCTTTAAACCCTTATCCTGGAAAAATTTAGGAAAATGAGCCAAAATTTTCATTCCAGTTACAACAGGCAAATCAGCAGATGGATGTCAGAATAGTATGTAGCTCAAATTATTGCGTATAGATAGAATGGGATTTCAAACCTTTTTTTACTTCACAAAATTCATTGTGAAGTAAAGAAAAAATTTATTAGTRAAGAAAGTATTTATTAGTAAAGAACGAATTTATTTACAGTATTTCTTTTTCAGTTATATCACATCACATTACATTTGTTGAGCTGAAATTTAAGATAGGTTTCTGTGGTTTTGTATTGACGCATTCCATATTTGACATACGTAGACAAAATATAAAACATTTTTCCTTGTTCTGCTAGAAAGGAGATTTACTACTTTTTGGCCATCTCCCTGTGGTGAGTTCCGCTGAAATTCATAGGAATATTTCCAGTAATGACTAGAGCAAACCCTTTCTAAATAGCTGAAGTAAACAATCTCTAGGCAGGCAAACCTCCTATGCAGGATGTCAAACTTCAAAATTTCTGTCTCCTTCTTGAGTGTGGGCTGTGAGGTCCCATTTAATTATGAAGTCTTTGAATACCTGAATTAAAGCTCTTAAACTGATCCATTTGAAGGAAATGTCTAGTCTTTAAAATGTGCTTACCACAGGTGTAGTTAAGTTATATGGTCTGCTACTATAAGATAGTCTGGGAACAATGGATTGCTTAGAATTATTATAGTGTAATCACAAATCTAATAAATAGAAAAATGCTACTTTTAATATATAATTATCAAATTAGATGGTTATGCAGTCATTTCCCACATGGTTCAGCTCTTCTATTAACTACTTATGAGTGGAATGTAAATTTTGTTTGTACACAGTTTCTGTTTCTTTGGAAATAGAAACTATCTCTTTGCATCTTTACAATGCACAGAATCTGAACCTGCTCAATACTGGTTTAGTTCACACTATTTAGAGAGTTTAGAGTTGTCCCACAGGGAAGCAAGAAATTTGCATAAAGCGATAGGAAAGAAATAAGAACAAATTATTTGTCTGAATAGATAGATTTTAAATCCATTGTTCAAAAGGCTCTTTTATCATCAGCAGAATGATGGATTATTTCTTTAAGGGAAAGTGGCAGTAATTAGTTCTAATACCTGAGAGAACTCAATAAATATTTGCTAAATTAAGATTATTTATTATTYATATTCTAGGAGCATCTAGATGATTCCTGTGAGATCAGACCCCCATTGTTCAAGGAAGTGTGTAAGAACAGCTGCTATCCTAAACAACATACAGTTCAAAATAGATGTCAGGGAAGACAGGAGGAAAAACAGAATCTCAAAGAAAAAAAAAATTAATTGCCTGAGGGCAGACAATGAGCAGCATGGTTAGATCTATGATCAGGTAGGTCTCTTCAAAGCCACCTTGGAGCTTTACCTGGAGCAAGTATCTTCCCTTCTTATCTGACCCTTTTGACTTCCAACCCACCTCAGTACAACAGCCAACCTCTGACACCCACCATGAAGCCCTTACATTTGTAGTAGCAGTCTTCATTTCCTTTGRGATGGTCCCTCTACCCACACAGAAATCACCTGTTATATAGGAAAGTGAGTTTGTTTTAGATTTCCTGATATTTCTCACTTATTSTGACCATTCTTTATACTTTTCCTCTTCTACTGAATTTGCCATTGTTTCTTACTGTCRCCCTATTTTCTGAAGACTGTTATCRTTGCTCATCTACCCAGCTGTTCTTGATCCKTTAACAATACATGGGGAATAGTGAGTCAGGTAAGTTTGGTATTTGCTGATGTTTTCCAGAAAATACWCTGTAGATAATCCATAAGAAGAATATTTTGTTTTTATTGTTGTTGCTGGTCCTCTTTAGTTTCTGATCAGAACAGGACATGGAAGGGCYAGCAAGTTAATACACCTAAGAAGGAGACAAATCCATGTGGACACCCATGTATTGGATAATGTASTCAGCAATCTCTTATGTATGCTCCAAACTCAAAAGGAATATTTCAAATTACTGRTACAGGCATATGAAGTGGTTTAGGGAAAAAGCAAGTGGGTGCAGAAAGCCTGCGGAACTCAGGTGAGTTCAGTGGGAGCAGTGCTCTGCATGGAGTCCCTTCCTCTTGAGCCAGTGTCACTTAGCTGTAAAACGTGGTGTGGGGAGAACTCTGGGGAGATTGGCTCTGCCATAACATGAATCTTCTGCATTTTCTCCATAATTTCATCTTAGTTTATACATTGATGTGAAATTTCAAGCCATATTTACTTCAGTTATTGCAATGACAATAGGTCTTTCCTCTCACATAGACCTCAGTTTTAAAACCCTGCAGTTCAGGTACCATCTTTGTTTAAGTCATCTGAGATCCAAGGTAGGCTGTACTGGTGGGGAATTCTTTCTGGGAGCTGCCATTGACCAAGATCTTCTCTAATCTAGAGAGCAATTCAAAAACCTTCTCCTTGTTTCAGAAAAGAACATTCTTTCATTTCATAATAGGTCTGTAGGGGTTGCTAAAAGCTATGCACCAATTGAGTTTATATGGAAAATGCCTTCAAGTTATCCTGCTTGTGCTGCTTCTTCAGGGTGAGTTAAAAAGCTAAGTCATTACAGCATTAACCCCAAGGTTAGAGACTTTTGTTTATATTACACTTGTGCACTGTCTCTGTGCAAACCCAAACATTCCTAGGGGATGTGATGAAACCCTGCAGCTGGTCTCTTGGGGAGAGGGACCATCATAAACTTCTAGGGTTTACTTCAAGTTCAACACACACTGTGGTTTACCTTTAGCTATCATTTGCTCCACACAGGAGTTTGATCTTGATATCATCTAAAGAAAAGTTCATGACATAGATACATCATTGGTAGATATATATTTAGACCTTTGCTGGCAGGTCTGTGTACTCTTTTTTTCTTTTTATTTCTTTTTTATTTTAATTTATTTTAAGTAGTTTCTACCAGATAAACTGTGTAATTGCAAGCTGTAAGTTGAAGTATATACTGCTGTCTGATGCCACAAACTGATAGAAATCTATTTGGAATTGATTTACAATTGAGGCAGAATCCAGGAGATTATAAAATGACCGGATCAACCAGATYGTGGGGATAAATGGAGATTCTTGTACTGGTAGTCACCCTGAGACAGATTCCTCTTTCTAAAATTTGATTTKATATGGTTATTTTTATTGGCTTAGGTTATCTGATAACTTGGATAACTTGAGCGTATCTAAAACAGCACCAGATGGCTATGTTTAATCACATAATGTAGATTTGATGCTTTTGTAGTGTTTCAGATGCATTTGACAACGTTCAGCAAGTTCTGAATTCCTGGTTACAGAGTTTCTGAGTGAACATGCTTGCCTCTCTATGGCAAAYTTATTTTAGAAAAACAACCAGTTGTAGAAGATATCCCATACTGCMTCTTTTGCTTAGTGATCATTTCCTTCCGTGAAGTCTTGAACAAATGACTTGGAACTAAAAGGACATAGGCTGTCATGTGCTTAGCAATGTGGTTGGGTACAGCAGGATCATCAGATGTGTAGGTATCTATTTTTCTTTCTTTCTGAAAAACGTTTTTGTTGTGCCTTAGTGAACAGATACTTTTGAAAAGTTCTGGGGAGCTAGAGCCTACCTCTTTAGAGGTCTCAATAGCCTCAAAAACTTGTCCCCTCATTCCCAGATATAAATGCACAGAGGGTTTTGCTTTCTCTGCACTGTGCACAGGGAGACCCACATTAGGACAGTAGAGTTTAGTTTCAATCAGTACTTGATAAATCTCTGAATAACTTCAGCACACATGTGATGTGCAACAATTTTAACCTCTGTATCAGGACTGCATATCAAGCTCAGAAGTAGAAAAGAGCTGTGCCCTGATTGGCCACTGCCTAGTAGAGTGCCCTTGGAGCCCTTCCAAACCAGATGACACTTTCCCAATTTCTGTCTCTCTAAAATATAGAGCATGTTACATGTGGTAACTAAACCAGTGATATTATTTCTTCTTGGGTATATTTATTTGACATTAGGTACAATATTTCTTACCAAATAATACTGTTCATTGTACTTACTCCATTTGATCTGCATATGCATGGATGCGTGTACATTGTTATGCAAGTGTATTAATGAGACATCTTCTTCTCTCTCTTTGGGGAAGTCATAACTTCAGGTGATCTGATCTTAAGATGTGGAGATATGAGTAAAAAATAGGTATAAATAAAGAACACAGCAACTAAGGGACAGTCAGAAGCTTACTCTGAAGCTTATTGGAGGATCTTTAAAATCAAACTGTGACAGACAAGTGGTTACTCTTCACAATTCACATAGAATTCTTATTAGGTACAACTGGAGGTACTACTAAAGCACAAATCTTTGTCAATATAGTGAAATTACAAAGTTACATCATCAACAAAAGAAGGTGCTCTCATAAACGTACATGTAAAAATTTTACAAAAATTATAGTATCACTACGTTGTTGTTTTTTTTTAAATTCAATTAGTCAGTGCCAGATACTATAAAAATTAGATAATCTTTCCTAAAATTCAGATTAGACTAATAGTGCACTGGTGATGCTACTTATTTAGGTGATTTAGCAGTACCTCTGAATAATTTATGTTGTGTTTTTTTATGAATTTGGATCCCATCTTTGAATTTTTAAGATTTGTGTGGAAGGAAAATTTTACTCTCTAAATTCAAACAAAACAAATGTTTGGATAAACAGAGCAAGTTTGTTTCAAGCTTTGAATGCCTTCTGTCTTAGCATCATTACTATACACTAGGTGTTTGAATAAATACCCCCAAAATCACACTTTTATTCAGAAATGGCCAATTGAAATAGAAAATCCCACAGCCTCTGGGTTGATTTTTGCAAGAGATACATTTAGTCTTTGTACATAAATGGCACTCTTCATATACAGGTACAGTCTATTTTTGTCTATGTAGTAAAATTTATGTTTTTAGATATGAATTTAAAACAAAATTTCTGAAACTATATGGTTTTAAAAGAGGAGATTTAATGGAATGATTTCTGATTTAATGTAATGCTGAAGGATTAGAAAAAACCTTATTTGCAACACTATTGGATTCTGATTTTATTTCTTCATTTTGGCCCAATAAAAACTATTTGTTGAATTTTATGGCATTCTATAAGTTGATCAATACATTCAATATTTTTTTAAGAGAGAACTAGAAGAAGATGAGTTTTATTCTGTTATTTCATAAGATATTTCAATTCTTTCCTCAGCTATAATATTCAGTTGTAATTTTCATAACACATAGCCAGGCATTAAAATAGACAGAAACAGCAAATAAATAAAAAAACTGTTGGGGAGATCTTTCAGTTTTGACCCTGTATTCAGAAGACATTTATAAAGATCATTATATAGCTGTAGCTAAATGACACTATCTTCAGCTAATTTTTCTTGATTAAAAAGCTATTAATGATCCATGAAAAGAGAGCAGGGGCAAACTTTGCCTCTTGAATAAAATCTCATAATGATGAAATGCTACATGATAGCTCTGAATTCTGCATGTGCTTCTTTTCCAAGGTCAATGACCTATTTATCCTTCTTTTGGCTCAGAGATGCCAATATGCGGCTTTATCCCTATTAGAAATTGTATTTTAAAAAGGGACAAGAATAAGATACATTCTGTAGCAAGATATGCTCATCTCCAATAAGATATAAGGTGATTCTTCTGCTGATGATTTTGAAAAACAACGATGTGAATCTTCAAATCAAACCTAGTCATGAACTCACTGTAACTGGATCGAGCTATTGCCTGGAGCGATAATTACTAGATAAAGAAGGGCATGAAATGGTCATTGAAGGCAAAAGGGGGAGCAGAAATGATTGTGGTAGGTAGCTTTTATTAAATTAAAAGAAAATAGAGACAAAATACTATTGTATSTTGCATTTGAATATTAAAATTGGGCACCAGGAAAATTTTAATGTAACAGTATGAAGTCAAGTCTAACAATAATTCAGAAGCTTACCTTCAACAAGGTATGGTTAAGGACAGGCCATAAATACCAACTATAACAAAGAAACCTCTTGCTCAATGAATAAACAAATCTCACTACTGACTTTATACCCATCCTGAGTGTCTATTGAAATTGTACTCATGAAACAATCAACTGCAGTGAAGAAGGTGAACTGTTATATCACTTTGATAAACTAAGTTCAGATTCACACTTCTTCTTTTGCATCACCTTGACATTACAGATTCTTAGTAATGACTGCCATATTTTTTCTGCCTCCTCCTTGGTCAGCATTTTATGTGGTTATCCAATACTGGTATAAGAACAGTATATTGAATTTTTTAACTGGAATATTTTCCCAGAATTCTGACTATATTATCTGCTACTGAATTTTCTTGAGACCTAATTTTTTTTGTACTCTGTGTAGTATTCTTCCTACAGGTTCATGGCAGGTTTTTTGCACACACAGTTTTGCCTTTCATAATCCTATCTTGTTGACAAAATGCATAGGAATTTCCTATTCCATAGTCTAAATTTCAGTCATGTAAAGACAACTGGGCTACCCTAATTATTTTATTAGTCATCTCTTTCATTGCAGTACAAAGACCATGTTGGAGAATGCTATCACACAGACCTTAGAATCAATTTAAATATGTATGCTGATCATACTACAATTTTTCTTTGCCACTGAAGCATAGAAAGCATCTGATACATAGAGATGAGATTTATGGAATGTTATATATGCCTGGAAACACTTGTATTCTCCTATTGTTTGTTGCCTCTAAGGGCAAAATCTATACAAAAGTGTTAAAGCTAGGATTCTATGAATCATAATAAATAGATAAAACACACTGTCTCTTTACATTTTGTCTTCCTTTTTGAAATTAGAAATATGCCTTCTTTCTTCAATTCCCTTAGATTTTTCAGGGATCTCCATATAAAAAAAATATAGATAAGGTCTCTAAAATTACAGCTTCTTGTTTTTAACATTTCAGCAGCAACACTGTTGACACCTGGTGCTTGTTATTCCTAAGGGTTTTGATTGCCTCTTGAATGTCTTTAAAATTTGGCTCAGCTGCCTGGGAGGGCGCCATTTGTTGTTGGCCTTTTCATTTTCTTTACCGGACTTGTCTAAGCACTCCTACCATATTTCTCTATTTCCATTCCTTGTAATAAGGTTACTTTCGTTTTTATACTTTATCACACTTTCTTTTTATTGATATTCTTTTCTTCATGCATTGATACCCCTGTAAAATTTTTGAACAATCTCAGGCTCCTTAAACTCAGTCATCAGAAGCAAATTCTCTACAAACTATAATCCTCTGAAAAGGTCCCCTCTTGCCTGAGGAGCAAATGTAAAACYTACCAATACTCATCATCACACCATTGTAAGTATCTCCTCTACAGAGCCACTGAAAGCTCTGAATTTTGTATTTGAGTTTCCCAGAATATAGTGTAATTCACCTAACACACCAAAAGCCCTTAGGGAAACTGGGGCTAGGAACTGGTATAATTAAACAACAAATTCACACTTGAATGAACCCCTGCAGACAAACAAGAGCGGCTATAAAAATCCATTTTCTAGTGGGGGAATGCTTTTCACAAACTATTCCTTCCCTCTCTGAACTTTCAGGCCTAATGCAGTAAAGGTATGAAATACCTTTAAAAGAAAAGCTTGTAAGGCTAAATTTCTTATGCCACTGGATCCTAAAAGGATAGGCTTTGTAGCTACAGACTTCAGGGAACAGTAATGGTCACTCTTTTTACACCAACTTCCTTGTTCTTCCTATATGTTCTCATATCTCTTATATTGGCTAATAATCAGCCAATAAGTCCCTCTGCCTCTCAACTTTTCACCTAAAGTCTTATTAAAATTCTCCTACTTCTTGCTATCAATTAACTCTTTTAGATTTTGGAACTGGTTTTTCAATACAGCTAGTTGTTTTCAGTCTGTGTTTAACTTCGAATTTTGTTACTCATTTTGATCTGAGGGAGGGCTTACATGAACTACAGGTTTTTATTTTGGTTTTGCCTTCTAGAAGTCATTTACCTGAATGTTTTCCTTGTAGCAGAGCTAAGTTTCAAGGTAATCAGATTGATCAGGGCTGTGTTTAATCCAGTTTTGTAAATAAATGTGTTAGTCTCTCAAGCAACTGTTACTGTTTGATCACACTCATGTTTTCACCATGTTCAACAGGAATTTCTCTTTATTTCTTGTTTTCATGCAAAATTTCCTAGGATAGCCTGTCTTCATCTTCTCTGTATCTCCCTTTTAGATAGTAGGAATCTGACAATAAGGTCCTTCCTTACACTTTTCTCTAGACTGAACCCAGTTTCTTAGTTGCATGTATCATCCACTTTTGCACCTTAGATGTTTTCATGRTGCTTCAGGGGATTGCTCCCCTGTACCAAGGATCCAAGAGTGAACACAGTACTCTTTGTGCAGTTAAATGTGTCCTGAAGTCATGAAGGATAGTCATGTTTTAGTAAATTTATTCTGATTCATTCTTTCCTTGAAGTTTTTTGTTTTCTTTGTAGATTTGTAGTTTCTCCTTCAGCCTTTTCACATTCTATAGTTTCTGATTATATTGATTGAACTGGCATGCTGGCTGTGTTGCATATTAGGTCAAAGTTGTTCATTTACATTTGGATGTGTTTCTGGAGCTCTGCTTTTGTGCTCTCCTTTGTCTACCAAATGTCCTTCTTTTTGCTATCACTACATCTGCAATTTAATCTAGCAGACTCCAGAATTTTTTCCTGAATCAATAGTTCCCATTTGTGTGCATAATTTGAATTGTCTAAAGTCAACGTCTTCTCTATGTGCTCATATATTTTGTGTTTTCTCTACTATGTAAACTTTTTTCTTATGAATCTCTTACAAAACAGTCATATGAACTACTGTTATCTCCCTCCAGATTTTTGATGCCAAGAGGCAAAGATTTCTGTCTTTACTTAGTAAGTGCATGATCAGTCTAGCTAATAGTAACTCCATCTGTGCTCTTCACCAATGTTGGTGAGTACTTGTAGCAGAAAATGCTGTACTCTGTACAGGCACTTTATAAAATCTGTTCGAAGTAATCTAGTTTCAATATCGTTAAATACTTATATTATTTCCATTTTTTTAACATCTTCATTTCCTGTACTAAAACAGTAGAAACTGTAAACTTACAGTAGTTTAAGATATTCAGTGCATTCATCATCTAATAATCTTTATTTTTATTCAGTGAAAGTAGATATATTGCTGAAGTCAACACTGAGCTATCTCCTTTTAATCTTAATTGAATGTTTGTCCACTAATGGCTTCAAAGGTATTTCTGTTGATAATATATTTTAACTGTTCCTATTTCATGTCTTGTAGTCTTTCTTTCTTCGTGAATGTAGATCCTTCTCTATTTCCATGTATCTTATCTCTGAGAAGTCTGTGATGTATGCACTATTCTGCTTTGCTTGGACTATAAGAGTTTGGGGAACTTTTGGCCTGTATAAGATCAGATGTTCCACATTTCTAATTCCTATTTTTCTCCAAAGCTGATGGATTTTATCCATATTGATATTCATGYTTGTTTTTTTCAAGTTTTGGGGATGACTCCTTAAAATTGTTCTTTGCTCCAGATGAGAATAGCCATTATTAAATTTCTGGTTTCCATATACATTCTTTTAAGCTGTAGATGAAATAATTCCTAATCTTCTGTAAAATTGTTGAGCTCATGGAGCATGAGAAGATCTTGGATCTTGGAACTATGAGAAGATCTTGGATGTGCTACACATGCTTTAGGTTCTTCTGTCAACCGAGTACAAGTTATCAACATTTCCCTTGAAGTGTAGACAGCAGATTGGTACAGCATGATCTTGCAGTCCCTAGGCCATTGTCATATATACAAAATAAAATTACTACATTTTTCCATGAAATTTTCCTTTTACTAAAAATTTCTAAAGATGCCAAGGTGATGGGAACTTTCAGCTGACTCAGTCTCCTCTTTATCCAGTGGTTTCAGGTGCTGTAGATCATGGAGTGGTGTAAGACTCTGACAATTCCTTCTTCATAAAATTTATGTTTCTTGGGAGGGTTTAAAAAATCTCTTCTGATGCTTTTGGCCAACTTACTAAACTGTCCTATTGGATTTATATTTTCTAATTATCTGTGGCTTTGCTATCTATTACTTACTTTGAACTCTGATTGATCAAAAAGCCTTTACTGGTGATATTACCTTGCAGATCAGTAAAAGATGTTGGTAAGATATGTGGGGGCATAAAACCTGCAAGCAACATGTCTCAGCTTCAGCATTAATATATTTCCTTGGAAAATTTCTTTAAGTGGTTACACTTTTTTCTTATCCTCTTCATCCTTTATTTCTATTACAGCAAAGCTCAGAATAAAACCATCAAAGGTAATGAGCATTTATTTTAAGTTAGGGTACATCAGGCGGTTTGACATTTTATACCCATTTTAGTTTTCCTCAACTAAATGAGAACTGTGCGCTGGAGCAGGTCGTGTCTCTTTCTGTCACAGTCCACCTTGTTTTGTGGTAGTGCACCCTTGGATGCATAATGGAGATATGGGTACTTGTGCATAAAGAAACATAGCTTAAATGAACTGTAAAGCTCTGTGCTTTATTGGGCAGCACTTTTTGAACTTTTTTTCCCCTGGGTGAATTATTCAGAAGATCTTTGTAAATGGTGCATAACTTCAAATTGGATCCATAGACTGTAGATCAGGTAATTGATTCTCCTCCTCAATTTCATTTGTTACATGATCACATTATTGCTTTTTCTTTTTTGATTAAGTTTTTTTTAAATTCATAACATTATACAAATAAGCTAAACCAAATTCTAATATCTTAATCTCTTGTTAATTAACATTTTCTCAGCTCACTTAAATTGCCCATCATGCTGTCTTGCRAGGCCATTTCTTGCTAAATCAGAGCAAAATTTCAGGTAAAGATGTCTTTTTGAATTTGGAGACATATTGAAGTTGATACTGGTATGAGATATGTTGGAAGTGATACTAAAAAAGTGATCAAAACCCACTGAAGAAAACCAGAAATGGGTAGAGAAATTCTGGAAGATTATGTACTTAGGTGTTTGGGGGGTTTTTTGTGTGTGTTTTTGTGTGGGTTTTTTTGTGTGTTTTTTTTTTTTTTTTTCAGATATCTCCAAGAGTACTTCAGTTTCTTCTTAAAGTGATTCAGCACTTTAAGATGAAACTGTTTGCTTTGGGCAGCTTTCTCATGGGTTAGCACAAGAAGTCTGCTAGCCATGTTTATGTGGAAGAGAAAGTCCTTACACTGTGAGTTCTCAAAGCTGAGCTTCTGCCTTGTTTACAATAAGCAAACCTCTCTGTATTTGTTGCATGGAGAGAAAGTTCATTCTTTTTTAATGTGTCCATCAGAATTGCATAGCTGCTAGTAAGGCACTAGCAGGTGCTAGCTATAGAAACAGTTTCCTTTTCAGCTGCATTTATTATTATTATTTTTCTAACAGGTTTCTGATGTGAAAGTTGTAAAGAGTTGAATTTCTCTTGYGATAAGAAATTACAATTAAATGGAGATTGGTTGATCAGCCATGACACAATGTTGTCAACATGAAGTCAAGGGGGGCAGTACATTTGCATTTGATGCCTTTGTAGAGCGAGACTATAATAACAGCATGGAGTTGTCTCAYTCCTCTAGAAGCACAAAGCAACTCCACAGCTGCAATTCTGAAATGCTTCCTGAAGAGGTGAAGATTACACCTGCTCCATGTTGTCTCTCCAAACTGTTTCTGTGCTAGAACAGCCTCTGGCTCTGCACTGCTCACCTCCTGTGGATGTGCTATGGGATTAATGAACTCTATGACTGATTCAATTTTCATAATTAAATAATTTTCCCATAACTCAAATTGAATAAAAGGATTTGATGCAGAGTTGTGTAATTCATGAGCATAACTGATATAATTTCGTACCTTGCATTGTTGGTGTTTTGTGTTAACAAAATGGAAACACTGGAAAAAAATAGTATCAAGCTTTCTTAAAGTCCTAAATAATTCAAGCAATATAAATCCCATGACTTTGTGTGTTCTTGTCTGAACATAGAACATACAGATGTCAAAACTGATTGYTTGCATCTCAAAATCAGAAATTGCTGTATGATTTACTGATGTCTGTGGGAAATTTGGTAGGTGTATAAATTTGTATATTTTTCTTGCATGTGTATCTCTTGTTGGATAGGTGCTAAAGTTCTCCAGCTGATCGACAGATATCTGCTGAGCACATTATTGAATTATATCTGTCTAAACCAATTTCTACACCTCTGTGTAGTATTTGCAATGATAATGTGTAAGACCAGGGAAATACCTATGCTTGTGAATAGGGATCATTCCTTTGAGTGTTATATCAATCCTGCTAAAAAGGACAAAAAGAGACAAAATGCAAAAGGAAAAAATCAGTGGCTAAGGATATATTATATACATAGAGGAGTTAAAAGCCAAAGTGGAAACATCAGCCCTCGCTGTAACTCTGAGATCCACGCAGAGAAGGTTCAGTTCTTAGAAAGAACTCCTTTTAGTGCAGGTGCAGAGCTGCTTTGGGCGCATGTGTTAGGGAAGATTACAAAATAACTTTGAGATCTGAGAATGAAAATAATGCTGAATGGAGGGACTGTGAAATATGGGATGAGAAAAACATTMACTTTTCATTCTGTTCTCCATTATCTGTGAAAAAATAATTCTTCTCCATCCTGAAGGAAAATCCTTTCCATGAGAATTGACAGAGCAGGAGTCTGTGCCTTCAAAAGCAGCAGGACTTTGGCTATATCCAGCAAGCAATGGCAGTCAGGGAAGGAAGAAAGGAAATTGCTGATTCCCAGGAAACACCTCACCTTCCCTTGAAGTGAATCCTATTTGTACTGTTCTAAGGGRCAGGAACAAGATGGAGAGAAATCAAAGTTGAACTTCTCCCTCCTTTATGGAAAAAGTGTGCTGAAACACTAGCTTTTCCCTCTTACCCATAGTTCCCCTTTACAAATACTATTTTTTGAATAGGGAATGAATTAGTATTTCAGCTGGGTGTTCCCCTCTGAAAAGGGAGAGAGGACTTTGAGATTATATTAGAGGTGCTTTTTATAATTACTTGCCAGAAACTAACACAAAAGAGAAGTGTGAACATGTTTGCAGGAGCTAGCAAAGTATAATGAGGGGAAAAGCCTTTCTTCTGATTCTTATTTATATTATCAACACCAGAGCTCTAAGTCATAAACCAGGACCACATGGGGAGGTTATGATTCAAATGTAAGAGACAACACATGTATTGAGACAGCTGAAGGAGCACAAGGAAACAATGAGGCAATGTTGGTCAGTATGAGAGAAAGCGTCTCAGTGCATTATTAGCTTAAACATTTTCTCATGTTTTTTTGTAGGCATCACAGCAAGAGAGTTTTAATGAGGGATTTGAAGGAAGATAATGAGGTTGTGTGGCAGATGCTTGGAAAAAATCACAGAGGAGCTTGTTTAAAAATATCTGACAAATGGATAGTGGAAGCCAACATTATGGTCTAACTGGAGACAGAGCTCATTGGAGATGATAGGTAGGATGAAAATGAGGAAGAATTTGAAGATGAAGGCAAATAGCTTACAGCTGTTCATTTTGAAAATAATAAACAGGCATTGGTCAAAAAGGGTGGCACTTTTGTTCTATTAGATTCTGTGTGAGGGGATCACAGGAAAACAGAGGAACAGGTATTTTATGATGGATAGAGATTTGAAGTGGATTATGGCAGTGTGGAGAAGAGTTTTGTGGGTGAACATCAATGGGCACTCATTAAAGGTGTTATGCAGAAATAACAAAAAAAAATAGGCTGAAGTATATTGCATTGGACATTGACTTGTTTACAAAGCAGATGATGTGATTTAACATTCTAGAGGACCATGTGATAAGTTTTTATTTAAAAGACAATCACTCTCTGGTGTTGAAAAAAAGTAGTGTCAGTGTGTAGATTGTTTCTCTTTTCTAGTATGGAAAGCTAAATATTTTTTGTCTGAATGAGGGCAATAAGGAAAGTTAAAAAGTAAATATGTACAAAAATACAGAATGAGGAGTCATAGCAATAGAAACTTCTGCTTGGTTTTCTGGAAGACATACTTATGCCGTCCCTTCACACTTTTTCAAAAGCTTCAGGTCTGGTTACTTTGATTTTTAAAATATTCCTCACAATTTAAAGTTCAGTTTCAAAAGTGATTATATTGAAATGCTTGCAGAAAAAAAAGGTTACGTTCCGTGAAAATCAGGGGTTTAATACAGATGACTGAAGCAATTAGTACACGTCACAGTTGAGACCAGGTAGTTAACGGGAGAGTTGAAAAAAAACTAGTGCACACAATAGATTTCTATTTTAGCTTTTATAGAAGAGGAAGGCAAATACATATTCTTTGTGGGAAGCCTAATCCTATAAAAAAGTCAACATGAGAAAAGACATGCTGAGCTGTTTTGTGAAGGAATTTTAACGTACTTTGCATGGGAAGTCCATAAAGGCAGCTGGAGTAAGAAGCGAACATAATTATTGGACAGAACTTTTARACATTAAATTAATGATTTGCCTTAACATTCACAAGTGAGTGGGTGACAGATGCTGGAAAGGGCTGTACATTTCCTACGAGAGAAAGAAGAAATACTGAGGGAAATCAAGACCATACCTGAACAGATGATCAGGATATTAGAATGTCTAAAGAATAGCAAAACTTCAGGGGCAGATGGAGTCCATCTCAGAGATGAGAAACCCAAGAATCTATATGAGTAGARGCAACATCATATTATAATAGAAAATACTGGTTGACTCAAAAGTGGCGAGTAGAAACTGACAAGAAATTAATGATATTTAGGGACCCCTTCTGCCCTGGAGGACAGCTAAACATTAATTTTCAGAAAGGCATTTGTTTACAGGAAGAAATAAGAAAGGGAAAATATTTAATTGTTTTAAGTAGTTGTCTCAGATTAAAAGTGAACTAGGCAGAGGAAGAAAGTCATGTTAGTGCTGATGATTTTAAGAAGCTTTGTCTATAGCACGGTCTAAAAGACAGGCTAGACTTTTAAAAGCTTTTCTAGCCAGCCAGCATCTTTTTGCATGTATATGTTCCTGGGACTTCCTTTTCAGAGCTGGCGATTCCTTGAAATGTTCTGAGGGTTCAGTGGTACCAGGAAGGCTCTGCATGCGTCAGATCCACAGTAGCATTGGTGCCAGATTTGGTTAAATATTGGTCACTAGCAGCTGCAGCAACCACTGAGACCTTCATCTTATTTGGATAAGGGAAGGCGATTATCTTCAGGAGATGAAAGAGTTCTGGAGTTATCAGGTAATAAAAGACACAAATGAAAGCAAATTACTTCAGCCATTTTGTGAGGGTCAGCGTACTGCTAATTTTCACTTACTAGAGCAACACAAACAGAGAGCATAAGTAAGTAAAACAGCAAAAAGTAGAATTTGTGTAGGATTTGGCATTTTGATGCAAGTAAGCAAAGTAATTCGCACTTACTTGGATAGCTTGGGAAGCAAGCTCAGTGAACTCGTTTCTRCATACTGGGTGAAAAAATGTAAGAGAATTGTAGGAGGAACAAGAAAAAGCAGACACCCCAAAGTCACATGCAAATTAACATTAATCAGGAGGATGATCTAAATGAAAGAATTATAACCATATAACTATTCTTTACACAATTATTTATGTAATAACAGCAAAAACCCAAAGGGACAATAAAATTCAATAAATACTGCATTGAATATAAATTCTTTTAGCCTGCTATAAAAAAATCACAAAATCTGTGATACCAAAATTTCTATTGTCTGTGTAATTTTTAATCTTCTAGTTATATCTTGACATACAGAGGATTTCCATATAAAAATATATGGGCTAATAATTCTGGAAAGAAAAACATAAAGATTTGTGTTTATTTTAGCCACAGCACTTATTTCTAAAATGAAAATAAAAATGCGTATGCCATCAGTTATGGCAACAATCAGTCATAAAACTTAGTGATGAACAAAATGCAATTAGTTCCATATTTAATTTGTCATTGACCTGCTCTATTTAAATATTAAGCTCGTTGTTTTAATCTAGCAGCTCTGCTTTGTCTGTGAGTACATCCCCTGAGTTTTTCTTGTCTAGTAGAAATGTCAAGATTATATTTTTTCTCTCTGTTTTTCCAGTACAATACCTCTTACAAGATCCACAGTTCTTAACAGTGCTGATTGATGACCTAAGACCAAAAGTCTATCAAAGTTAATTGTTTTGATCAATCCCTGTCTCTGAAATTTTGGACTCGTGGCTTTTCCTTCAGTAAGAAATGATTTCTGTTGTTTCCTCTTTACAGAATAAGGGAGATAGATAGAATTTTAATCAGACATCACCACTAAAGAATGTGTTCCTCAGGGGAGAGAAACCCAGTTTTCAGAGTCAAAGAAGATTTTGAGTAGATGAGGAAAGATCTTGCTAAAGGCCCCAGAGGATTCATGAGAGTGCAAGCTCAGACATCTTAACATTATGTTTCATGGTTCTGGAGTTTGAAGGTCTAAACTGGGAGGCTAGAGACTTTACCCAGAAGGATGGACCACATATCATAAAACCCAAAATCTACAGACTCACTGGGAACCATCAGGGAGATTACTTTGTATTGCTGGTTAGTAATGAGCTTTGTATTGTTGGTAGTAATTTGCAGCCTGAATAACAGGCTGCAAATGCTGACGTGTGTTGGAGGTGAGAGTGCAGAAAGTCTCCCCTTTCATGAAGAAACACATTCTGCCTAGAGAAAATGATGGCAAAAGTCTGGTACACTTTTATCCCTTAGTGTTTCTGCTGTAAATAGTTGCAGTAGCTTCCTAGACTAAGCAGATTTTTTCTGCCACCCCATTGTCATTGCAGGCATCAACTGATCAGGGATGCCAGATCTGCAGCCTTTAAATCTTCCAAGTCAGACCTGCTTAGTTTGCTGACAAAAAGAAATTTCCCAATTCAGTACTGTGGAGTCAATAAAAATGTAGCTGTTGCAGAGCAAGGTGCATTCTCTTCTCCCTGATGTACCATAATCATCAAATTGTAAGCTAAGATACAGTTCCAGAAATAACGTTGCTTCTAATAGTTGATGTATGAAGCGGAAAGAACATAGTTAATTTGCAGAGGTGAATTTGAGCTTTCATGTCCATCAGACAGGAAAATCTGGTTTTGACTGCAGACTGAGAACATTTCAAATGGAAACCCCTGATGGAAATATATATGGAATACAAAGAAGTGTTTATACGGTCAATTTTCTATCCAGATGAACCTTCTTATTTCTTCCTGTCAGTTTTACTGGGACTTTGTATTCATTTCCTTGCAGTTTTTCCTTGTATATTTCTCTGTAAATTTTTTCATGGTTTCTTGTTTTTACAGAGACATTCTGTGTCTTGCTGTGTGAGAAACAGCACCTCCTTAAAGACTTCATATAGTGGTTATAATCCAAAAGACAAAAATATAGAACTTTCATTGCAATATTAAATTTCTAATTTTTACTCTAGTCAGTGTTACAGAATGGGTCTTTCCTCATAGAAACAGTGATTTGGGATGACATCTAAACATTAAATGAAGTCTTTAAGATATTTTCAGGGACTGTACCCTAAGCTGCATCCCTCCAGGCCAAGTAGTGTCATTTTTTGGGTGTAAGAAGCTTATTGCAGTGGAACTTAAAATGTAAATTTGAGTATTTAATAAAAAAATCCATGCTGTTGCTTTTTTTCCTGTGATAACTTTTGGTTGTTGTTTATTCACAAGTGGTCTTCAATTGCCTTGGATTTACATCATGGTAAGGATAGGTGTGTTGGCTCTAACTGTGAAACAGTGGACATTCAATACCTTAATCTCTTGTTATTACTCGCTCAGGTATCAGTGTCATCACATTTAGATACATACACAGCTAGCTGGCAGTGCAACTTCTGTATGGCCACATTTTTTCCCACTTAGATGCACTTAGACGTCTGTACCAAGATGTGCCACAGTATCTTTGGCTGGTTCTTCATTTTTAGCAGATGGCAGGAAGGAGCTGTGCATAGCTGGCTTGGATACCTTGATACCAGGGTGTATATTTTCAGAAAAGGCTATTCTTGGACATTATAGAGAGTTTTTTAGAATGTTGTCCAGCAGTTGCAGATGGAGTAGGCTGAGAATTTCTTGACAATGCTCTTTTTATGAAGACTGAAGGCATTGACAGGAAATGGCTTAGTGAATTTGAGTTTCAAGTCTTAAACATATTTGTTTGGTTCAGAAGGAGCTTCTTTACTGCCAAGAAATGAAAGAGGAAAACTTCTGGGTGCAGAGCAGGTGAGGYGGTAGTATGCCCATCTCCATTTACACAGTTGGTTATTTTTTGTTCTTCCAGTACAAATCTACTTAAATGTTGGCCATAAACCTTGGCTGCATTTTAATATTGGCTGTGTACTTGTGATCTTTCTCTACTGATGCTTAAAAAGGGCATTGACTCTTCCTTTTATTTGATTTCTGTCTGGAGCTATAAAATTAATCTCCCAGTGTCATGCTGCAATGAGCTGTGTCAGTGGAAGAGAGATAAGTTTCATATTTTTTGCCTTAAAACTTCTTCCAAAGTTACAAAGAGTTGAACACATTTACTTTCTCTTTTCAATTTTAACAAAGCCCTTGTCTTTCTTCTGCATTTCTATTTTATCCATGTCATTTTGGTTCTTTTGTTTTATACTTCACATTTTTTCCAGACTCTTTTTTTCCCCTTCAAGCCTAGTTTATAGTCTCTGACAGGATTCTTTCTATGCTATCTGCCAAAACATCTGTTCCTTTTCTGAATAAAAAGCTTGCTTCTCCAGAAAGTGTCACTCAGGTCCACACCAAGTATAAACCTAAATTTCTCTCTGCGACTTTGCTAGTGATGGACCAGCACTGGAAAGCTTTGCATTCTTGTCTGTCTTGTCTCATTTTTCATTACGCCAAATTCAGTACTGTAGTGGGGCAAAAAAATAATTTGTATTTAAATGTACACATTTCCTTTCAMAATATGCTAGTACTTAAATGTACTTTCTATTTTTAATCTTGCAATTACTTCCTGAATTTTTAATTGAAGCAAATACTTATTAACTTCAAATTGATTCTACTTAAAAAAAAATCTRTTGCCTGTTCTTTTCTGCCAGGACCACATTTGAACTACTACTCTCACTGAAAATCCGACACAACTGTCCTTGATTCTTCTTGGATTCATTTTGGCAATTTTACAGTTTTGCAGTCAAAACAATATTCAGAAAAATTTTGGGTTGCTGTGAGAAAATTATGTAACTTTCAGTACTTTGGTAATTCTGACGCAGTTGACCAACTTACTACTACTGTAAAGTTCTTAGACACCTTTAGGAAGAATTCAGTATTTCAAAAAAATATTATTTTTATATTGTGTTCCCACAGATAATAAGACTAACATAAAATTTTATAACATAACATTTTACAAATGATCAATACTAGCATTGAATAATTTAAATATTTTTCTTCAGTATGGATAAAGTATTTATTCTCTATGTTGTGAAGTAAAGGAAAAAATTATTTTTGTACGTATTTGTCTGTGTGACATTTTCCTCTTGGTTTATTGCTGAAATAATTGACCTTGAACTATAACAATACTAAGAGGAAGAAGAATACTAAGTTTGTGGTGAATAATTTTAAGTTCCTGCAACCTTTGAGCTTTATTGTGGTAAATAACTTGAGACAACAATGGCTAGAAACTTCCCTCTGGACTGCATCTGATTCTCTAATTCAGCCATCTGAAGTTTTAATTAATTTTCACAGAAATTAATGACTATTTTTTTGCTATTTTTTTGTCTTTGCCAGAAATGTCTTCATTCTTTAGAGGAAAAGATGTGTATTTCCATTGTAATATTTGTAATAGTTAGGGGTTTCCAGTGTCAATCTGGTATGGGGATAGGGAAACACATTCTCTTTCATTGTTCCCTCTCTCTGCCAGACATAAAGAGGATTTCTCCAGGTGGCAGAGATTTGATAAATGCTGGGAAGCTGTGTAAAGAGAATTGCTAAGGAAATTGAATTCAACCCTTCTCTGTGGCTTGATCCCCCCTAGAACAGGTGGCCTGGCGTGCTGGCCACAAGTTCCTGTTGACTGCCTCCATCCAATACCTCCGTGCCCTTGTGCTGGGGATTTGTTTGTGGGAGCTGGCAAGCTGCCTTCCTGGAGGAGCTGCAGCAACAGAAACAGGGCTGGGAATGGTTCAAAAGTCCTGGCTCTTTTCATGGCTCTTGTTGTGTTTTGCTGGTTCTTTGAAATGCTTAAGAAAGTTGGTGTGTGATTTGTTGAATGAAAGTTTGTAAATTSTTAGTCAAAGAAATATTTTCAACACAACACACTTTCTCAGTCAGCTTTCTGGAAGGACTTGCATATGTCTCTTTTGCCAGGATCTTAGGGCAGAGGGACTTTTTTAATTTTTGGCTTATACTTCCAAAAATATTTATTTAAAAATAATTTTTGTTACCTGCGTAGGCCTGTCTTAGTATGATCAAGACAGCAGTAAATGGGAAGTGTTCTCAATCCTGAAAAAYGTCAATTACTCATTTAATAAGTTGCCATTGACTAGGCTATTCAGTAACTGTGTGGAACAGATTAGAACTTCTATTTATGACAGCATAGTTCAGGAGTAATTCCAGTAAAGTGCAGTCAATGAATCTATTTTTATAYTAGAAAACTAGCATTCTCTTTTTGTCCCTTGAGGCACAACCCAAGYGCCTGGAATCCCATCAAACTGAGAGGTACCTTTAATGCCTTCCTCTGTGGAGCCTCAACTCAGTTTTCATGGAAAATGACTCCCTCCAGTGAACAAGTACAGTGATTTGTACTTTGGCAGATCTACATTTTTCAATGGATAAAAATGAAGAGAATAGGGCTCTGACATTATAAAAAAAATTAAGTGCAGACCTCTGTGCAAACTGTTTCCTAAACCAGTAAGCACAGAGCTGAACAGTGCCCCMGTTAAGGTCTAATAGGTGGATTTCATTMTCTGCTGCACAAMTTCATGTCCACAGTTTGTCTGCTTTGAGGGACCTTGCTAGTGTTTCTGTCTGAGGTACTAATCAGTACAATCACAGGGCAGTAGACACTGCAYTCCAGTTTGCAATGGCAAAGCCCTCTAAGTATTACAGAAAAGTAAATGTAGTCTTCAGTCARGTTTAAAACAGAAATGTGGTTCTAATCTTAGTTACAGGTATGACCCTCAATCCTGTAATAAAACAATATATATTGACAAACACATGTAAGAGGCATGAAACTGTGGGACAAACCATAACAGTATTATGCGCTGGTATTTACAGGAAAATTATTATCAGTTTAATGTGATTTTAATGTAGCAGAAGTTTATGTTCTTCTRGTTTTAAGCTTTGCCTTAAGACCTGAGTGCATGATAGATCMTACTKCCTCTATGTTTCTTCTCTCTTAGTTAGGAAATGTTAGTCTGAAATATAATTGAATGTAGATTTGAAAATAATCAAGGAAAATGTTTAGATTTTGAGATACAGAATTTAGAATAACCTAWTTGTACTCAGAARAATGATTCWAAGAAAATGTTCTCCATGTTGTAACTTGAAATTTGAGGAGGGGAAAAGCTTTTGTTCCTGTTTTTTTTCTGTGGGATCYTTTTTTAGAATGAAATTCAACACAAATTGAGTCTCAGCTGGTTTGGAATTATATTAGCATCTGGGGGAAGATTTTGAAACAAGCCAAAACTAACAGATTTTCACCAGCCCCTTAAGAATTCTAATTGCCAGGAGTTGGGCATTTCTTAGGAGCAAATTGACAGTGCAGTAGTGTGAGTCTGCAAGATTTGTCTTGGCTGCAGAGTCTTCTTGGCTGGAGAGACTTTTTTTGATTCATGTAGAATCACCTAGAGCTCAGCAGATATTTTAAATGTTTCTAGTTAGACAGTTTCTTCTACTTCATCTGGAAACTCTGGCCAAAGCTGCAATTAACATTGTCAAATCTGAGTGTACTCTTGATGATGTTGTTGGTTAAAGCCAGTGTTGAGCAGAGAGGGTCAAGCTGCATGCCTCGGGGGCTCTGTAGTGTACTTTGGAGTCCCTCGGTAAGGATTAGCAATTAAATTACTAGTGTGAGCCCAGGAAAGGTCAAGAGTGATTAACAATCTTTGTTCCATTGGTTAGTGGGAAACAGATGTAAAATGAAGTGATGATCAAAATCCAATTCCTAGTAGATATTTTACATCATAGRCACCAAACTCCTAATGATCCCTTGTTAGCAATCTGATTAGAATGGACAGTAATTGAACAGGCATGGAGAACTGCCATGAAGCTTCTACTGCCATTCTGCATAACCAAAATTACTGCCATTTTCGGTCTCAAGGACAAGCTGGAAGTTTCAGTCTCTCTGTCTGAGATTTTTGTATTCTGTTTGGTTATCTTTTACCCTGAAAGAAATAATAAGAAATCATACTTTGGACCCAAAATAAAGCTGAACATTATTTGAAGGGCTCTGAATGCAGAATAACTTGCATTTTAACTCTGGAAGGTTTTATTTGATATTTTTAAATATATGTGGTTGATCCTCAGCTGGATTAATCTGACATGGATCTGCTGAAAAATTAGTTAAGTAGTAGTCAGTGAACCTGGAAAAAGATCCAATTCTGCCTTACTCAAAGTACACAWTCATATTTAAGTTGTTTTAGAGAAAGAACAGCAAAATTATGTATATTATACATGCAAGGCCTGCCCTTCTTTTTCTTACCATCAAATAGCTTAGGATGAGGTGAGAGGTTGGATGTTAGGGGCTTGGAATGAGTAAGGGTTTGGGGCTGGGGCTTAGGTTTAGGTTTCAGGCGTTTGCCTAGGGTTAGTACCAYGACATAGCAAAACTTTAAATTCCAAGCTTTATGTTCTCATACTCCTGTAACTCATGTGTGATAGAATGTCTTTCTTGTAAATATGATATCTTTTAGAGCAAGTCTGTGTACATGCTGCTCTCCATGGAAAAGCTGTTCTGAAATTACCAGTAAATCTGTTCTATTAATTCATCTAGGAATATTGCTGGATTACACTAGATAAAAATTCTTCCATATTTTAGTAATAAAATCCATAAGATAAATGGACAAAAAATTTTAATGGATGAATAAAAAGCTTAAAGTATCTTGTAACAAGCATCAGCTGGACTTTTTTGCTGTTCTRTGGTCTCTTGTCTTAGTTATCTATAGAGCAAACTAAGAAAGAAAACACTAAAAAGCTAATAAAGCTTGAAAAAGTTCTTCTGGTTTCCTCTAAGTTTATAAAAATTATATAATTAGATTTTTATATAGTAAATTTGAAACAATGGAAAAATATTCTTGTTATTTGCTAGGTAGCTTATGTTCTACCCAGAGCTGGTGTTGATTGGCTGATGAAAKATAAAGGGATTCACATTCTGAAAGACATTTATAATGTCTTCCAAACTGTGAATCCAATTTTATTTCTTTTTATTGTTGTTTTATAACAACATTGCAACACAATACAAGGCATGAGTATGATTATTTTCACTATCCTTTTTTGGCAGAGGAACAAATCAAACATTTCTCATTAACAGGGGCAGTTTTTCCTGCTCCTGTAGAAAACTGGGACCACTTAATGGTCTACAAATTGTTTTCAGGCTTCTTGTTGACGCAATTCACTTCAAAGCTGACTTTGTTTCCTTGAGCTTGCATCCTTTTTAAAGTGGCATTACRTATGAGTAATCATTGGAATTGGCCTTTTCATTGGCACATACTGGATATGACATAGGAAAGAGAAGTCCAGAGATTTGTACTAGCTCTTAGCTCTGCAATTGAGTTAGGACATCACTAATATTTCTTCTTTTGGCTTTGCCTTTGTCAAATCTGTTTCAGTGAGAAATCTTTCTAGGTCAGTGACTATGTATGTTTAGCTTCTAGTACACCTTAACCCTGACCACAGGGAGGTCTGTGAGCATTGCAGCAAGAGTAATAATATATTGCACTAACTAGAGGTTATGAAAGGATGTCTATTCTGAAAATACATTTAAGAGAAACACAAGCAGGACTGTCATTTACTCCCTGAAAAATGGAACTGCTAAACATTTAAATTTAAATTAAATGCTTTTATGAGTTTATTGAATATTATTTAGCAAGTATATTATAATGAAGACATGTTACCTTCTGCCTTAGAATGAGGATATTATTGCTTTCTCATATTTATCTTTTGTATCAGCATTTGGCAGGTAACAAATGAAATTTTCTTGCTAATGTTAAATTGTTTTCTACTGCTGCTCAGCCACAAATATATAGAAGGATGAGACAATGTAAAAAAGTTATTTGTGTTTTTGAGCAGGCAGAAGAATGTAAAAGTGATCTTGATCTGCCCTTGATGAAATGTTTATGCTATGAAAGGCAAAGCACTTAATTCCTGTCTGAATCACTCCACTGAAATCTTGTCCATGCAGGAGACTGCAYGAGTGGAAATGCAGAGAGAGTTGGCTCAAATATTTCAGTGTGGTCAAGGTGTTGATGTTTAGAACTGTCTGAGATAAAAGCAGAGCAGACTCCATGTATCAGTCAAAAAAGATGAAGGCTTCCTGAAACTTGATGTGAAAAGTTTATGTTTGTCTATCCATTTTTGTGAGTCCACGTCATTTCCTAATTTGAGCAGAATTTAGACAAAGAATGCCTTATTGTCCCTGAAACCTGAATTTTTTGTACTCTAAGAATATGAAACCAGGATCGATCTTGAGAAAGCAATGAAGCCCAAACTTCTAAGGATTCCAGCTTAACTTTCCAGACTCCAGTGKTCTCTTTAAGTTTAGAAAAAGCCCTCTTGCAACCAAGATTTGTAGGTCTCACTTTAGTCTAAGCCTGTTTTGATAGACCAATTGATTTTTTTTTACATACCTGATAAGTTCTTGGGATACAAGGTCAGAGTAATAAATGTTATGTTTTTATTCTTCATGAAGGATAAGTTATGTAATTACATCACTACTTTACTACTCTGCAGTCATTTTGTTACTGTGCAACTTAAAATATTTTTGCCATCAGCATTTGGAGAAAGCTCATAGGTGTGTAGCACTATATAATAATCTGCCTGTAAGACTAMATTTTTTCTAGTCACCCTGTCTAGAAAGGCAGTGATAAATCAAGACACTGGAACTASCTTTGAGAAGAGCTGGTAAACTGAAAACGAACTGTATTTGCATTAGAATTGCTGCAGTATTTCTCTTTATGAGCTGAGTTAATACTCCTTGCTAATTGGAAATGTCTGGACCTTTTATGAAGGCTGAAGGCTGGGAAAATATCTGAAGGATTTATGAAACTGGTCCTCAAGTCTTGTTTAAAAAATAGAAGTCCTTCTGTTATTTGAAGTCAGCAGGCATAAAATATATCCCAAAGATGTAAATTTACTAGACCTTGGACTGTCTTGTATTTAACTTGCTTCAGTACATCTTAATAAGAATTTAAACTGATATATCAGAGYTACTCAGRAGAAGCCTCATGGCCCCCACAGACAAGTTCACAGTGCTGCTCATCCTAGAAGCTGGCACGCTGGAGCAATGTTCATGTATTCTCTTCCWAAGTTTTTTGTTACAGTGTGAAAAACTTAGCAATGAATAACCTCCTTCAACTTATGTGTCAATGCCCAAAGGATTCTTAACTCATCTCAATTTAAATTAATGACCTTAGTGATAGTATTAGCAATTGGACCATGGCTCTCATGAGCCAGCTATTTGCATATGGAATTTGATTAATCCTGCTGGCTATCAATTTTCACTTTTAATTAGGTGTGATACTATTGCAGGAAAAAATACGAGACTACTATCAGGCAGGGACAATGTTGATTTTCTGTTGAGTATTTTATTCTGTTTGTTTGGCTGTRGTAAATTCCCTGACAATATCTGTCTGGATCAGCTCAGAAAGGTACCAGAGACCCTAAAACAGGTCTGTGCAAGCTCAGTGATAGACAGCACAAAGAAGCACCATGTAGATTGATACATTAATAGTTTATAGGATGTAGAGAAATTGGTTTATGGTATCCCCTTCCAGTACTTAGTGGCTCTACTCCTCCTAATGGCCTAATAATCTCTTACAATGCTGTGTCCAGGGTCACATAAAGACCAGCTCAGCTCTGCAGGCAAGTGTGGCCAGGACTTTACTGAGGCTGCTTGGTTTCCCTATGTCCTGACTGAGCAAGCGTACACTGAYGATAGAGTCCTGCTCAGATTTGGATCAAGACAAAATTTTGCCTGGATCTTGTAAATATGTAACATGTGGTGTCTCCTGATTTCCAACAGGCCAATCCATATTTCTTTGACATCTTTGCACTTTGGGAGATTGCAGCATGTTTGTGTATGTCATCGCCAGGAAAACAATGCTCAGCACTTGGCTTGCCTAGCAGAGCTGGTGCCCACAAGCTGCTTACTGCTGAGCATACCCCTGTAAGAATTAGCAGACCTTGACAAAACCATCAAGAAAATCTCAATAAAAATTAATTGAATCCACTTGCAATAGAATAGCTGCTTAAAGCTTCTCTTCCTTACCAGAACAACTTTAAAGAAATACACCTCTTTCCTCAGAAATGAATTTTAATAGCTGTTGATATCCACTGACCAAAAAAATGAATGAGCAATGCCTATTAAACAAACACAGTTAGAAAGGCAGTATGTTGTTGTATCTGGTTAAAATTCAAAGAGAAGAAACCCTTCTTCTTTGAGATCACAAAAGACTTCTGAGAAATTAGTATATGTATGCAGCAAGGGCGTAGGATGAAGATGAAGGCATAAAAGCTAGCAGGGATATGTCAAACTCTGAACATTGAAACAGCTTYCTCTATGTTTTTAAAATGCCTTTCCTGAAGTATTCAGCTGCTTGTAATCAATGAATAACTTACGGTGAAGAACAGAGAATTTTAATGAAAGGAATTTTTATTTTTGCTATAGAATTTCTTGTACTTGCACTCTGCCAACATCAGTGGGAGTCAGATCTCCTCAAATGGCATCTTTGCTCAACTTCAGATTTCTAGGAAGCACCCATGAACATCTATGTGGAAGGTGACTCAGCTGTATCAACATTCTAATGCTTTTTGCTGGAAAAAATATAGCATCAGACACAGGAGCAACAAACTCTTTGGGTGGATTTAATTTTATTTAAATTTTGCATTGACAGGATGATTGGAAATGTCATGTAGAAAATGAACAATGTTAAAAGAGCACAGTGGTCCATTATATAGTACCAGGATATGTCAAGCTATAATATTTTTCACATTCTTCAGAAGATACGGCTACTCATATCATAATGGATATTTTCTTCAGTGTGTTACATGAAAAGCAAACTATAGTGCAAATTTTGATTAAAATGTTGCTCTGTGGCCTTTCATATAAAATCTAATTTTATTTAATATTACTTTCTACATGTATGCAGAAAATGGCAAGCTAATATTAATAAAAGAAGGCTTACAGGAATGTGGAACTAGAACAATAGATCCCTGTCAAAATTTATTTACCTAGCAAGACTTTCATTTCAAAGTTAGCAGCACTCTGTGATACTGGCATAATACAGTGGTTTTAAAACTCTGTTAGACATTTTTAACCCACTTTAATTTATTCCATGGTAGTTTAATCCCCTGCTGAATGGGGATGGGGTGAATTTTCAAAAGTCATAATCCACTGAAGTAAAAAATCTGTAATGACAACATAGACAGCAGGCTTCAAGAGTTTAGTTTAAATTATTTCCAAAAATGTTAAACTTAGGGCAAGAGTTAATAGGATATTTCACACAGTTATATTTCAATCCTTTTCCAAATCTTTATACATTCACTTGCATCTCTGCCATCAGAAATACTTGGGCTCGATTTCTGTTCTTTTAAGGCAAAAACCAGAAAGCTGTAAAATTCTAATGCGAAGATTTTTACAGGGTATTGTAACTCATTGGTCCTTCAGTTCACAGAGTTTTATATGTGATAGCATAATGTTTTCTAAGCTGAAAGAGAAATGACATTTAACAAACTGAACACCTTCCATTCTAACTGGACACAAAATTGAAATTAAGGTRCATAATACCACACTGTCTTCATCCTTCTGTTCCTCTAGGATTTTTATGATTGACTATTGGTGGGTGAAGATCTGGCCCACAAATYGATTGGGAAAAGTTCATGCATTTCCTATGTACTTGAAACCTACAGTTTTACTCTCTTCCTTGACTATACCTTTGGAGCTCCCTAGTTCTGGAAGTAGCTGTAACTCAGACAACACCTTATTTTCTTTAACCAGGAAGCTCCTCTAGTGCCCGCCATAGATGATTACAGCTTTGCCTGCCTCAGCGTGCAGACACCAAACTCCTGCCTGAACCCCACAAGAATAATACTGTCTCCTTCCTACGTTTTGTTGTGTCATGCTGAACCAGATTTTGGGTGGCATCAGATAAAGCTGGCAGGGGGCTCGTTCAAAACAACAGAATGAGAAAGTTCTGAGAGTCTGAAGTAGAGATGAGCTGGTAGGGTGTTTCACATGGTAGAAGATTCACACAGAAAGAGGCAAGTGCTTGTAAGCAATATTTATTGAAAATGAAGAAATTCATAGCCCCACCCACAACTCAAGAAGTCTTTGATCTGCAAAGGCTTGAAAATGAGAAATATTTTCTGATACAAATAGTATGTTCTTCTCCTCATTTGCATTTCTTGATAAAATCAACATTTAGCCATTGTTGAGTGCATGGTGCAGGACCAGATAGACTTCCATTTTGACTTGCTAATTCTTTCAAACTCTTAAATAGACAATGGCAATAATTTCCTTTTTTCTTTTTGTCCTCTAAAAGCTACGTGTTTGGAGAGAAAACAATGAGTTATCTTCTTTGAAAACAACAGTGATAGCAGCGCCTGTCTTCACTCCTACTTTCCAGGAAAAGGGTGGAACAAACTGTAGGGCTGGCTTTTCATCACTTCCTGTTGTGGTTCTGTGATTTTTGTTCTTGGTTCAAAGGTCCCAGTCTTATTCAGGCAGATAGAGGAGCCTGGAAGTTTAATTCTGAGTCTGATTTCCACTCTGAAAGTTTGTGAAAGAATAAAGAAAATCTTTCTACATACCTGACTGTTACACGGGAGAGGCAGCCCTGGCAGAATGAAGCAGAGGAAAAAAAAAGGAGGAAGAGAAAAATATCCATTAGGACACTGCTACTGGAAGAAGGGTCTCTGTAATTACAATCTAAGTCTGATTGATTTAAAGTACCTATCTGTCTCATATGACTAAACACTTCTTAAAAGCCTGCTTACTAAACAATTATTAGTCACTAGTGAATGAAACAGGATCAAGAAGACTCATTTTTCAGGTTCTTAATACTTGTGGAAATCTTTCATGTGATTAAATCAAACTCAAAAGATAACAGAATAGTACAAATCAATACTGTTTCTCACAGGAAACCTCCAGATGGGAATTTCCTATATCTAAAAGGAGGAGCAATACTAGCAAGGGTGCATGCCTTGTTGTATGAATACCATATCACTTCATCAGCTTCAGCATGCTTTCAGGTGTACACGGAGAAGTGCATTTCAGCAGGACTGGAGAATTGCAGAAGGCATTTACACAGAGCATTCATTGCCCTGCTGCCAGCCTGCAGCCTTTGGGTTCTCTCCAYAGAATTTTCTCCAGGATGAGTTATGCACCATAGGTCAGATTGTTCTTGGTTACTACTGGGTGACTAGGTGAGGAGCATTTATTCAATTTGGAAAGTTCATCAACATTCACGGAGGTAAGGGACACAATCCATTCTGTTTCTCTCTTGATTATGGAATAGGCCTAGAATTCCAGGTGAAGGAATAGATCAGTGAATCCCACCCAAGATCATGGTCTGGATGGGCAAAGGGTATGATATAATTCAGGACCTAACAACTGGCAGGCCATCAGATTTTTTCATCAGTYTTTTACCATTCATAAGGCTTGTGGCAGTGTCACAGCTTAGCCCACACTCCAGGAATGCAAAGGAGAGGAAATGAAACTCTAATTCTTAAGGATTTTTATTGGGACCAAACACTTAAGATGCTTTACCACCTTTGCATTTCCTGAAAATTGTTTGAGACTAGCTAGTTTTCAGATTTATTCGTAAGGTAACTTTCATTATGTAGAAAGCACTGTAAAATTGTAAATTTTGCTAGTTTTTTTTCTTTTTCAGAACAGCCATTCCAATATCTTAATATTTTATGATAACAACTGTTAAGAATTATAATGCACCTAAACAAAGCTGTGTTGCTACTTTTTATTAGTACCTTCATCTTTCTGTGGGTACAAACTTTCTAATTAGTCTTTGATTCTTAGCCAGATCTCAAAGAGATATCAACTGATACTGTAATTTCAATGATGTTAATTTCCACTGAATTTATATCAGCTGCTGTCAGCTGAATTTWTATCAGCTTCTTGTCTTGCATAACTGCTGTTGTGTGAATGATGAAGAAAGCTCAGGTAGCTACATTTTTGTTTTGACAAGGACAATTTGAAGCAAGAATGATAGCTTATAGATTAAARCCCGAAAAATACAGAATTTAAAGCTGAGCCAAGCAGAGTTAATAGAAGTATTCTGAATTTTGTGATTCCTAAGGAWGTTCTATACAAAAATTGCAGTAACAGTGTATGTTGAGTTCACTTTCTTAAYCTAAAGATAGTGAAAAAAATCCAAAAACCTACATTCCCTCTGTTTTCTGTGTGGCAACAAATTATCATTTTTTATGCTTAAATGAATGATCCAAAGTGCTTACTTTAGAAAATATTATTAAAAACTTCAGAAACTTGTTTTTATATGGTCAATAATCAATTCAGTGCTCTTTTATGACCAAACCCAAATAAAATACTTTGAATAAGTAGAGAAAAAAGACTGAACAAATAATGGGAGGCAATATTTGCCATCACTTCGGACCACGGTTGTGCCACATCCTGAATACCATGTACCATTCTCATTTTAAAAACAGAACTGGGAGTGRAGAAGGACAAAAAGGAAATTCAAAGGTATAGGTATCGAACAACTTATGTACAGGGATTATTTGCAGGATTCATGAGGCTTTTAGGGCTGGAAAAGAGATCAATATCTGATTGATTACTATTATGAATGGGTATAGTTGAAGCATGTACTAGTGAGCTAGAGGGAGGCTTCCTCATGCAGCTAGGAATCATGAAATTTTTCACTCAGTGGTATTTGTTGAAAAAATACTTAAAGCATAGCAACAAAGAGAAGTAATGAGGAGCATGGGAAATTTGGATAGAGGCAGAACTTTCCACAGGAAGGGTTCTCCCAAGAAGGTGTCAGGAATCAGGTTCAAAACAAACCCTAGGAGCAAAAAGAGCTGTGGAACTCATTGCTGAAGCATCTTATGARTGTTAGATTTTGCATAGTGTCAAAGTGATCAAATGCACAGAAGATCAGTCTGTTTCGAGTTGCTGAAACAGAAATCTCATTTGTTCATAGATTTCTATATGTGATAGCATTATATTGTAAAATTGAAAGGGAAATGATGAAACAGAAAGCACACAGAAACAACATCYAGCAGAGGAAAGTAGAATTATTGGACTGCTGGGAAGAAATCAGGGGCCTATAATACACTTGCCATATTCTCTGCAAGGCACTTGCATGTTCTTCTCCAAGCATCTCTTATAGCTGCTGTTGGAGACACGATGATTTTTCTAAATGAGTCTTAGGTTTGATCCTGCATAGCGACTTTTGAGTTCCCATTTGACACTGTAGATCATGGGTTACTGTCCTGTTTGTCAGTCTCATCTGAGTTTGCAGATTTTTTGAATGACCAGCACACATCCCTATTCTTTTCAGGTTGTTCAGCAAAAATGTTTGTAAGTTAAAACCAGAGAGGCCTGTTTCTGTGAAATATCCATGTATATGGTTTTCTGTTTTCATCCTTCTTTCCCAAAGTATCCATTTAAAAGCTGCAAGTCTTTCAGTGTGTTTCACTCTCTCCCATTATAATAATATCTCCATTGATTTGCATTCTCAGTTTCTTTATTACCAAATACCTGTAGAATACTGACTTTTACTTTTCTGGAAATTATTCACTGAATAAAATATTTCCATACCACTGGTAACTTCATAAAATGTGTAGACAGCTGCAGGAAGAAAAATGGATCTAAATGGAAGAGTAAACTTGGTCTAGTTTTCCCTCCACCTATTGCATAAACAGGATGAATATAAGGACACTGGACTCAGTGACAATTTTCTGTGTGCTGCCCTGCCTTGATAATGGTCCCAGCTTATTGTAGTGTCCATCAATACTCTCCTGCCTTTGTTGTCTCTGAGATATCTTACTGAGGAAAAAAAATTCTGAATTCTTTTATACAGAGCATTTGCAAACACAATGCTGCCAAATTCTTACAGTGCTATGCCAATAAAAACAGTCTTGGTTTTTGATTAGTTATTTACCTGAAGAGAGAGATTTTCCACCTTGAGTATTAGATTGTTTGTTTGCATTTTCATTTGCTCTGAAGTACTCATATATTCCGAGAAATAAATGCATAATTTCTAAACCAATACTGTAATTATAGGTAATGAACTGTAGTAGAGCTAGAATAAAAGGAAAAGAGTGAGAAATTAAGATGCATTCTGTACATTTTTTAATTAATATTTTTTAAAATCTCAAACTGACCAGTCTTTAATTAGTGCTAACATACCTATGGTTGATTTTGCTGAGAAGAGGACCTAAATCACCAATTGAGGCTTTAATYGTTTCCTGAAATTTCTTTTAAACTTCATTTTCTCTGCTCCAAATGTTAAGGTTTGACTTGGCAAAGAATTCATGGCTCAGTGTCTTGAAAGAGAACTCCAAAATTTCTGAGATAAATAAACTGCGTATCCTTTGGGAAGTCCTAAAACAACTATTTTAATTAAAGAACTATATTAATTACAATATGCTTCATGAAGCTAAACATTAAAAAAAATTCATCATCCTCAAACACAGGATACAAAATGAATGGAGTATTCTATTGTAATACATTAAAAAACTTATTTACAGATCCATTCCTGTGTTTTAATGATGCTTTTTGATATTATGCCCCATGAAATCACTGTCTTTCTTTTTGCAAAGAAGAAGTAGAAGAAATGGAATAACAATTTGTCAGTGTTTTTTGGAGAAGAGTTGCCAGGCAGTAGTAAAAGCTCCTAGTGCCTTTTTGGTATCAGTAGACTTTACTAAGTACTGAAAATCCATACTTTCTAGTAAAAGTAAAAATCCAAAACCAAATATCAGTCTGCCRTGCTCAATAAGTGCTTTTCCAATGACACTTGTAGCACTAGATAAGCACTTCTAAATTTTTTTGCTCCTTACTATTTTTCTATACAAACATTTCTGCCATCATCATCATTCAGAACCACTTCTGGCTATGCAGTCGTGGAGGAAATCCCCCTACTCAGCCCTTTTGCAACACTGATTTATTGCACTGCAGTGAGGTTTTGGGTTAACACTGGTGAGCAGCTAAGGACCTCACAGTTGTTTGTTTACTTTCCCTCTTTCCCCCTTTCCCCAGTGGGATGGGGAAGAGGAACGGAACAATAAAAGTGAGAAAACTTGGGAGTCAAGATAATGAAAAGTTTGATAACTGAAGGATAAATAGAAGAAGAAGAAAGAAAAGAAGAAAATAAACCAGAACAAGTGATGCAAAGGCAATACTCAACACACAACCTACTCCAGTGGGTAGAATGATGACCAACCAGCACCTGAACAAAAGAKGGCTACCTCCTCTAAGCCCCCCACTCTTCTGATTGCTAAGCATGATGCTACATATTATGGAATATCTCTGGTGAATTCAGGTTCTCTGCTCAGCTGTGTCCATTCCCAATCCATTGTGCATCTCCCCAGTCTATTCACTTGAGAGGCTGAGAGAGAAGTAGAGAAGGCCTTGGTACTGTACTGTTCAGCCAGAGCTAGAACATAAGTGTATTTAACAGCATTTGGGTCAAAAGCCTCAACCACAGCACCATGTGAGCTTCTATGAAGAAAATGGACTCCATCCTAGGCAGAGCCATTAAAATTTGGTTTCAAATGTTTCATCTAAGAGTGGCACTTGGCTATGGAAAAGGAAGCAAAATGGTTATAGTGGCAAAAGGAGGCAACTGGTTATAGTGAACTAATTGATAAAGTAGAATATGCAAGTTTCTGAATTATGTGTAGGCATCCTCAAAGAAGAGGACAAGAAAACCACCATAGAATTTAGGCTGCTCCATGTTTTATTACCCACTTTAAATTGGCTCTTTTTCCATGAACCCCTAAAATAGGTCTATGTTTAAGCTTCACAATACTAAGTGCAAAACCTCATGCTTTTGCATGGTCTTTCTTGTATTATTGCAGCTTTGTGTTTGGGAAGAAGAGAGATTGAAGAAAACTGAATCAGTTCATGTGAAAGAACTGCTGCATTTGCAGAAATTCTATTACACAGCAATGCTCTGTGTTATTGGGTGTGTGAGTCTCTGAGGATACTTTCTATAGCATATAGTATACTAGCAGTATATGAAAAAGCAGTTGGATGGAAAATGTTAGCGAAGCACAGTGAATTCTAGAGCTTTTTTTATTAATGCTTGTGGGCTGTTTTTTTAGTGCTAACATGGACTATTGACTAGGAAGGACAGGTTCAGGCCTTTACTCACGAATTCAACCAGTTGCCCACWTTGAAAATCACAAACAGAAGTTTCAGGACTAACTGCACAGCCAGAAATCTTTCAGGTATTACAAAATCAATGACAGTAACAATCAGGTGTATCTGTTAGATTGGATATGAAGCAGTATAGAATGCATGAGGCCTAAATCATCCATTTCCATGAAATACTCTGGCTTTCAAAAAACCACGTATAGGATCAGTCATCAATCATTTCAGAAAATTTCCTCCCTCTCCTGAATCTTCAGTTTCATATATCTGAAAAAAAAGAGAGATATATTTTCAAGATTTTTAAACTCTTACATATTGTTACATGGAACTGGTAATCTAATCCTATGAAATGTAAATCATTAGATGAAGAGAGGAAAACAAAGGAAAAACAAACTGTAAGCAAAGAAAATGAGAGTGGTAAGCAGTCTGTATGCTACCTACAGATTGCTGGTTTACTAGCTCTGCTAGCTAACTGCTTTGATTCATTGTGGGTTGATAGATTCATTCTAGACAGGCACATTTTTCCTTTTAACCACATTTCTTTTCTTATTTTGCCCTYCTTCCCCATATGCCATAGAAAAAAATATATTCTGAGTCTCTTTCTCTCTCCCTGTGACATCTTCATTGCTGCTTCATTAACCAGTGCACCATCAGTGCATTTTATTACAGCTTCTCTCTTGGCCTACTGTGTTATTGCTAAGATGCAGCTATGAACTGGCTATCAAAATGCTAGTCTGTGTTTTAATCCTTCTGTCCATTTGAAAGAGGGGGAAGTTGTCTCTTTGGCAAAATCCTGAATTAAATCCATATTTTATCTATCATCCTTACTGGCCCCACATGAAATGGCAGGTATAGTGTAGGATATGACAGATTTATTTACCTATTTAGTTGCTGTAAAAGGCTGGGGGCATATCTCCTGTGTGATCAGTGTATTAAGACAATTTAGACTGATTTTATYTATGTGCCTTCAAATGACCTTGGAAAACTATGAAAGTTAATGAAAGTGTGTTTCAATTTCATGATTGTTAAGAAATGAAAAGGCCATGCTGTGATAGATATCCTCTGTGACATATACCTCCAGTTGTACCAGTAGGGAGGGGACATGATTTAAATACTTTCTGGTTTCCAATGGGTTTCCTAGGTATGAAATTCTCTCAATTCATGTTTAAGTGAAGAGAAAGATATAACTGCAAGTATGATAGAAGCACATAAATCAGTGCCAGAACACAGAGGAATAAACCAGGCATATTTGGAATCTCATATGTAGCCATGAAAAGGGAAATAAGAACCTTGATGGCCTTTTCAGAGCAGTGCAAATGTTAAAAAAATGGGCAGTGTGTTGTGGTGCAAATTTTAGGGGGAATGGGACTACACATGTTGTCAGTCCCTTTCCATCCACCCTGCACAAATTCCAGCCCTCCTAGGTACRCTCTGTCAGAGCTCTCTGCCAGTGCTGCATGTTAGACAGCTGCGAGCCTGCATCTGTTCTCTGTTTTCCACTCAATTAAAGCAAAGAGAAAAAAATATAAATAAGACAAATTGCTCTGACAGTAAATTTTGTGAAAAACTATGTCTGAAATATATGATTTTGTAGAAACTTGGTATAAGATTTTCTCTTCTTTTAAAATGTGGTTTTGYAGGATTTCTTTATTACTGCTTTTAAATTGGTGCCTCTATTTTAATTTTTTTTTTGTAAATATACAAAAGGCTTTCTGTCTTGCACAGATCTCTATTTAATTTGGGGAGGAAATGGTGAAAAAAGAAGTGAAGCAAGAAAGGAGAAATGCTTGTCATATTAGATACAGAAAAGGCAAACCAGCAGTTGGTCTATAAGGGATTGTTAGAAAAGGCCATGACTCCTCCTGCATTAACTGATGTGGAGTACACTGTATGTACAGCTGTCAACTCAGAACTCATTAAAATTTTCATTATTCTGTTATTAATATTGTAGTTGTGACTGAAGATCCCAGTCAAGAACATATACCARTGAGTATTCATAAAAGGAATAGGGAAATTGTATTATTATTATTAGATTCATAATGACATGGACTCCAAGCATGGTCAGGCTGGCACCACCAAGACAGCACCCTGACAGTGGACTCCAGGGGCAGCAAAAGTAAATGAATGTGTCTCTGATGGTGGAAGACACAGCAACCTTGCAGAGTGAACATTCAAGCAAGAACACTTCACTCTGAGATGCCACATGCAGCCTGAAGGATGACAAGACTGTGGAACTCAGTTTTTGTTATGCACTCRTCACTTACAGACATCATAACAGACAAATAATGTGAACATCTGTGATTAAATCTGAAGGCAAATTTAAAAAAAACTGGCAAAGGAGAATTGAGTAATAACTACTTGGAAAATATAGGAAAACAGATATTTCTCTTTTGGTTTACTGAGTAGAGAGGTAAAATTTAATTTCTCAAAAAAAAAAAAATTCTCTATGATTAAGAAATCTGGTTATTTTGGTCTCAGGTGAAAATGATGGGGTTTGTATCACATATCTCAATATATTGTTTCTTTCTTCTTCCCTTCTCTTTCAGGTTACCTGTGCAAATTTAACAAATGGAGGAAAAACAGAACTTCTAAAATCAGGAAGCTCCAAATCCACACTAAAGCACATATGGACAGAAAGCAGCAAAGACTTGTCCATCAGCCGACTGCTGTCACAGACTTTTCGTGGAAAGGAAAATGATACAGATTTGGACCTGCGATACGATGCCCCAGAAACTTATTCTGAGCAAGATCTCTGGGACTGGCTGAGGAACTCCACAGATCTGCAAGAGCCTCGGCCCAGAGCAAAGAGACGGCCCATCGTCAAGACTGGGAAATTTAAGAAAATGTTTGGCTGGGGAGATTTTCATTCCAACATCAAGACTGTGAAGCTAAATCTGTTAATAACAGGGAAAATCGTTGACCATGGCAATGGGACGTTTAGTGTTTACTTCAGGCATAACTCCACTGGTCAAGGGAATGTATCTGTGAGCCTAGTGCCCCCTACAAAAATAGTGGAATTTGACTTGGCACAACAGACAGTGATTGATGCCAAAGATTCCAAGTCCTTTAACTGTCGAATCGAGTATGAAAAGGTTGACAAGGCTACCAAGAATACACTCTGCAACTATGACCCTTCAAAAACCTGTTATCAGGAGCAGACCCAGAGCCACGTGTCATGGCTCTGCTCCAAGCCCTTTAAAGTAATCTGTATTTACATTTCCTTTTATAGTACAGATTATAAACTAGTACAGAAGGTGTGTCCTGATTACAACTACCACAGTGACACACCCTACTTCCCTTCAGGGTGAGGACCAAGTTGTGTCTGAGACTGAAGCCTGGGGAATAAAAGAGGTCGAATAACAGGGCAGTAACCTCAAGGAGGAAGGCCACATCTATTGCCTGGAATGTGTCTACCTGCTGCTGCTGATGTCAAATGGCTGCAAATATGTTAGTGGAAAACAATCTAATGTAATTTTTGCCCAGTCAGCTCCATGTATCCATCTAGGTGTAAATCACTATGGATTTGAAATAAAACCATACACACACACAGAGACACACACACATACTTTTCAGCTCAYGTTATTGAGATTCCTGTTAAGAAATCTTTCATTGTCTGATATCTAAGGATTCAGCATAACCTATCATCAAGCAAAATGGATTAACTAGACAGTACAAGGTTTCTAAGGCAGACTGTTATGGAAATCTCCTTGAAAGTCCTTTGAGTACATGCCAATCAATAATCCCCACTCATGCATTCTACTGCTTGGAGCAGCTGTACTGGTAAATAGTACTGTAGGAATAAGTACTTGTTAAAATGGGAAAAAGTGTGTTTAGAGTTCAGTATTCCGTATTATATGAACACAGCAAAGTGTTGTGACTTTTCCCAGCACACAGTAGGCACATTCAAGGTGGTGTTGGTGGCTCTTTTTCCATGGAGCAAGCCTGTTTCTAGTAAAGATGGGCAAACATTTGGAATTTACATGTGAGCAGACATTCTGGTTTAATGTTTCTCTGACTCTTTAAGCTCTGATTCTTCAAACTTGTTTGAGTTTAGGCCAGCTAAACTACTTAAAACCTGGAATTGATCTCTAAGAAGGAAAATGCCTGGCAGAGAACATGTAAGTTATAAGTGGCTGTCTTATCTTTATTACAAAATATTGTAACAAATTCAATATCCTAGTCTTCATTTGTATGAATGGTTTGTATTGTACATAATTTAACCAGTGTTATTTGAGCTGCTTATTAATATTAACTTGTAATTGTCTCKCTGCTTGTTATTGTTTAAAACAATCAAGGAAATGAGGAATCCATTTTATCAATGTAGCTGTAATCTCCATTAAAAGACAGAACTATGTACAAAGCATTTATTCAGCTAAAGTATTGTTGAAAGCTATACATATACAACATTACAGTCTGTCTGTATTTAGATATTTTATTTCCAGAGGRAAAAAAATGAACTGTACATAAAAATAAAAAATCTTAAAGTTGAGTTTCAATATGTACTGTGTAGATAGTAGTTTAAATAGTTCTGACAAGCAGGTAATACTCCAAGTCTAATATGATTTTCAATAGTGTCCCTTTGCATATGTACATACACAGACATCTATTTATGAATTTGTGTGYGTGCATATTTGTGTGTGTATAAGTACATGTGTGTGTGCGTGTGTGCAAATACATATATATGTTGAATACATAAAACTTTCTGGAGCCCTTTTCCTAGCAAGAAGATCTTATTACTGAAAGTMTTGCTAGTTCAAGCAGAAGCCCCCACTCTGATAAGAAATTACAGGTGCAGTGCTTTGTTTAAAATGAGTCATTATAATTTAGAAGTGGGAAAACATAGAGCCACTCTCTATGTACAAAGGCCTGTCTTTGCCTTAATTCTAGCCTCCTGTGAGGTCCTGATCTCTATGGAATGAAGAGATCCCTTTTTATGGTACTAGGGAATTTTCTTCCTGTAAGAAAAARCTCATAGCTTTTATATATATATATATATTGTGGATAGTGGCATATTTTATTCCCAACATCCAGAAAACCAGCAACTGCAAGAAGTCCTTGCCTAAAAGAAGGCTGCCTAAAGAACTCAATATTTCATGTCATATCTTTCAGAGTTATCATTCCTGGAAATGTTTTCTTTCCCCTTCCACCCTTGCCCCATGTTCTGTACTCTTGGGTCACAGATGCAAATGCAGGTCAGCTTCCAGATACGTGCAGCATTATGAACAGTTTCTCCAAAATCCCAATAAACACTCTAATAGTGTTTCAAGAACAGAAAAGTTCAAAACAACTASCAGTTGAGGACCTCTTTTGCTGAAATGTGCAGAACCTAAATGAGAATGGAACAAAACAAATGGATAATGTTATTGAGAGCAACTGTTTTCTCACTGATGTATCAGTAGGAGACTTTAATATTATTATTGCTTTGACTTCTTTGAATGCTTGTGGGAATTTCCTCATTATGTATGACATTTCCCAGGACAAAATTGTGACCCCAGACTATGTCTAGATTTGGAGAAAGAAATTTTCCAAACTATGTAGTCCATATTCTGATCTCATTGAGGAATATGCTGACACATATTTATTTTTTTTAACAGGGATCACGATTAAACTGGTAGTGTTTACCCCTTGTGCCCTATTAAAAGTAATTKTTATTAGTATAAACCATAAATTAATTTCTGTTGTTGCCAATAGTTAGATCTTGGGTCTATTAAATCAATGGGAATTTTGCTATTGATTTCAATCTAAATTTCCATTTAATAGTACATAGAATTCCAATGTTAAATATGATTAACARTCTTAGCAATCTGTATTACAATTAAGCATTATATGGTTCGTTTATATTCCTGGAAAATTGATGTGAAATATTATTGCTGGTACAGTTTCATTATTTTCTATATTTTCTAAAACTTCTCATAAATATATGAAACATATACATTTTATTCATATTTAAATATTTGTCCGCTTTTCAGGTAGCATCCATATGRAAAGAAACTTTTCATCATGCAATGGTTGATCCTATTAATTGTGGTTGTTGGTATTTTATCTGCCTCTGTCACAGCCATTCATACTATTAACTAGTCTTAAGCCTTTGAAGACTTTGCTGTTCTTCATAAGCATTGTTGAGTTTGAACTTGAAAGAATTCTTTTGGTGATTGAGTTGTGAAACAGTTATCTAATACCAGAACAGATAATGTATTACTTAGGTGCTAGTTCAATGCATTTCATTCAATCTATTTGGGAAATATTTTGTGTTTACTAACTTTGTTAAAGAATGTTTTTGGTTTTGTCATTTGGAAAAGGATTTTAATGAACATGAATGTTAAGTCAGWTAAACAATGTATGTATGAGTGTCTGGGTCTTGCACAGGAAAAATGCCTTAATGGAGTGCTAGGCCAGGCAAATGTTGCCACACTATAACTCACTAATTCTAGGAGTAATAAAGATGTATATCTCTAAAGGTATATTTTTAGGATTAAAGAAGATTAAGTTACTTATTTTTAAGAAGTGAAGAGACTGTTTCTGTTCATCCTTTTTTTTAACCTTTTAAATCATGCTTTGGCTCTTATTTTCACTTCATAGAGAATCACAGATAGAGGTATTTTAATGGAACCAMTTATTTCTGGTGGAAAAATACTTGGATCATGCACTTGAGCAAGTATCAGTATATTAAAATTGCCCTGCATRGATCAGTGATATTATTTTTGTGTCAGTTCCTGTGCTTTTCAAAAAAGGAGTCCAAGATCTAGGAAATGGGTAGTTTGCAAAAAAACAGCAAAAATCACTGATCAAAGTTCTAAACAGTGGTGGTGACCTGTAAGGCTTTCACTTGGTAATTCTATCAAACTATTTCAGCCTGGGGCAGAAGATATATTATTTTCTCTCCTTATGAAATCACTTGTAAAATTTTATCCCTTTCTCCTTTCTTCMTCTTACACYGATAGTAAGCAGACTAGTAAATTCATCTTTACACAGATACTGTTTTTTGAAGTTTGCTCTTACTTAAAAARTAAGAGCAAATGTCAGAAAACATTAAAAATTACTGTAGTTACTTAGAGCAAACTTAGAAATATTCAAACTCCATTTATAGGAGAGCAGAATGAAAGTTTTGTARTGTTACATGTTAGCACAGAAATTTAAATAATATTATTTAAATCATTTGGTCAGAGGGTAGTTTTACTATAATTGAATCATGACATCATGAGTTCTGAACTCTGTGTTGCAAATTGCAATTCTAGTAGAATATCATAAGCTACTCTGAAAATCATGTGTTAGAGAACTGTGGAAGAAAATGGATTAAAAAATATCTGCTAAGCTTAGAGTAAAACCAGCTTAAAGTGTAGACAGCTGATCTGAAAAATTATTCTTCAGCAGAAGACAATGAACATCAGTTTTGGCATCTTGTGGGTCCTTCTATTGTCCTTCCATGGCAGAGGTAGTAAAATTGAATCTGACGCATCTAGTAAAGAAAGAGCAGCTTTTTTCTAGTGATTTGTACTTAACTGCATGTCTTAGGACTGCCAGAGACCTCAAATGGCTGCATCAAGGATCTGTTGTGCTAGGAGCTGCATAGTGTATAATGTATACAATACCTATTTGGGAATGCCGAGTTTTGGATGCCATGAACTTGTTATTTCCAAGACAATGTACTGCAGAGTTCTTGTGAACCATGTACTTTTAAATTTGAAGCATACTTTTTATGGTTTTTTTTGTTAAATATACACAGTTCTCAAAAAAAAGTATTTTTAAAATCTCATACATACACACCTCAGTGAAATACAAGCACTTTTGGCCCCTCTGCTTAGTTACAGTTGCCTGATAATTYATGAATATGAACACTATTTCCAAAAATATTTTGACATTGAAAGAACAGASTATTTTATAGTAAAATAATCTTTCATTTTTTTCTTTTTTTTTWAATGGTCAGTATCTTACTAAAATTATGAAAAAATTGGCAGATTAAATAATCTTCTGGATTACTTTGTCAAAATAAAAATCTATGGATATGGTTAACATCTTTTGCAGCTTGCAAGAGGAACACTCATTAAAAATAAACTGTCATATTTAAATTTGCAATAAATTTTGGGACAGTGGGAMTATTTAATTTCCTTGAGTAGTATACACTTGACAATATGACCTAATACATGTAGCATTTCTCCAAAAACATTGATCCATCTTATAGCTAAAAATTAAATTTTCTCATTATTTCCTGTATTCTGTGCTAATTAATGTACCCAAACTCGCAAGCAAATTACTTTGTTTTGTACAAGARTATTTTCTCATTGGAAAATAGCTATACAATTTTTAAATTCTGTTTGAGGGACAAAGCTGGCAAATCTCTGCTTGTGCTTAGATGAATGTCCTGTGTATGATACACATACTTTTGAATCCTTTATCTTAGTTTGCCTTTGGGATAAAGAAGCAATGTAGTTTTTTTGACAGTGCTCTAGATGAGGAGCAAGCCAATGACTCGAACTTTAATTCTAAGAGTTATATTCCCATTGTGAAAGAAGGAATTTGAGAAGATGGAGCATGTTTGGGATTTATTCTTAATTCAAACTGTACCTCAGTCATGTATCTAGTAGGGATATTGCTATGAGGCAAGGTTTAAGTGGTGTGTGAAATGACTTCTGCCTGTTGTTAATAAGAAATTAGAGGCATCAAAAGAAAATTTATAAGTTTGAAGCCGTTCATACACATCAGTGAAGATGTGGCAATTAGCCATTCCAAAAATCACTTTTATTAAAAGGGCTGCTGAGTTTTTGGGAGAAGCCCAATGTACTTGCAGACCTGYTCATCACAGAAAATAAATGAAACCAGACTTGGCAAAGGCATAAATAACATGAGATMCTTAGTTCCTCATCTAGGTCCCAGAAAATCTGGAATGAGATGCAAAAGCCTACTTAGAACCAGGTAACTTAAGGAAAATTTGAGATCACTTATGGAGTGTAAATGAAAAGTCATATTAATTCTTSCAGTATCCAATAGCTATAATTGTTAAATTTATTATGACATACTTATGAAGCATTTTAATTTTTTTTTTTGTGAAAGTAAAGTATTTTAATTAGTTATAGAGTGGAAATAAAGATGGAATTTTCTTCAAGGAAATTTATACAACTGCAACATACTTCTTCCAGAGGCAAATACTCTGAACTCCTTCCAACTGGCTACATGTGGAGTCCAGAACTGTGATTGCTGATAGTGAACAAATCAGCAATAATAGAACTTGAAAGGCAGGGATCATGGTGATCTTGAGTTCATTGTATGTTAATTTTGTTGTGTTTGTCAGTTTCTGGTTTTGTGTTTGTATTTTTGTAAMTCTAGAGGCATAAGAAATGCAGTTATTTAGCCATGATTCACTTTAACATTCTAAGTGTGGAGCTCACTCATAAAATCTATGAAATAAGGGGATAAATAGGTATATAGGTGCTCTAGTCTTTATTTTGCTAATGACCTGTAGGTCATGTCCAGTTAACAAGGCAGACAGACACTAACATCACAGCTTGTGTATCAAATGAGTTYCCAAATGAATCTTCTCTGACTTGAGAAAATACTGAAACCTGTAGCTGATGAACTTCAGTAAGTTAGCTGTAGCCCTTCAGAAAACAGGAGTAATACTCACAAACTTTGAACTGTATTTTTCTCAAGATCTCAGCCATATTTTCCAGTACCATCCCATTTMATGGAATTATGATATCTCCTCTGCATATCAGAGACTTACCATTTCTTTAATCAAAGCGGTTACTCTGAGAAATATTTTAGCAAATAATCTCCCATTTTGCAGTGAGATATTTTTTCCTAAAGCTTGTACTATTCTTCTACAACTGTTGAGCGAGTTTCTACTTTTACCCTGCAGACTATGGTCTTACTGAATTTCCTCTMCCAAAAGAAGGCTTTTCCTCCTACTGAGGTAAAGGTATCCCTTTCATTTATTCATGGGAATCACACAATTTTTCCCAATTTACTTACTTTTGCTAATTGCACAAGTATTACCTGCAAAGTTGCTTTTAATTAACCACTCCAAAAGAACTGTKTTGGTCTTTTCAGAGCAACTCCCATATCATCAGTCTCTAATACAGTTAAAGACTACAAAATGAATGCAATATTTTACATGGAATTCCAGTGATAAAGGGTCTCATCACCTTTCTCTAATGAAATTCCTTCATATTCATAGTTACAGTGGTTTCTTTCAGGTCCCAAATTGCAAAAAAATTACTGCTAATGAGCAGTATTTCTATTATTACTATTATTTCTATTACTATTATTTCTAATAGAAACAAGTCTTAATTATTCTGCTTTCCAGTGTTCCTTCTCTTTTGAGTTTTGAAGTAGCAGTCTTCAGTCTTCAGCAGTATTCATGGCTACTCTCCTTTGCCACTACTTTATGCAAGTCTACCTCTTCTGACCCATTTTTAATACATTTCTAACCTCACGGAGGAATTGTCTATGACCTTCATTAGCACATTACTTGGACTTCTAGCTAACTGCTGTGATGCCATAAAGATAGGAAATATTTTATTGGTCTTTCCTGATTGACTTCTGGCCTGCCTTCTTCCCTGTTTGGTGTATTTTTTCTTACTCTGATTTGAAGTCCATTTGTCTGCTTCAGGTCAGATGTGAGTCGGGCTAACTGATGTATTTACACATAGGAAGGGATGAAATAAAAAATTGTGTTTTCTATTAAAAATTGATCTAATGAGGTGWACTCATTGAGAAATACTAAGTAACAAGGGGTAGTGGTAACTAATCCTTGGGCAAGGATTTAGGTATCCCATTAAAAAGTCAGTGGTTACTTTATTCATAGGACTGGGAACCAATGTAAAAAAAGTTGTTGCCTGTGTCTAAATATCACTAAAGGCAAAGTGATTAGCTTGGTGGTAGAACAAATCAGTAATAAAATTTCATATCATTCCTAGGAAATACACACCATTTCCAATTAGTTTTCCAATATTTCTTGTATCTTCCTAAGTAGAAGGCTAATATACAATTGTAATTGCTAGCCTGCAGGCCTATTCTATTCCTTTCACCTTGTCTTATTCTCCCCCAGATATTATTAACATTTTAAAAAGGATTTACAATGGATTCCTCTTGCTACTCTTATATGACTTAGACCATCTGATGTCTAGTTGCCAAGAGAAGGCAACTAAACTTTCTGTAACTGTGTTCCCCCCTTTGACTTTTTGAATTTGTAAATTTTCAGAACTTTTAGTTCATCCAGTTGGCATACTTTAAATTTACTCTTCACTCTTTTTCTAGCAGGTATTGATTTTTGGTTTCTCAGTTTAAGATCATTTCTATGTGCTATCTTTGTGGAAGAGAAATGCAGTCAACTCAAAAGCTTATTTTTAGGCTAGCTGGGTCCTAATATATGATGGGTTAAATCCATCACAACATGTAAATTCAGCATAGAACACATTTAGTAATGAAAAATATATATGGATAACTAGGAGCCACATAGAATGACAGTTAAGTAAGCAAATGCAATTTAATAACAAAAGAACACATATAAATATAAACATAATTTGCATGCATTTTAATTTACTTATTTATTTCTCTTTTCAACTATGAGAAATATAACACTAAGATTTCTTCTTACATATAGCAAAGATGAGGAAGATTAGTTAGATGAGAAACTGAAAAATGAGTGGTAAATAATCAGATATAAAACTGGAGCCCCACTGACTTCTTCCAGGCTTCACTCAATAGGGTGCTGCTGCTCCATAGCAAATTGYAAATAATATATTTGAGCCAAGTACACACCGGTAGAAAGTCTACATTTCAGTAAGGCTGCTATAGGTCTTAAAAAGAAATGAAAGGGAGTTGCAAAGCTGTTTACTTCTGAGMTCCTGCCCAGAGAAAGGTTCAAGAATGTTTAGACCACGTGGAAAGATATTTGTCTGTGAATAGCTTTTAGGACCTTCCAGTGGGCTTAATTACTTGTTCTTTCTGGGTAAATTATCTCCAAATTCAATAGTTCTCAAACTCTGTTCTTGTACCCTTTCTTCAAAGAAAGTTAATCTTGAATCTTTAGCTTTCTCTTTCTTCTGTTCTTGCACTTGCTCATAGAACATGTTAGAAATGAGAGCAATGGACCCATTTACCCTKGCTTCCAGTGTTGCCCTGCTCTTGTACCTCTCAGGATGGTATATATCAACACTTGCAGGTGTGGAATATCACAATTGAAAATGAAACAATTATTTCCTTCCAAGTATTCTTGGACTGAAAAAAAAAAGCAGGAAGTTCTCTTAAAGCATCCTTTTATGTCTTTGAAGACTGTTACCATACTCAGCCATTAGTCCTAGTTTTTCCGGATTTAGCAATCTTGGTTCTTATGGCATGTTTGACTGCATTTTTCTGACTACTCTAAAACCTGCCTACCCTTTCAAGTGGAACTCCAAAGAAAGCAGACTATTCTGGCTTATGTCTTGCTAACAGTGAGAAAAGCAGAATGTGAATAATCCTCTTCTGTTTCTTTTTATGTACTTGTAACAGTGTTCTATGTAATACCAATATCATAGTTATTTGTCATTATTTATCAATGACTATGCTGGTTATGCTGACTGCAACCTGCTTATGCTGTAATGTTGTCCAACCTGTAATTCCACATTTTCTATTTGCGCATTCGATTTTTTTTTCTGCCTATAGTAGAATTTAAACTACCAAATTTCAGTAAGATAGGTATAAATTTACAGCACACTAGCTTCTCCATGCCAGATTCCCCTGTGGATACTTGTAGCCTGCATTAATGCTGTCTCTGTGCAGAATGTGAAGTAGAAGACATCACAGAGAACTATACTCACTGCTTAGCAAAGTGTCAGCGTGAAAAGTTAGTATGCAGCAGCAAGTGTACTGTAAATTCATGCTTTAGTTTGCTGTACTAATCTGTTTGTGTAGACAAGCCCCAAGTGTAGTACTCTGCACTTGTCTCTATTGAATTTCTTGTTATTGATTTCAGACCAATCCCSCCATTTATCAAGATAACTTTGGTATTCAATAAAGCACTTCTCTCCTCCCTCTTTTTTCTTTCACAGTTACATCAACTCTTCATAGTCTTTGTAGTCTTTAATGATATTRTAAATCATTGCGAGATGGCACAGGTGGAGTTTGAACATTGTGAGAGTAACCAAGCTAGCATTTTTACACTTACAGTTTTTAGACTACAATCCCACAAATTTAAGGCAATGAATAACTGAGGACTAAATAGGAGACTGAAAAAATTATTCACCAGAAGAGATACTTTTAATGTGTTGACAGAATGAGCTACTTTTATAATTTATCTGCTTTTGGAAGGAAGAAAGGTCATAAACTTTAAGTAGATTCTTGCATGTAAAGTCAAGGCAGAAAAGCATTTCTCTTGGAACCAGTGACAATTAATAAGGACCTAATTCCTTCTCATATAAATGAGTGAAATAATTCCTTAGAGAATACTGTTCATAGTTTCTTTGGGATTTATGCTGACATTTTTTAATGTATTAGAAGTACCTGTTACCTCTTGCCTCTTAGTATTATATGTTACAAATAAAAAACTTTGCCTAGATCAGAGGTTCTAGTTTGGGAAAATGACTTTTATATAACTCTAAGACAAGCTTCCACATTTCAATGGACACCACATGTCTAAGAAATGTTAATGGTATCTTCTAGTCAAAACAARGACTTTAGCTCTCTAAATCTTATTTCTGTTTTCTCATAATTGAATTTTCATAATTTGGTTTTAATCTGAATTTGATCCTTCTTTATAAAAATTTAACTACAGATATTTGTGAAACAAAACTCACCTATGTCTACTCTTTGCACTCTTTTACTATTAGCCATCAGCTCTGTTTACCTCTGGTTCTAATGTGGTTATCAGAATATACAGAGTGTGMAAACAAAGGTCCAGGTCTCTTTGATTACTTGCAGGCAGACACTTTGTTTGTGCTCTGATTAAAATGGGTGTGAGAAAGAAGCTGTATTAACACACTCGCCTATGCTAATAGACCTCCATGATGAGTTTAAATGTGAGAATATCTCTGAGGTGACAAATATGCACAGCTTTCAGGCTGAAGGGAGATAAGTTCATAGCATAMGTGAAGTCAGCTCACACCTGGCTGTAAAACAGTGAATGAGCAAATTTGCGGATCCTGGACTGCAGCTGAGGAAGTGATTTTATTTAACACTAGTCTAATTTCTGCAGTTTACTCCTAAAAGAAGTGTTCTGATTTTTTGCCTCCTGTGCTGTTGTCTCCAAATACTCAGACTTTTCTTTTTCTTTGAATCAGATCTCATGACACCTACAGTATAAATTGAATCAGTCCTCAGTCCTGTGTTTCCTTCAAAACAATGAAAAAAGTTTTCCCTTTTAAAATGTACAGGTTTCATTCTCACCATTTCTCTGAGAACCATCTAGTTACATCACTTGCCTAGAAAGCAGAAGACATGAATTCTAGTTCAAAACTCACTGTTCCCTACTCTGCCAAATCATCCATTATACTTGCATTCTCTAAGGCTATGCTTTCTCTTCTTTTCTGTTCTATGTGCTTGAATAGAACTATCATTCTTAACACCTCCAAGATTTCAAGAAGAGAAAAGTGTAAGGCTTAGGTATTCATTGTTCAGCATTTAAGCAGAATAGAAGCTTTCAAATACCCTGGAGTTTTATTATTTGATATTGTAAGAAGTGTAGGCTTTACCTTCTCTCCTGATAGACAGCAATTTAACAAGGGCAATTTTGGCCTGTGTTTTTTGGGGAAGRAGATCTAGCTATTCAAGGGGACTGTTTAGTCAGTCAGCCAGGAAAGAATAGCATAAAATTTTGGGTTTGGTATCATGAGGAMAAACTTGATGGGCTTCAAGGTGGGTTTGTCCTTCCTTGGATCTAACCTCTACAGCTTAATCAACAAACAAATGAAAGACCATTTACATTCTAGTGGAGGACAGTGTCTCTCTCTCTAGCTACTTGTTCACTGATTAATAAATAAACTCAGAATTTATTTACAGTGTTGTTCACTATTGGAATTAAAATGCCAGTTATTCTCCATTGCCTAACAGGCTCATAAGCATAAATTACCTCATTTCCTGCTAAATTCTATCAGAAGAGGGTCTTTCCACTCTTCAYTTATATTTCTGATGTTATTAGTCCTGTAAAACATCAGCCTAAATGGGAGACAGTGTGGAACCTCTGCTTTCCAAGRACTGTGCTTCTGTGAGGAGACAACAACTGCAGAGCAGCTTTTCCATGTGGAACTGTATCAGCTCATGCATCCATGTGGTGTCTCATCACTAATACTGCTTCCTGCTGTTCAAAGTAAGAAGGTAGATCTGCCTCCTTTTCCTACCTAAAAATGTTTCTGCATGACCTGTGTGAAGGACCTCACACTTCCCTCTGTCCCCTTCACCACTACTCTAGACAATTATGTAAGGGCTTTTTATTGCACATATTCCACTTGAAGGAAAGCTATTCTGCTGAGACATGACAATATTTTTTTTACCTACAATTACAGGTCATTGTTTTGGAGTTTCTGAAAACAGCTATTGAAGAGCATCATTATTGACAATTTCTTCTTTGTAAGTTTGARCTATCAAATGACCTTAGTGTACTGAAAAAATCATGTTCAGACAATCTGAGTCATGACAAGTAGTTTYGAAGGTCTGTGGACTGAAAATAAATTGCTGGTTTCTAAGAGATTTGGCTGTAAAYTCTGTCTGCCAATCATCTGAAGTAACCTATCTGGACATCATCTGCAAGTGGGTACAGTGTGTTTGATTTAAGAGCATATATATTCTTTTGTGTGTATTTTCAACAATAGAAGGAGATATCATGCTCCAGCATTTCACTGTTCAGGCAAGTTACATGACACCATTTTCAAAGAGGGAATAGTTACAAGGTCAAATTTACACTATGAGGGAATCAAGTCTTCTTAGTATTTATATTAAGTCAAGTTTTGGTCTGTAATTTCTGGCATTCTTTGCTTATACAAAACCACTGACATTATTTGAAGCACTCAGGTTTGGAACAGTCTCAAATGCATATCAGAGTGTTCATGTGATATTCAACTTCAAGCTCAACAAAGTCTGGGCTTGAAGATTTTGTTTGGAGTCTCTGGGTTTTCTGYCAGAGAAAATTAGTGAATACTTTAAATTTATTAATTTTAATGAATACTACTACAATCAAAGGCATCATGCTTATATATAAAGTTGTAATTATGTCATAGACTAACATAGCTGAATCTTCTCAATGAGACAAGATAGCTGAATAMATCTTTCCCTATTTTTTAGGCAAGATCTAGTCAGTGAATGTTTTAGTGGTGGCTTTCTTTCCTCATCTTTGAAACCAAACACCTCTCCATCCCATTCCCAGGGAACTGTGTGATCTCGATACTGCAAAAGGAACTATCCTACAAAAAGTTGTCTCCCTTCAAAGGATTCAAACAGAGGAATGAAACCATTTGGGTTTTTTGGTGTTTTTCATACAGTTATTTATTTATTGCTTACTATTTGCRTAATGAGATATATGATCCTACTGTGCAGCCAGAAGCAGACAGTCCCTGTCCCAAAAAACAGTTAAACAGAGATGGGAGTTTAAAGATGTGCATTATGGAGGATAAAAAGGAAGGTTAGGCATAAAGACTAAAAGCGATACTGCATGGTGCTTCAAAACCATCTCAGTGCTACTGTATCCTATTGATAGCGTAAAATGGGCATTTCCTAATTATTCTCTGAACTCAGGTCTCATCAAACACCTGATACCTGGTAGGCTTGTAGAATGAAAACCTCAAGGACAAGCATAGTGGTATACAGTAGAGCAACACTCAAGAGAAGAGCTATAGAATTATTGTGAAAAAGGAATCTAGCATGAGAGCAACATAGGAAAAATGGATAATAAAACCTGCCATGTTATTTCAGTAGTTACAAGTGGGATTACTGTACTGTGCTCCATTATACAGTATAGATAGACCCTTGGTTTTAAGTATTTTTCTTTTCCACATCTAGCATCTAGCCTCTGTATCTCTTCACCTGAGATGTACTCCTGACCCAAAAGGAAGACATGTTTAAGCGTATTTTGTGGTTTTTTWAAATTTAAGTTAATTACTAATTGTCTGATCTCATCCTGACTGGAAGCAGAACTTCACCTTTTTGTAGTAAGGGACCTGCAGAATATTGTCTGTGCTTGAAATTCAGCCAGATTTTCTCTAAATGTAGTATGTGTCAGTGTTTTGAAATCTTTTTCTGAGATGCTTACCCATATCTTTGCACCTGGCTAACCATATGCTGGGCTGCATCCTAAGCACCATGGCCAGGAGGACAWGGGAGAGATTCTGCCCCTCTGCTCTGCTCTGGTGAGACCCGACCTGCAGGGCTGCATCCAGCTCTGGGGTCCCTGCAAAGGAAAGACATGGACCAGTTGGAGAGGGTCCAGAGGAGGGTAACAAGGATGATTTGAGTGGTGATAAGAGCACCTCTTCTAAGAGGAAAGGCTGAGAGAATTGGGATTGTTCAGCCTGGAAATAGAAGSCTTCAGGGTGGCCTGTTATCTGTCTTCCAACTGCAAGGTTGAAGTGAGCCTGCAAGAAAGATGGAAAAAGACTATTTACAAGAGCATGGAGTGACAGGACAAGGAGAAACGGCTTCAAGTCAAAAGAATGCATTTAAATTAGATATTAGGAAGAAATTCTTCACTGTGAAGGTGGTGAGGGCACTGGAACAGGTTGGTCAGAATTGCGCATGCCCCATCCTTGAAGTGTTCTAGGGCAGGTTGGATGGGGCTCTTAGCAAACTGGCCCGTTGAAAGGTGTGTCTGCTCATTTCAGGCGGCTTGAAACTACATGTTCTTTAGGGTCATTTCCAACCCAAACCATTCTATGGTTCTGTGATGATTCTATGAGTCTCTGACTCTATGCTAGGAATCTCCACCACAACAGCACTACTGGGTGTGTCTTGAGATTTTCTACTCTTGTAATCAAGCTGAGGTTTAGGTTAAACATCAGGAAAAGTCTTTCCACCCAGAGGGTAATTGAACAGGCTCCCCAGGGACGTGGTCATAGCACCAAGTCTGTCAAAGTTCAAGAMGGATTTGAACAATGCTCTCAGACACATGGTGTGATCCTGCACAGGGCCAGGAGTTGATCCTAATAGATGCCTTCCAGCTCAGCATAATTTATGATTCTGTGATTCTGATTCTATTCTAGCCCAAGCCATGTTGTGATTTTATAATTCTGACATGGGGCTTCTTAACACCAAAGATTCCTAAGGGCCACCTGAGAGTTAGATATTTGCTCTGTTAAGCACAACGGTACCTCAGGAATTGTCCAAATGGTCAGAGGCTGCCACTTGTACATTAACTTGCCCAGTGCTCTAAYCTGGTCAGACTGCCAGGTTTATTATACCAATAAACCCATTTGAGAAGCAAGAATTGTTAGCAGGCACATGGTCACAGACAGATCTGTCTAAATGACTCTAGAGTCTCAGCTAGTTTTGGTAATGATTTATGCACTYGAAGAACAAATTTCACATCATCATCTTCTGGAGCACTTTTTATCAAATTCCAGCAGTRTGTCACTACCCAGGTGACATATAAAATGGTTTCACTGTGCTAAATTCCACAGAACTGCATTTAGCCTACAGGAAGTAAAAATGCTCTACAACATGAAAGGATGTATGGATTTTTATTTTTTTAAAATTCAGATCAGATATCTGCTAGGAAACCTGCTCTCTTTATTGATAGGCACAAACARCATGAATTGATAAGCAACTTCTGAACCTCAGAACTGCTGGATATTGTGATTCACTGACTACATGAGTTATTCTGGGGTAGTTTGAAACATATCATGTAGACAACACAGTACACTGCTCACTTATGAGTTTGCTAGTTTCTTTTTTCTTTTTTTTTAATCACCAGACCCTGAATTCATTCTACATACACTAAACTTGCTGTCTATTATCTATTGCAGTCCTTTTCATTATCTGAATTTTACTACATTTTGTGGCAGAAACCGTTACAAAGCCTGAAAATATTTCCATCATTTATGTGTTTTCAGACAACTTGAAGTGATTTTCTTCTAATGCAAGTTTTCTCTTTCACAGCCCTAAAGAATGTTTGCTATGCTTTTGACAGCATACTAATTTTATTTATAGTATAAGAGCTGCTGTGACTGAGCRCACTGTCAGTTTTGTAAAAATATTCAGTAAAATCCTCATCTGGGTATGCATTTTTGATATATATACAGTCTAAATACTCTACTTCCATTGAAAATCTTCTTTGGAAAACATATTTCAGTTCATTTCACACTGTGTTAATTGTGTAACACACTGTAACCATTACCTTTTACCAGCCACAGTTGCTCATCTAATGGGAAATGATGACTTTAACAAGGAATTATTAGATCTGTTTGATCTGAGAATGCACATGTGGACAATGGGAGCTGCTGGCTGGAACATGCACCATTTTCTCCCCCTATGACCGCATAATTGAATTACAAGTCTCATTTTATGAAGGAAAAAAAGTATCAGTAAGCCTTATGTGTTGTAACTAGCCCTGCTGACTTGTAGTTTATATTTAACATTGCTAAATGTATTTAGAAAATTCAATGTTATCTCAAAGCTAGTTTAAAATACATCAGATGGAATGGGTTAGTAGGTAGGAAGAACTCTTTTTGTTGTGTGTTAGAAATTTTTTGTACTGTTTTTTCATTAAATACTGCTACAACTATAAAATTAGTTTTACTAAAACTAGGAGCAAGACAAGCAAATATTAGAAGGCAATGGTCAACACTCATGTTATGAGAAAACTGTTTTTCAACAGTGCTGCTTTAAATAAGATTTTTTTTCTGTCTTCACTTGGCAAACTGAGAGACTTATATTCATGAGACAGATGTTTCATGGGAACATAAACCCTGAATGCACCATATTTAACTTCACCATTGCCTTCTATTCCTCACTGGTGGAATAGTAATTATTTTTGTTCTAGAAATTCAGAAAGAGATGTGAAATGACAGTATAAAAAAACTTGGGAACCAGAAGCCCAGTTTTCATAAGTCACAGAGRGGTGTTGGAGTTTTGGGATATCCACCCTGTACTGCTGTGAGCAGAAAAGGTAGCTCTTTCCTAATTGAATTTTCTCCCAGTCTCCAATTGTATCAGCCTCTGCAGGGTTCTTAGTCTAAGCAATCATCCCATTTTGAGAAAGTAAATACACATATTGGAGYGGACCTGGACAGATGTGACTACCGCAGGACCTAAGAAAGGACCTGTGAAACATCCCATCACAAGTAATAGCTGTAGCTCTAAGTCWCCTCGGCAGCCATTTCCTAGGTCTTTCAAAATAATTCAGGCTCCCAAAACAACAGATTGGTGCTTAGATTCATGGTATTGGCACGGCTGCTGTTTTCACAGCTATAACTACAGCCCAACCTCCCAGGTGTCCAATTCAGTTACGTGTATAGTCTCTTGCAACCGGCAGCTTCACAGCATCCAAAGCACTGCTGCAACTTTCCCTACTGATTAGCTGCGTGGAGCACCAGCTCCACCATTGAGGCCTTGAAGATGGRCTATTACAGAAGCTGGGATCATCTAGTTGGTGAATGATATATAATTCACATAAAGTGCCTAACGCTTTCTTGTAGCAGAAGGGCCAGATTAAAGTCCTTAACAGCTGGAACATCTGCATATACAGTCAAATGACACCAGCTGTGTCTGAMAGAGGTACTGTAAATGGGAAGAGAGACTGAGAAGCCTAATTTCATGYGAGATGCAGAGTGGGACAAGTTATCAGTCTTGGTCCTATCAAATCCAGCTCCTGAGTCCTTTCACTTTCTTCTCTTACTCTCCACTGTGGTGGATCCTGGATGCCTACACAGCAGCTCATTCAAATCTGGTTAGCACCACTGGGAGTTTGACCAGCTAAAAGACCCCTAAATACTCGTAAAAATGGGGCCCAAAGACTTTTATAAAAAATTGTGCTGATGCAGATGCACATGYCCCCAGCTGGCCCTGTGGATGATTTTTCAGATAAATGTGAGGCTCCCTGCAGCCTGCAGTGCATTCTACACTTTCAGGTTGGCCCAGCTCATAGAAGTGGTGCTCCATGAATGCAGATCTTGCAGCAGCATGAAGTCCTAAGAAGTCAAGTTGTGCCTGTGCATGGGATCTAGCTGAATTTGGGCTTTGCAGGCCCACAGAAGGGTTGCAGTGCTGAACTGTGAGCTCAGTTCCTTGTGTCTCTTGTTTTTTAATTCCTCACACTCCCCTGGTTTCACAAACCCCTATTTGCCAAAACTGGTCTTGAAAGACCTTATATACTTATGGTGGTTAAAAAAACCAGCTGGGAATTAAACTCCAAATAAGCCACTCCCCTTCCCCCAGTTCCCCTCTGGTAAGAGAGAGAGAGAGACAGAGGGCAGAAACTAGGGGTCGAGATAACAATTTACTGAAAACAAACAGCAATGGAATAAGAAACCCACAGTAACAGCAACAATATTAATAACAAAAGTATACAAAAGCAAAGGTGCTTTACACAAAAAATATATTCTCCATCTTAATTCTGCGTGGCTGCCAAGACAAAGACAAGTTGGCAGAGGCTYTCCACAACTGGTGCTCCCCATCTCCATGCCCAACACTGAAAAATGATGGGCACATCCCCTGCCAAAAGCAGGATCATCTGCCCAGCACTGCAGTGCCCACCTCCAGACTGCTCGACTCCACTGRTTGAAGTCCTTGTGGTGCCGCTGCTTCGGACCTGTCTGCCTGGCTCTGCTGGACTCAGCTGGGCTCAGCTCAGGCTCATCTCACTGCCACTTCAGAGCTGAGCCTTGACTGAGTTTGTTGCTTTTTGGAGATGTGCCATGGATCAGATGTGTTCACTGCCTGGAGCTGCAGTCTCTGGGGGACAGGAAGGGCAGCAGCAGGAGAGTCCTCAGAGTCCTCAGTGCTGCTCCTGGTGGCTTCCCCAAAGAAGAAATGGAGCAAAACAGTGAACTTCTGTCCTGAGGTTGTTTTTTAATTCCCTCAAAGCCATGCCCTGAATGATGCAGTGGGTGGTATAGAACAGCAATTCAGACACAGTTCTAGGCTCTGCTCCTGTGGGATCAAACCAAAGACAACATTTCTGATACTTTCTGAAAAGAATGTGARATATCAGAGCCACAGAATTAGATTCACCAAATCATTGAGGTTGAAAGGGACCTCTCCAAGTCATCCTGTCCAACCCTGTAAAAGCAGGGTCACCTACGGCAGATACTCCAGGACCAGGCCTGGATGGCTTTTAAATATCTCCAAGGATGTAGAATGTGCTACCTGTGTCAGTGCTCCATTGCCCTCACAGTTGAGATTAAACCTTCAGTGTACACTAACTCCTGTTCTGCCACAGATCACCACTGAGAATAGCCTGGCTTCATGTTCTCTACAGCTTCCACTCAGATATTCAYGTGCTTTCATGGGGTTACTCCCCTAGTCAGGCTCAATAGAGCTCCATTCACATGAAGGATGCTCCAGCCCATAAATCCTYTCTGTGTACCTTCAGTGGATGGTCTCCAGCATGTCTTTTTGTTCTGGAAAAACCAGAAGTAGACCTAGTAGTCCAGGTATGACCTCACCAGTGATGAAGAGAGGGGAAGGATCACATTTCTTGACCTGCATGAGGCAATACTCCTCCTAATGAAGCTCAGGACACTTAGCTTCCTTTTGTTTAAGGTCAGTCACATTCTTACAAAAATGCAATGAAAGCAACAAAAAATGCTATGTTTTTTTACTTCTTGCCTGATCTTCTGAGCCCAAATAATTWAATACAGTTGTGCCTAAATTTATTTTTGAATTTCAAATGAGCTGAACTAGGTCTTGCRCAGTGAAGATCCAGCAGAAATAAAAAGCTGTGTTGAACCAGAGACAGTACTACACTCTGGTGCACCTTTATATGTCAGGATACTTCTATTAACTTAAGTAGGATCAGCCTTGTAGGGATAAAGCCTCCAGAATACGTGAAATTACTCCATCCTCTCTCAGACCTCTTTACCTAGACCTATGAGCAAATGACTAGCAAAGTATTTTGAAAGTTGTTAAATTTTTATTGATTGAATCCTATTCTATTCACACCAATTTGTTAGTTTGCAAAAGCATTTGACTAATTTCAGCAGACAAAAAAAGTCTAAATCTGTTCAATAGCAAACACTTTGGACTTTCAGTGCCTCAGGTATATATGCAAAATCAAAGCTTGATGGAAATATCATCTATGTATCTCAACAGTTTGTTTACAAAAGTCTCAAGTTAGATATCTAAAATGATGCATTCTGATATCAGTTCTGATTTTCAATAAGACCAGATCTCACACCCATCTCATAACCAGTGTTCTGTTATCAACAATTCATCAAATCCTGTACAAAAAGGAAGTACCTGACATTTCCATAYTCACAGAAGGCAGCAGTTAGTGGAGTCAAGCTATCTCATTGTTCTCTTCCAAGGATACTATGCTATCTTTTGAATGTAAAGATGAACTGAAGTCATTCTGAATACAGTAAGAGGCTGTATTTTTCTCTGAAATTGGTATTAATTTGATACTTCCCTCACACTCTGCWCTGGCTTTGAGATTCACTGCCTCTTAGAATATGCCATCAGAAATGCCACTGCACTTCTGGGTAGATTTTTTTAGCTTTGACTTCTCTTCATTATACTGTTATTTATTTAACTTATGTGATGTAACACTGTTAAATTGGACTTTGCTTATATCCCATATCATATTGGTTTGAATTACTACACTCAAATCTCCCAGTAAGCAAAAGCAAAACTGGAGAGATTACATCCTTGATAAGATTACAATCCCCTCTTGGAAGTAATATTAAAATTGACTCCCTGAATAAAATCAAGAATTTGTCTCGTTATCTTTAATTGATCTCCCTAGAAAGACAGCATAGACCACAAATGAAATTGCAGCACATTACAAATCACAGAAATGATGTAAAATCACAGAGTAAAGCAAAATAGCAATATGTGCCTATCTTGGCACTCAAAAGGTATAACTTGTCTCTAACTGACAGGAGAGGTCAGCTCCTGTTTATGGGAACAGTAAGTAAAATAAGACATCCCAGGCAAGACAAAATTGTGTATTAAATATCAAGATGTTGAAAATGCCATTAGACTTAATAAACTTATGAATAAAATCCGGAACAAAAGTAACATTTATAAAAATATGTTCTTAGGCATTACCAATCACATGATTGGTAATTACCAATCACAAGATTGGATTCAAGAAACTGAAATCTCATTGCTGCCTTTATTTGAGATAAATTGGATAATTGTATCTTCCTGCTGTATTTTCTGCAAGGCAAAAATCCCAGATTCCAGCTATTTTAAATGTTTGCAAACTGCTGGACCAGTGGTTTGTAGTTGTTTGGAAAGTCCCTCAAGGTCCCTTCTTGAGGGACAATGCACAGTCCTCTAGTCTTTGCAGTCATCACCTCTCTGGAAGCAGCCCAAGACACACAGTCTGTTGTTGATCCCCATGTGCACTACTGCCCTTGCACAGATTTTTCCTATCTCGGCTTTCTCAGATGATAATTTCTTATAGATTCAATAGGATATCTGGTTCTCTGGAGCATACTAGTTCCTTGGAGACTGTCACATGCTATGTCTCAACATATCCTTTTAATCTCTTCAGCCTGCTCTTTTCCAGTTATGATTTCTGTATCTGTACCTATAGATACCTAGAGAAATTATTCACACACACTCAGAGAGAAGGGGTGATTCTTTTTTGTTGACTAAAACAGGGCAATCTGAATAAGTGCATATGAGGAAGGTGGTTAAGAGGTTTTCCTCTGAAGCCTGAAAAGAAATGATAACCAGGTTTATGAAATAGCTTCCAACAGTGCTGACACTTTCTGCAAATGCTGTTTATGCTAATTCTCTCCAGTGAAGTCAAGGTTGAAATCTATATTTATAAGCAGCTCTAGTTTCATGTGTATGTTGAAATTCCTGTGACTATATTGTGGGTTATATATACTTCAATTATCTTATTTTTTAAGATATGCTGTGTGTTTCTGTATGTATAGATATATAAGAACATACAGAAATATGTGTAATTACACAGTGRAATGCTTTTGATTAGTAGTATGTTTAAAATGAATGAATGCCCTGCCTTATTGCAAGGAAGTCATAATGCTTAAATATTTGGTACTGTATGCTTAATATCATTATTTGGGATCTGTGCTACTTGAGCACTTAAAACTCCCCTAGCCTGGTCCCCTACTGCATYAAGTATTGTGCAAACCACTAAATCAGCTGAATTCTTCTGCCTATATATCAGCAGCAATGGTTCTCCATGGATAAAAAGAAGAATGCTGTGTTCAGTGTATGTCCATACAATTCTAAGTGTTACTCAACCACACAAATAACTCATTATCATATTCCACATTTCTGTTAGATATAGGATTAAAGGATCGTTGGAAAATTCTGTTTGTTGTTAACTATGAGTTCAATGCAAGATACTCATGGCTTTATCCAGTCTTCAAAATCTCCAAGGACAGAGACTACCTAAACTCTCTGGGCAAACTGATTCTTTCAAGCTCCTTTCATGGTAAAATTTTGTTTTCCTTATATTTAGTCTGAACCGCTGTTATTTCAACTTATGTCCATGTCATCCTCCCACCACACACTTCTGTGAAGAGCCATTCTTGATGCCCTCCTTGTAGGTTCTGGCATTCATGCTCCCTGTYAAATTACCTCTTCTCCAGGCTGAGCAAGCTCAGTTCCTTCTGTRACAGTAAGCTAAATTTTTGTGAATAGCTATGACAATCTTCTACAAATCCCCACAGACCATATATTTTTATATTATTTGACCAAAAAATCAGTTTTTGTTGAGTCTATATTGTCTTATTGCTGTGTGGTTCATATTMCCATTCAATGCAATGTGCTGGAAGGTAAAATACTGCTGAAATAAATATTTATCTTAATTTTATTTTGAATTAAAAGGAAACTTGAGGGAGACATTTAGAATGGTGAGAATGGAAAACTATTGTTTCTTGGTTTATTTTTTTAATTGTTTTTCATTGTTATGAAAACCATGAAACTACACCGTATCATGACTGACAGCAATGATAACCATCCAGAAATAACAAAAGGATCTTTAAAGGAAAGACATGTAATCCATACCTGAAGGGTTGAAAGCCATTACAGGTCTGTAAAATCCTACTGTCTCCATGACAGRAAAAATCTTAGATACAACAGACAGCATTTACCACAGTTTGTATATGAGACTCCTCCAGGAGAATTTTGAGACAAATTTCAGAATTTGGTCAAATTACTTTCCAAATATTTTTAGATTCTAATTTGAAATTATTATTCAGCAAATATGGTTATTTTTTCTGATTCAATATCAAAAAACCTAAAATTGATTATTTAAACCAATGTATAGTTCTTTCAAATATTATTTGTAATAAATTACTTGGTTAAAAAAACCAAAATTAACTGTGCAAAATACCCAGAGGAAAAAAAAAATCTCTCCCTTGGAGACATCAGGATCAAATTGAAAATGGGTCACAATGAATTCAATAAACAACAAGACAGGGAGAAGAAAAAATTGAAAGGATAGGGATGAAAATGTGTGATAGTTTCATGACTTGCCACACTGACATGCATAGAGCTTGGTAGTTACAAATCATGTGGAAGTTTTGCCTTGTTTTTTATGTCCCTGACTAGAAGCTTCATTTCAAGTCAGCATGTAAACAATGTGGTGCAGGTAAAAGTGACACATGTTGATCCAGAGGCTCTGGACTGCAGCTGTGAGAAAGGTATTTCCTGATACGCACTGTGCAACTACATTTTTATTCCATTAAGGTTCTGACTAAGTGAAGCCCTATAAAGGYTCTGAGTGTTAACATCCAATGTCAGTTAGAGAATTTAGGTAGTGCTGTGAATGTATTTGCATTTTTCTCTCTTTCCATCTGCATTATTTTAATCATTATTTTAGTTACATTGAACAACTATATTTTTAACATTATCAGTATTCCACTATCAAGTCACAGCTTAATGCAGTTCTTGGGTTTGTCTCTATTCTTGTATTTAAAATTTGCTAGGATTTATTCTTTTGGTCTATACAATATATGAGACTTTTACACTCAAGAAACATTAMATTAGTTTTGTATATTTGTTCTGTCAATACATTAAAAATAATATTCCACTTYTGCTTTTATATCTCAATGAAATTTTTGTAGAATGACCAGTCATGGTCAAAGAAGCTTCCAGAGTGAGTGGTAGTATTTTTGGTTTCATGACAATGTCACCACATTTGATCAGAAAAGATGAATAGTCCTGCCATCAAACTACCTCAATGGACAAAGTAAATGTTGGAGAAAAATTCCAAGTAAGCCCTTCCTGGAAGGGGGTCATTATAACAGCTAGAGGAAACACAAACCAAGCTGTGCAGGTTCTGTACCAGTGCTAGCCTGTTGAGTGTGCAGTGTGGATGGATTACAGAAGAATAAGAGGCAGGRATGATGCTTCACTGCTCCTAAAAGGCATTTGAATGGTGTCTATGCAAGAGAAACAGAGGCTAGGTGCAAAATTTGTGACTGTGATTTCTRGTTTGACTTAAATACGTGGAACTCCAGATGGAACTTTAACTGTGTCTTGCCTGAAAAGATCTGGCAGGCATTGGGTCATCTTTGTTAGTCTTTGGGGCATATTTGGATGGATAAGGAGGCTCTTCTGTTTAATTCTATTAGTTTACTTGATTTTAGTTAATGGCATTGCAGAGCTGGGCTAACATATCTGAAGTCRTGTTAATTGACCATGTTGTCATGTCCCTATCCCTGATGTTTTCACCTGAGGCTAACTGAGCCTGAAATGCTGTAGCCTATTTTGTCAAGGGCTTTTTAATTGGGTTAAAGCCTCCTGAGCAAGCAGCACCGAGAGTTTCACATGTAGCCTGAATGGAGTGCATAAATGAGTGCAAAACTTCTGCAAACCTTTTTGTACTGGGTGAATTTCCCTTTAAAAATCCCCCTCTCAGCTAAAGAATTAAAMATAAAAATGTGTCTTCTGATGATTAGTTGCATTTTAGAATAATTGGTACATGTAAATTGGTTTCAAAAATTAGGCTTCTGAGGGGAAACTTTGATTAAATCCCTAGAAACAATAAATCAGCTATAAAAATAAGCAAAGTAAACTTTTTTTTTCCCTTTATGGATGTCTTCTTGTGTGGGAAGAAGCACGGATATAATATTGGCATAAGACAGAGAAATAGCATTTACAAACGTGCAGCACTACTTTATGAACACATACTGAAATAAATCAATTGCTCGTTGCACTCTGAAAATTATAACATAAAGAAAAGCTATTCCCTTAATTTCAAGCAGCATTATCTTTAGCAAGACTAGATCAATGATTTTGTTCTTATTTTTAAACAACCAAAGCACGTGGTGAATGATTGATAATAAAGATAATGGAAAGATATGTTGAAGTGATCTCTTTATTTTCTGKGACAGAGCAGCTTAGAAGGAATACACTTTTGGAAAGCATCTAATAGCCGCCATTTTCAGTTACATATAAATTAAATCATACATTAATTTCCCTGTTAACCATTTGTCATGGTTTGACACTGGCACAATGCCAGTGCCCCCTGAAAATACCCTCTCCCTGGTGTMTACTGTGAGATGGGACCAGGAATAGAGCAAAGCAGGCTCCAGCTTAGGAATAGAAGGAAAAAAACCAAAACTTTATTAACCTACAGTATATATAAAAGAAACACACAGAACTCAGGATGAAAACCTTCCAAACATTCTTCCTCCCCCGAACCAAGTTCCCAATACATCACAATAAGACAAAACCTTGGACTCTCAATTCAGTTGCCATCCCTCAGATCACCAACTCTCAGTCCATCATCACTCTTCAGATAATCAATTCTCAGTTCATCAAGAGGAGAGAAGTCCCTCTTGTGCCATAGACWTCCCCAGGAAACACAGTTGAAACTTTGTGTGTTTCCATGTCACTCGTGGCACCGCCCAGAGAGCATTTGCCATAATGACATCTTCCTTCCATGTCCAATGCTCTCACCACTGCACATGGACCAGAGCTGCTTCTGCTTCTAGGGTTTTCCTTTTAAGGGTGCTTTGTCCAATTCCAAAAAGACCACAGTCTCTCACTTTCGGGACAASTGTCCCCCGCAAATTTCACCCYCTGAGACTTAGGGGTACCAACACWGAGTTCTMTTGGCTCYGAGCCATTGCCTCCCCCTAGATGCAGTCTCTGTGTCACAGGAAAAACGATTCTGTCCATGGCTATACAAGAAAAGTCCAGCCAAAGGCCATTTCATCATCTCCTGCCGYCTAGAATTCTTCTCAACTTCTCTCGGACATCTTTCACTTGCACTAACTTGCATCACACTGGCTCATTTCCTGCTATTCATCCCTATCTCTCTTCTCATTCAGGAGGAGGATCAGCATTTGTAAGGTTTCCATCATCCAAGAAAAGGGTTAAAGATCTCAGGCTCTGCCAGTCCAGAGCTCCCACGGCTGCCCTGCCGGGCACCTTTGCACGGCATCCCCCTTCTCCTTCTCAGCCACCGCTATGAAATTTCAAGGTGGCACAGGCACAGACACAGGTTCTCTCTCTCTCCCTCTCTCTCTCTCTTGGGGGGTGGGGGGTGGTGGCTGCTCGATGACTCGCCAATGTTCCTCCACCCTTCCATCCTCAGGGCCCAGGCCTACCTCACCCAGCCGCACGGCTTCCCCTCCCTCGCCCAGCCCGCAGCAGCCGGGCAGGGGAGAGGTCTGACTTCTTTCATAAATGGAACGCAAGAGAGCTTCCCCCTGGGAGTTCTCTGCTTTTAACCCCCCGTGTTCTCAGAGGTGTATCCATGCTCCCAGTGGCCACACCAGGTGCCAATAYTCAAATCTGAGCACCTATTGGTTTGACTGCAGCATTCTAAAAAACTCACTTCCTCTCRAACCACGACACCATTCAAAATTAAACCTGCATTTTTCTTCATGAACACTGAAATCCAAAATCACCTCTGAATAATTGTACTGTCATTCACATAAATTTTATTAAAATTTGAATATCCTTCTTCTCTGATGACAAAGATGACAACTATGTATAAGGTAACTTATGAAAGGTGTAAGAAATGAAAATTGCATTTTTGGTTCCTTAAATGACCTTTTTTCCCAGTGTTTATTAGAATGTTAAATATTCTTTTCCTGCATTGGAAATATAGAATTTTGTGTGAAATTAAGAAGGCAGTTTATTTCAGGTGTCAAGCTRGGAGTTTTTTTTCTGTGCTGTAACAAGATGAGTACAGTCTGGTGTAGGTCATAAAAAAACCCCTCAGGTAGTCCTTTAGCACAGATTTTACATAAGAACTATATTTGTGAAATTATTGATGTGGTCTGGGAAAGGTACTGGTAAACCCATACTAAACTTTTCTAGATTGTGAATGATTTAAGAATATAAAGCACACTAAACTTTATATCAAATAATGTTGTTATAGTTTGAGACTGGCCAAATGCCAGGTACTCATGAAAGCCTCTTGCTCACTCCCCACTGAACTAGACAGGGGAGAAAATATAATGAAGGGTTCCTTGTTTTGATTTCTTCTTAAATATGTTATCACAGAGGCATTAGCAACATCTCTAATTGGCCCAGCCTCAGCCAGCAGCATGTCCATCTTTGGAGCCATCAGGGATTGGCTCTGTTGGACATGGCGTAAGCTTCTGGCAGCTTCTCACAGAAGCTGCCTCTGTGGCCCAACCTGCTACCAAAACCACGCCGTGCAAAACCAACAAAGATGTAATCAAGGTAAATCTAAATAGTCATATTTAAGTTGGTATATTTTTTCATGCTTAGTATTTCTGCAAACATTAAAAAAGAAATCTTGCCTATATTTACCTAAAGTGCTACTGTTCTAGTTAAATTAATTTTTAACTCAGTAATGTGGAATTTTCTGGGAAAAACGTCTGTGATGTCTGTGCCAAAGTTATTGTTATTACTTATTGCTAGGTCTGTCAGATCAGCTGAAAATAGTAMGGGTACCATAAAGAGTCATCTCACCAAAACTAACAGACTCAGTGAAATTCATTTACATAAGTGGAATGGAGGGAAAATTTTAGTCTACTAAGAAATGGGGAACAAAAATCTAGAGTGGACTGGAAACAAGGACAGAGTAGAGATGGAAGAATGAGATCATTAGGTCAAGTCCTTCAATCAGCTAGTCTATTTTTCAGATTCAAGCTAACTCACTGACAAACGCACATTATTACTCTTCAATCACACCTCAAGTCTGCAAGCCTCTTGATGCCTAGAAACTTTGAATTGTTTTGCATGATTTATGCAGTCACATTTCAACTTAAGAACTTTAGTCTGCTCAGCAGTCATTATCTTACAGAAGAAGTAGATGCTAGGGTTAAAGGCAGACCAATGTCATTGTATTTTTCACATAGATTTTTATTTTAATTTCTGAAGTCTAATCTCTTTGTAAAAGAGGTAATATTAAAAATGCTATATGAAAAAATTATGTAGACAGGACCAAATCTGCATAACCAAATTGAATTAATTAGAAAAAGTCTTTATATCCARCACTAGGATTTAATATGACTTTGAGGCTATGTAATCTCTAAGAGATAATGGTTTTGAAAATAGGAGGATTATTTTCTAGTTTGAATGTGTAAAAATGTTATAAATAACTCCTGCAACCCCTCCAAAATGCCACTCATCTACATGGTGAKATATCTGCACATTCATGGGGTAGAATGAGGCAAACATGTCCATCTGCAGATTCATTGTCTCCTCCCATTAGTCATCTCATTTGGAAAACTGAACCTGAATCATTTTTGTCTGGCGGCTCTTCTACAAAAGATCACAGCAATAATGTGAGATGTTGAAATGCTAAAAAGTCATCCTCTCGGGAGGGTTTTGCCAATTAGGAAAGGACTGAGAAACCTTTGTTACAAGAGGTAACTCAGTGTGATTCAGGATCAGAAATGGGAAAGAAAGGTGGGAGGAGGAACAACAGAGAAAAGAAACTAAAAAATATGAGCGAAATTTGAGAAAAAAAAATATGAACAAGTTTCAACACTCGTCTAGCTGGTTGTATGAACTGAAGTGTGGAAGCTGGTCTTGATCGTGATCATTGGGTRGCTGTGCTTTGTGCAGCTGTGCAGGGTGGGGATTGGGCTGATGGAAATAAAAAGCCACGAGTGAAGGCATAAAAGAGGAGCCCATAATAAGAGTCTGGTTGAGCCTCAATTGAATACCCTTTTGTAGACTAATACTGGTAGCCTTGTACCCAAATGCTTCAGAGTTTTATGTGGATTATATGCCAAATATTGTGAGATAGGAAGATATTATTAACTCTTGAAGGAAAGCCAACAAAGGAAAAAAAAAAAGCTGATTGTCATGCCTTATGACATAAACAGAGTTAGTGACAAAGGAAGAAATTGACTCCTATGTCTCCTGCTTGACATGTATCATTTCCTTTTTCTGAACTTAGATATTGTCTTGTATCTTGTGACAGTGATGTACATCTTTCAGAAATCTGTCTTTATCTCTGCTTTAGAGTGGAAGATGATAACCTGGTTCAGACAAAATTATTGCTATTGAATTTCAGACAGATTTTTAATAAACACTTTTTATTGTGTAGAGACATCTCAGTACCACAGCAAAGAATTCTCATGGATAAAAATGAATAAAGATTCAGATTAGGAGTCTGTACTGAGATGACTGACTACACAGTCAATATATTCTAAGATTTAGCCTCCAACCCAAGGTATAGCAATTTGGAATTAATTTGTGCATTTATAGTTAGAAGAATTTCCCTGACGATGCCAGATTCTAGACAGACKATGGCAATGCAGACAGATGCGTGGCATCCTGTTACACACCAGAATAAAGGCAAGACCAGAGTAAAAGCCAGGCCCCTCTGAAGACCCTAAGARCATAGACCATACTGCTTTCCTATTCAGTTTTAAGAATAAAACATCAGCCCTATACTGGCAGCTCTGGAAAACAATAGCTTCCCAAAGCTTTATTGCTTTCAAAACATGATTAGGATCAATGTCAGAACAGGAACTGAGTCCCCAACCTAGAATAAACCAGCTCCTGTCAGCTAGCAAAGTCCAACAATATGAGTTTATTGTACCACTGACACCTATCTGGGTATAGACAGTACATTCAACTGCAAAACTCTTAACTAACTGCAAATTTGATAAACCTCATAAATGCTTGCTTTCAAAAACTGGAGCATTAAGGTCAAACCTCCTTCTAACATTCAGTGTTTTGTTCTTATTACTCCAAACAGAGAAAATCATTTCTTCAAGGACTCAGTAGTGACTTAGAGGTGCTAGAAACACCCTGGATTCCATTTGCTGGAAATACCCCGGATTGCCTCGTTTAATGAGATACTATTCTCTGAGTGATAAAGTAAAGCTGTGAATTGCCTTATTCTGAAAAAAAATGGTTTGAAATATCTTTGCAAATGTTTTGTCTGTTTCCCCTGTTGTGTTTTTTAGTATTATTATTTCAAAAGTCATTATTTTCCCCATAAAAATATTTCCAAATATAAAAGCTGGGAGAAATTTCAACAACAATATTCCTCTTTTTATTTGAAGAGGGTTAGTATTTTCTATTTTGCACTTGTAAGTTCCCTGCTTAAATTTCTGTGTTGTCCATTCAAGGAGTAGGAACAGTACCAGGAATCCTGGATGAAAAATAATCATGTAGCAGAGAAGATGATACARTTCAGCTGTTACAGTGGATGACAGAGCTACATGTAAAAGCACTTTTTGAAATGGTTTTGAATAGCAAGAACACTCTGTGAGACCAGGATAGGTTTATATGCAGTTCACAAAACTCTGTCAAGGCTACAGCCATGGCTGTGGATTATGGTACCTAAGCCTATTGCCATTCTTGCTGTAAGCTGCTCTCCTTATCTAGTTGTAAAAGCTGCAGTCCTTCTGTGGTGCTTAGTGTGTTAAGGGAATTATTTGGGGAAGTTGGATGCCAGTGTTTCCTTTGGTGCAGTAGCACTAGGAGCTTACATGTGGCCAATACACAAGCGCAGCTCCTTTCTTGCTGCACATGTAAGCAGTGTCTGCACTGCTGCAGCACGAGCTCTCCTGGGTATGAGATGTGACACCAAGCTGTGTGTCTGCCAAGTAATGTGACAACACCATCTTTTCCCTTTGTGTGACAAAAGTGGGAATACTGTTGCATCCAATGGATGTGGAAGGGAAGATTTTAGTCATTACATTGGCTCTGTGTCTCTGTGCTTCTTTCGGACACAGACATTTGAACTCTGGGATCCAGCACTACCTTCCCTAAGTAAATCTGGCTGAGCTTCATACACTATTCAAGTAGTCCAGAGGCTTCTTTGCATAACTCCTCTGCAGTCAGGATACTTGATGGAAACAAAGCAGATGAAGCTCTGAGCTTAGCATGCCCAATCCTTGTTTTCTTAGTTTGAAATAAATCTACCCCATCAGTTTTTAATATTTAAAATAAAAGGAAATTAGTTAGGCATTTAAGAGAGCTATTCCATCAAGCTAATGATCTGTGAACTGAGCAGTATTCTGATGAACTCCAGAGGGGCTGAATTACAGATTCTGGGGCTGGGGGCTCCYGGATCATCTTGTAATGCTGTGAACTTACACTTGTCCAAATGTGCCCTGCAACAAGTCACTGCAGTGGTCTGCAAAAAAAAGAAATGATTTTTATTTMTTGTGTCACAGGTACAACAGATATGCATTATCAGACATGATCAATATTACTTTTATTTRCTTTGCATAACTTGATTGATATCACATGATACAAATTTTATATATTTAGTATGAAGATTCTGCCCTTTGAAAAAGGGACTGTTAGAATCATGAAGAATAGGATTTTAGGGAAAAGAGGTTTGTCTTTTTTATTTCAAAAGTACTGAAATAGAATATTTATAGAAAAATAACCAAATAAGCTAYGTTGGTGGCAAAAAAGATTTTCACAAATTTTAGGTGTTTAAAAACTGGATATTTAATTCAGAATTAAACACTTGAGACTCTATTCATGGCAAATATAAACAATTATAGATACAATTAATTTGATCTATTGTGTTAGAGAGAGAAATAAATGTCTAGATGTGCCTTCCTTTTTCTTTGCTCTCTATAGCAGAATCATGGGRTGACTTGCTCAGCCCCATTAACTAAGGTTTGGGTTCCTTAGCATGAGAAATTAAAACCCCCTCCTTTGATGAATCTTCTATTTTATACCCGGAGAAGGAACAGCTTCACAGAGTGACTTGCTCCAGCTAAATAGTAGAACTGAAAAGCCATTTGTTGTGATTTTGAGATTTCTTTTTTTTTTTCTTTTTTTTTCATCTTTCTTATCAATACTAAAGTATTATTTTGGAAATAAAGTTCTAGCAGGATAAATTGTTCATATAGCTCTGATCTAAATAACTTGGCAGAGGCATTTTCTTTTGGAGTGGAAAATCTGATGTCCAATCCCTCTTCTACCAGAATATAATGAATACTCTAACTGTGCAGCATGGTGACAGCTATGAAGATTTGCTTTGTTTTTTAAAAATCCAGATTTCAATCTTTCTGAGAAGACATGTAGAAGGAAAGTAATCTCTGGTCTTTCACAGACACATTACTAGAAGTGGAAAAATACATTTGACATGCATCTTTTTCTTATCTATTACCCAAAATTATCAAGAAATACCTCACTAACTTAAATTGAGCAGGAAAAAAAATATGTGGCCATTTTTAGTATTCATTATTATGTCATAAATTAGCTTGTTTTTCCAATAAAACATGGTTATTTATAATTAAGTGTTTTCCAGCTGCTGAATCTATAGCTGCATTTTTCTTTTCAAGCAAAACATAAAATGTAACAATCCTTGTCATATTCAGGGAACTTAGAAACTAGCTGGTCAGATCCTGCCATTTGGTCTTTGCTTTATTGTTCTTTAGGTGCCAGTTATGGTCAATCCGTTATGTTTAAATTGTTAGCCATCACTGTCTCCCTCTTTTTCAACTGACAGGACACAGCAGGAGAGGAATTTCAAAATGTCTGGCAAACTCATTACTCCTCATAACTACTGCTGTGCTCAGCTAACTGGAGTTGAGGCAGCATAAGCCTTAAATGGCTGACAGCATACTAAACATCATATTCATTAGCTCTCTCTTTTCCTTCCTTTTTTCCCCCACAYTCTGTTTTTTTATTTTCTATTAAATCTCCTCTTAGAAGAAACTTTCAGTCACTTGAATGAACAGCAAATAAAAACATAAGGTATTTCAAAAGAAAAATTAAGGTAACAGAATTTTCCTACATGAAAGTTTCTCTACATGACACATTGCATACTGTCAAAGTATATTCTTATGCTGCCATTTTTTTCCTTCCAAGTACTACTCAACACACAGATTAACAAAGCTATCTATGCATCAGGTTTGGGGATAATAGTAAAGAACAGRCACAACCTCCCCCTTCTGTGATTGCTTTTTGGAGTGATGTACAGAGTGATTTTATGGATAAATCTCAAGATCCAGGATGCATCAGGATTCTTGTCCAGCCCATACACCAAAACTTGTTGCATTTATAAGATGCTCATTCTGTTCGATTTTTTGGTTTTCCTCAGAAAGGGTGACTGTATTGAGAAGACATTAAGAGTGCATTACATATGTTTTCTAGGGAATGTTTTCTACAGAGTCCAAATGCAGAGGCTTTTTGATCACCAGAGACTGAACCTTAACTCCCTATATGGGATGTGGCCAATCTCCATCATCRTCAGAAAATGCCAATGTGATTAAAGAAATTGAGGACACTGAAGAACTTTGTGTCACAACCAGCTCTTGAAGACTCCTCAGAGAGTTCTATAAAAATGAGTTTTTCAGTAGTCCCAGAGAGATCTGAGCAGACTAATGGTGATGATCACACCTTTACCACACCATCCCTCCCAGATTTCCTATTGCCTGCCTCATGCCTTAGACTTTACACATTTGATATCTTACAGGCAGTTCTGTGTGCCTGAATTTTGTTCTCTCCAAGCTACATTGCTTCTCCCAGTAGAGAAAGAATACTGGGGAGACTTCAGCTTCTCTGCCACTAGGGAGCTAGGGTTTGGTAGGGCAAGTGATGGCACCATATTAGGGTAAAGAGAGGAAGAGACATCCCTTGTTTGAGTTCCTTTTCTTGGGTTTGCTGAGTTGGTAGATTAGCTTAGCTTGAAAGGTGCTCTTGGGAAGTGTGTTTAAGGAGATAMTTTTGAAGTAATTTTGAGACTAGTTATGAGTTTGTGCAGTGATGCCTARGTAATTTGGCGTTTTGGAAATGTCTGGATGTGAAAATTTTAAAATTTTCACATTTAAAAATGCTATGGAGAAATGCCATGAAGTTTRTTACATCTGCAGATATATGTAGATATAGAAAAATTTAGGGAGTTTGAGACTGATATGATGGGGGTGGTTAAGATACTGACGAAACAGAACATTTCTAATGTTTAGAAAAAGACATGACCAAATTCTTCCATTAAAGCCTCCACAAGTTATTTGTTATCATCCCTGCATCTACATAGCTGCTAAAATTTAATAAGCGTTTCATATGTGAGGATCCTTCTAATGTATTTGGCAATATATTCTGCCTGTTTGCAGGCAATATAATATAATTGCCCCTTGTGCTTATTTCATTCTGCAATTTGTTTTTACCTGGATCCCTTCTACATTAAACCACACACATCTTTGCCCCTTTGGTGTCACAATGCTCATATACATGCATATGCATAAAATGCATATGCAGAATGATTGTCTGCCTATGGTATYGCAGTTTTACAGCCACTGTCTTGGCTGAAAATTGAATGAAGGGGCCTTATTCATTTACCAACAAGTTGAGAAGTAATCAGATTTCTTCTGACAGTTCTGTTTATGGTTAATTTGACCCTTTGTATCCTCATCTATCTGGTATCATTGCCTCTATTTTCATTTACAGAAAAAAACTTCTGCTTGCTTTGCATGTTTTTGCAAAACCATCAGAGGAAGTAAATACTAATAGAGACACAAAAATGCTTTTCAATAAAATAAATCAAATTTATTTGTGGGGAGTTTGTGTTACTAAACTCTTGCTTGCATTATTTCTGACTTAAAGAGACATGGTTCTACAGACAATGTTTAAAGAACATGAATAKCTTTATATGTAGTATGATTGGCACTCTTTGGCAGTTTATTGACATATGCARTCTAAATAGAAGAGGAGGAGGAAGAGAGCAGAGAATCCTCTGTGGATGATTGAGCAGGTATTGTCCTGCAACCCATGGGAAGAATACATCTACTCTGCATGGAGGACTCTACACTGGAGCATGTGGATATTTCCTATATGATTTGTGGTCCATAGAGGGCCCATTGCTGGAGCAGGTTTTCACTGAAGGACTACACTCCACGGAGAGAGACACACTGGAGAAGAGAAAAATAATKGAGCAGCAGAAAGGAACTGCTACAGACTGACTGTGACCCCATCATTCGTCATCCTCCTGCACTATTTGGAACAGGGAGAAAGTAGAGAAGTTGGGAATGAAGCAGTGATGGTGAGCCTGGGAAGGACGGATGGAAGGAAGGTCTTGCTTTAACCTAGAAGCTCCAGCATCTCTCCCAGCAGATGCTTATAAGAGGAGTGAAAAGGGGGGAATGACTGAGTGGGAATCCATCACCTGGCCAAGTTCAAGCCACCAAAGTAGGAAATGACAGGTTATAAATCTATTTGCCACCTTGGTCAAAACACAAGCAAATCATAAGTTCATGACAAAGAAAATAATTTGCCTTTAAAGATACCAGTCAATCTTACAGATAAATTTAATCTTRCCCACCCAACAAAATGACAATTACTCAACAGGCACAACAGGGAAAATTCCATTACTTCTAGTAATTCAAAGAGGCCATTCAGAATAAGCATTATTGCTGGGTAGTAAATCCAAGTCAGTTATCAGACTTTTTCTCTCTTACTTTTTTCTTTCTTTGATGATAAACCCTCATTTTACAACATAATATAATTCTTAGTTTAAGCAATTTTTATAAGAATGCCAAAGGATTTAATTTTTAGACAACAGTGATTGTTGGGATATGTTTTATAGAAACTCATTTCTTTTAACTTATTCGTGTTCTTTCTCTGACAGAAACTTTGTTTCTCAGCTATTTAAGATAAAGCTCTTTTGAAATTTGTAGTTAAAAATACCATATGTCTAAATGTAAACCATTGCATAATCCCTTCCTGATTCCATTGCTATGTGAATGCTAAAAAAAATTACCAACAATATAACAGGGCTGTCTGATGCTATAACTGGATAACAAAATAAAAAGCAATTTAATGTAAAAAACCAAAACCCCTAAAATGAGTTATAAACAACACTGTCATTTGGGGAATTAACTAGAAGTGTGACAATGCTCARGTAACTTGCTAACCAAACTAAAAGACAAAAATGTCTTTGCTTTTGATCTGGCTGAGATGGAGTTCACTTTCCCTTAGCAGCCCTCACAGTCCTGTGCTTTGCATTGGTAGCTTGAAAGATGTTGATAACACACCAGTGTTTTGGCTACTTCTGGGCAGTGCTGGCACAGCAYCAGCTCTGTCTTCAACATCCTCCCCCCATCAAAGGGGCTGGAAGAGGACAAGATCTTGGGAGGGGACTCAATGAGGCCAGCTGACCCAAATTTACTTAATTTTTATTTTCACACCATCTCTTAAGCATATAGCTGTCAGACTCAAAATGTAGAAGTACTACTCTTCATCCTCCACCCAGTGCAAATGAAACAGTTTGTATAGCTATTTGGATCCTGTTAGAAATGCTACTGTGACACACTTTGTCAACAAGTATATTTTGACCAYTGATCACAGCCAGGATTTGAATATGATCACTGGTCATTGCCTTTAACATGGYGTCCTCAACACTCAGTAAGTGACCTACTTGTGACTGAGGAAAAAATAAATTAAAGTTTCTTTAGACTTCAATTTCTTTTTACAAAGATAGCTGGGTACTTGGTGAACTGGAAACCTGCTGATCACATGAAATGTCCATGTCTGATTCTACTTTATCTGCTCAACAAGAAACTAAACACATAGGGTTTCAAAAGGATGGGTACTTTTCTTTTGAAGAGTCTTTAAAGGTTACTAGATTAGATTATTGACTACTGAGAGAAAATGCATTGTATTCTGTAAACTTGAAGGTTAAAATTCAGCATCCCGTATCATAAGCATATGTTATTTGGGAAGGTAGTCAGACATCTGAGGGTGAGACCTAGAGCAGTTTGTTTTCTTGGATGTAAGGAGCTGATTGGGAGGAGGACAGATTTCAGGGTGACTGTAACTCTTCAGGGAAGCCATGGATCTGTGCTGCTAAAAATATAGAACTATTTAAAAGCAGGTGCCTGATATTGTTTCTRCATCATACTTTTTCCTCAGGGTAATTTCATTCCTTTTACATGGTTCACATTCACTAGATTAATGCATTGGTGACTGAAGYCTCAAAAGTTAAGGTGAAGCTATACAAATTATTATATTTTGAAGAGCTATAAGATACCTTTAGTACTGAAAACATGTCCTTTGGAATTATATCACAGATTAAGCACATCATAACACATCTTCCATAAAGATCAAATGCAATGTCACGTCTTTAACTGATATGGATCTTTGTATGTTCAAGATACTTCAGTCAGACTATTCTGCTTCACCCCAGCTGAGAATTCAGCTGCTGTTTCCTCATGATCACATAAGATTTTCTTATCTGGCCAAAACACTTGTCCAATTCCTATTCAAAAACAATTGCGCTTCACATTAGAAATGAGCTGTGCCTGGATTATTCATCAGACACCTGGTGTTGCATTTTTATGTTACTAAATATACTCTTCACTCAGTGACATTACAAACTCTGTGTATCTCATGTTTTTTTACCTTCGCTGCCATGAAGTTTTCATTGTAAAAGGTGATATTGCATGATTGTCAGAGAGTATGTTAATCTGTAAACAGACATCTTGTGATCAACAAAATCTGAAAAAAGAAACAAAATCTGTTTTATTGGACAACACTTAGCAACGATGGAATTCAATATGCTAGCAGCTAGTGGTTCTATGATTGATTTAATGTTTAAACAACAATTTCACTTCTTCAAAATTTTGATGTACTCAAAGTGTACTGCAACTTGAGCAAAACAATCCCTGAGTCCTCCTCACACTAATGTTTTGTCACTGCTTTCCATGCAAATGGGGTTAGACTTTTTACTGGGTCATTCCTTTTCAAAGCAAAATTCTCTCCTGTGTTTGACAGAGGTGCGCGGAGCCTTGGAATTTGGTAGCCAGGGAAAATAAGATCCATTGCATTCTCACTTGATAATTTTGAGCATTAGGTCTGAGGTTTTGTACAACAGAGTAGAAGCAGAARTGTTTGGCAGTGGAGACTTTGATTTCTGTGCTATACACATCAACGATGTCAGAACTTTTTGTTTACATCAGTATTACTTTGAAAAAATATTAGTTTCTGTTTCTCCAAGGCCCATTTGTGGGTGTGTGATATAAGGTATACCTTATATTAGCAATTATTTCCTTGACTAATCCTCAGAAAGGCTAGAAAATTACTTAAAAATTAGCGACCTTAAATTTGCCCCTCCAATTGCATTCTTTATGACATTTTAGTCTAGTACTATATTTATATCCTCTTTTTGATTTTAAGTTTTTTTGCTATATAGTATTTTAAGTTTAATCAAAAGTCAACTTAGAAAGGCCATTCTGCCTAAGGGATATTTTTCCATTAAGTATTTGACATATTGGTGGCCTTGAGGGATTATTGGTTTTTGAAGAAATATTAGCAGCTGGAAATTTGCATTTTAATACAGTTCTCCTCAACTACTCAAGCAATTTTATTTTTAAGACTTGTGACAGGCTTCAAAGCCTTAGTTCTAAAGCAATCTTGCCAAGTAGTAGCTAACATAATTTTACTACAAATGATTAAATTTCCTAATAGGTTTTCCTTTTCAAAATCTTGTTTGAGGTGTCTGTGAAATCAATACCAAAACTTTGAGATTTGTACTAGAACTAGGATTGCTAATTTTGCTGAACTAGAGAGAACTGGAACAGAACTCCACTCTAAATTCTCCAACCCAAAGAAAATGAAAACTAAAGCCAAATGTGATGGAAGTAAGTTCTCTAAATCTAAGGAGGATGACAACCTCTGTAAAATTGATATTCTTAATCAGTATTTTTTTAAAATTATGGCTATACAAACAGACTATCATAAACACTTCTGTTGYTTGATAATATCTGAGGCTTTTAGGTGAATCAGATGCAGGAAAAAGCATTTACAGTAAAATCAGAACAGACTGCACACTACAGAAGTGCTGATACCAACACTATGCATGTGATGTCTGTCCTAGCTGCCATTCAAGAGAAAATGCCCATTGACTTCATGTGTTTTGTGTCAACCTAACAAAGAATTTATGAGACAGTGGCAATTTTGAAAATGGTCTACACTGAGATAATATTTCCTGACATGTTAGCATTGCTGGTTGAAATTAGGCAGACACAGTTAATCAAATGATCATGCAAATCATACATTAGAATATGATAGATTGGGATTTTGTTTTGTTTTGTTTGKKTTTTTTTTGTTTTGTTTTGGTTTTGGGTTTTTTTGAGAATGAAATTGCAGGGCAATGTTTCAAATATATAGTTTAGCTAAATCTTTACATTATAGAACATAAGTAAACCAGAACTGGCTGTAGTTGTAGAAGGGGGGGGAAAAAAGCGCTATCTGGGAAAAGAACATTGTCCAATTTCTTCATACATCATCAAATSAAGTGTAAAAATTATCTTCAATGAACTCCTTCCACAGGAAAATATGGTGTGGTTTCCCTTTCAGAAAAAACCCATAAACCTGATCAAAAGCCCTAAAGACTGTTGGGATCTTTTATATTGACCTTAAGATATCTCAATTAGGTCTGAAATTTATTATTAGAACCCAAAGTATTTTAAACAAAGACAGTAAGATTTCTSTTTACTTTACTGGTTTCTATAGAAAGAAAGACTTTTGTTTACGGTATCAGTGTGGCTRACACGTCATCTCATTACAACTGAAAGTCTCATTGCATCTGGTAGTCTATCRACTGATTGTTCTGTTGTACTTCACACATGAACATGGAAGAGCTTTACCAAATATCACCATAGAAATTCTCCTTGGTATTATGGAAAAAACTCAAAAACCCAGCCAGAATAAGTTTTCAAATCAGAGACTCATGAGTTTGACTTTAGTTAATAGTAAGACTACTGTTTTTTAATGAATGCATTTTGAGTGTGTTTATCTTTTGGTTTCTGAATTTTAATTTGTCAGTTGTGGTATGAAATATCTAACATTGTTGAATTTCCAGAACTTATTTAAACAATGTCCCTTTGACCAACAATTCCTTTTCTACCTTCTTTCCCCAAACTGCCAAATCAGTTCTGGACCCAAAGGGCCCACAGAAAGTCTGAATTCAGCCACCATATCTGACCATGCCCTAAAGCAGCATCTARTCACACATTCTGCCCCAGACCTTCACTTAGATTTTTTCATTGTTTCTTCATAGAATCATAGGATAGTTTGAGTTGGAAAGGACCTTTTAAAGATCATCTATTCCAACCTCACTGCAATGAGCAAGGACATCTTCAGCTAGGTCAGATTGATCAGAACCCTGTCCAACCTGAATGTTTCCAGGGAGAGGGCATCTACCACCTCTCTGGGCAACCTGTTCCAGTGTCTCACAACCCTCAGTGAAAAGACTTTCTGACATCTAATCTAAATTGCCTGTCCTYGAGTTTGAAGCCATTTCCCYTTGTCCTGTCACTACARAGCCTGCAAAAAACCTTTTGTCCCCATGTTTCTTATAGGCTTCCTTTGAATACTGAAAGTCTGCAATAAGATCTCCTCTCAATAAGTGTTGTCTTCTGCTGGCTGAAAAATCCCTCTTTTCTCAGCTTTTCCTCTTAGGAGAGGTGCTCCATCCCTCTGATCATCTTGTTGGCTTCCTCTGGAGTTGCTCCAACAGGTYCATGTCCTTCCTGTGCTGGGACCCCAGAGCTGGGTGTTGTGTTCCAGGTGGGGTCTCTCCCACCAGAGCAGAGCAGAGGGGCAAAATCTCCCCTGCCCTGCTGCCCATGTTGCTTTGGACGCAGCCCAGGACATGTTTGGCTTTCTGGGCTACAARKGCACATAGCTGGGTCATACTCAGCTTTTCATCCACGAGCACCCCAAGGTTCTTCTGAGAAGGGCTGCTCTCAAACCCATCATACCCCACCTGTATTGATAATGGGGATTGCTCTGACCTTGCACTTGGCTTTGTTTGTCCTCTTGAGTTCCCATGGGCCACTTCTCAAGCTTGTCCAGGTCCATTTGGATGTCATCCCATCCTTCAGGGCTGTCAACCCCATCAATCCACTTGCCTTCCACCCTAAAAAGCCTGAAGTCTTCCAGAACAGTGTGCAAAGCCTACAGGTTAATCTTCTGTTGAGTGCATCTTGTCACAGCTCCTGATTGTGACATCTTCTGCTGGTTGCCACCTTCTATTTTGCATTTATACTGAATGGCTATAGTGAAGAAACAAATCAGGAAGTAWACCTTAGATGTGTAAAATTCTTTTAATCATGTTGATCTTATATAATGATATTCCACAGTAGAATCAAAGGAACATTTACGTTACCGTTTTTCTCAGACAGCGGCTAAAATTGGATTCCTCAGAGGGGTGGATGTGGTTTAATGTAGAAATAATCTTGATGAACAGGCTTAACCTGTTCATCAAGTCTTTTCTTTCAGATGTCCTCAATTTTTTTTCATGTCTAAACAAAAATAGCTTCTGGATTTTTTTATACAGATGTTTCTATTTCAATATCAGTTTTTTCAAACTATAACAAGTCAAAATGTGATAGAGCTGGTTTATCCTTATGTTTCCATCATGCCTTTTGGATTCCATAGGCTAATTTACAACTGCTAAATTATAGGAATAATAATGTTTATTTCACTCAGTTTTAAGTGCATTTTCTCCTTTCACTATTATTTTAATTTCAAATCCAATTACACTATCATTATTAAGAGCAAGAGAAGAAAACAGCTCTCTTAATTATAAAGTCAAAAATTGCTCTGGAAACTGTGGAAATGAGAAATTTTAGGATATTTGGGAAAATATCATCCAATTAGATAAAAAGAATTTAAATAGGTAGAGATCAACCCATTTGACATAATGACTTATAAAACAGTGTTTCAAAAGAAATATGATTGTCTACACTACTCTGGGCTTATTAAAAATCCTCATTGATGCAACCTGAGTTTGTATGTGTGGGATGCAGCTGTACTTTGAAAGTTATGTATATATCCCTTTGGTATATTTCCTAAAAATGGAAAAGTTTCAATGTACTAGTAACTGAATACATCCCAAACTCCCAAAATTTCTTTTTATACTGGTAATCATGTAACAAAATATGGATTTTTGTYGGGCTTGGTAATACCTGTGTGTTGATTTAAACACCTCAGGCAAATAAGATTCACACATAAGAATATGATTACTGCTAGAGGCTGTAACTTTATTAACTTAATTAACGTAATGATAGCTGGGGAGATGCAAAACAGCTATTGCACCCAATATCCCTACCTAACAGGAGTTYTCTAGAGTGGTTTTACCTAGAATGTATAAATTAATTTAATAATAAAACAGCAGTCTTCATTTACATTCCTTGGCAGCTGACAGTCAAATCCTTTCCCCTTTTTCTGCTTGAGTCAGGGATCAAGGTGAAGTGTCTCGGTCTGTGGTTAAAATTTTCCTATGTGCTCAGTCAGGTCAAGCACTAACTTGGAAAATTTGAAAATATCTGAAATTTGCCCCTTGAATCACCTTGAACCTTGTAGTATGAGGTCATAGGTTTCAAATCAGCAGAAACTCCAAACCCCCATATATTCTAAACCATTTGTCACTATAAACTCCTCTGAACCTCCTGAGTTCCTTGGGTGTGTGACRCATGAGAAAATTAACACTGCAGAAAACTATCTTCGAGATGCAATAGAGGAAAAACCATGCWCAATATATCACTGTCTCAAATTCAGGAATTAAAGACTGGCTATAACTTAGAAATGCGGAAACAACTAGAGACCAGGAAGATTTGCTTAGTAAAAGCTAAAACTTAATGGCAATATTGAGCCCATATAATGGTTTAGTTTGCACAGCTACAGTTGAAGTATCTTTTATCACTAACTCTAGGCTATTTTTTTTTCCTTCTGTTATGGAAGACTTTTGTAATGCACTATGAAAAATTTTAGTAGTCTGAAAAAGCCAGGAATTAAATAACAGAGCTTATAAAAATGATACTAGAAGTTGAGAAATTTTCAGTAGAAAATACTGAGTTACTGGGAGGGAGCTACCCACATGATTGTACAGAATTTTAATTTTTCTTTACGTCAGGAAAGATTTCTCTTAGTCAGCACTTACTCTGTTGAAACTAAAAAAAMCCCACAATCCTGTAGTTGCTAACAGATAGCCATGCACTGATGGTATGAAAAAAACAGACTTTACATCTTTGCCCTGACTAATTTGAAATGAATATCTTGAACTTGCAATTCTCATCTCTCATGGGAGCTACTGCCTCTTCTGAACAGATGCTCTCTATTTTTTCCCATAAAACTCCTCAAAAGTCTCAGTTTTGGCTTGATGCAGACTTACCASAGGCTAAGAAAATAATTTCCTACACAGTTCTTCAGTGCTCATACCTTTCAGCACAGTATGTTTCCTTAAAAGGTAGCTAATATTTGCAAACTTCTTGCATAGCAAGTTAAAACTCCCAGAGTAATTTGGAATAGTGTTGAATTTAAAACTAAATGTCACAGGCCTAAGAGAATAAACATGTCCTGAAAATATAAATGAGGATTTGGTTTTCCATACACAGCAGATGAAGTGGCTTTCTCTAGGAAAGTTTAAGGCATTCTCTTGCAATTGTCCATATTTTTGTCATCTTTGCCCACTGTGGCCATGTTCTCATCTAATATGTTTCTGCATATAATGTGCTCATATGATCCTGCTGAAAAGCCTAAACAAGATCAGTTAAGAAAATCAAACCAGCAGTAAAAAGAAAAGAAAAAAAAAGAACTATTTAGATGTAGCTGTTCATGTCCCTTCTTTAAATAAAAAGGTTTAAGAGGAAGTCCTTGTACTTGGTTTGTTCGGCAAGGTTTTGGTAGCAGGGGAAGCTACAGGGCTGGCTTCTGTGAGAAGCTGCCAGAAGCTTCTCTAATCTCCAGTGGAGACAAAGCCATCCAAATCTCAGATGAACCCACTGCTGGCCAAGGCTGAGCCYGTCAGTGATGGTGGTAGCACCTCTGGGATAATGTAATAGAGAACGGGAAAAAAGGCGCTGCACAACAGCAACTGCAGACAGATAAGAGAAGACAGAATACAAGAGAGAAATATCTCTGCAGTCATCAAGATCAATGAAGAAGGGATGGGCTGAGCTGCCTCAGGTGCTAGATCAGAGATTTCCCTGAAGCCCTTGGAAAAGGCAATAGGGAGGCAGGCTGTCCCCCTGCAGCCCAGGAAGGTCCTCAGAAGAGCAGAAATCAACTTGCAGCCTGTGCAGGGCTCCATGTCAGAGCAGGRAGGTGCATCCCAAGAAGCCTGTGACCCCATGGGAATCCTGGAGTGTGCAAACTCCTGGAAGGACCTGTGGAGCCATGGAGTCAGAGGAGATGATGCTGGATCAGATTTGCTGGCAGGAGTTGTGACCCTGTGGAGTCTCCCACTGCAGCAGTGAATGAAGAGCTGCGGCCTGTGGGAAGAACTCATGTGGGAGAAGCTCATGTAGAACTGTCTCCCATGGGAGAAACCTCACACTGGAGCAGGAGGCTCCTATCTGAGGAGGAAGGAGAAGAAGCAATGGTGTGTGATGAACTGACTGCAGACCCCATTCCCTAATCTTTGTGCCGCTGGGGGGAAGGAGGTAGACAAAATTTGGAGTAAAGTTGAGCCCAGGAAGAAAGGAGGAGTAGGTGGAAGGTGTTGTAAGATTTAGATTTTGCTTGCTCATTAATTTATTCATATTTTGATGCATAAAATTAAATATTTAATTTCCTGAAGTTGAGTCTGTTTTGCCCATGGTGGTAACTGCTGAGTCACTCATCCTGTCCTTATTTTGATTCATGAGGCTTTCCTTATATTTTCTGCCACCTTCCCAGCTGAGAAGAGGAGTGGTAGAACAGCTTCGTGGGCACCCCATATYCAGCCAGGGGCAAGCTGCTACAATCAGACATTGGAATAATATAGATAACCTACACAATATGGTTAAGAATTTTCTGCAATATTTGCTGTGCAAGTTTAAGACCATTTTGCCTTCTAAAATAAGAGTCAGTTTCCYGAGCTATTTGATTTGTCTTCTGCTGTCTTGTTCTGCATCTAGTACAATTTACTGCACTTGCTGTATGACTGAAATGAATCATTTAATTCACATAAGCTCTTGGATTTGTTCAGCCTTTTATGCCTTGCCATGAGTTGAGGACAATATAGGCTTAGAAGTACAAGGTCAAAAGTGCATTTTTCCATAAATAATAAATTCTTTGATGATTTTAATAAGAAATTTTCTTACTAGAAGTTTTTATCATGGTTTTTAATGTCATTTTTGGCACTCATCACCTGAGAYATTATGTTTTACATTGATCAGAAATACCACTGCCTTCAGACTCCACATTGTATCAGTGTATAAAACGCAGTTACATTTYCACTGGGTGCAAATATCTGTATCTTTAAAATTAACACCATGGAAGCAAACTATAATTAAAAATATTGAAATTTATCTTGCTAAAGAATGTGACTATTCTTAACTTTTGGACACTGAAAAAATTGTATTCTAAAGAGTTCAAACTTTCATTTCTTTATTTGTGACTTTACTTTCTCAATGCTCTCTTGTTTTGAGAGCACTGGAAGTTGTTKGAAGCCATAACTGTGATTCATGCAAGACTTTTTTTTAAAATTCAGGTAATTTGCAGTTCCTTTGGAACAAATTTATTCTATAGGTGCCTTATACCACTATTCTGTAAATAATTTTGCAGTCTGTATGCTGAAWTATGTGGTTTCCCAAAAATTTTAGTAGAGATATGTGATGTCAGTAAGTCAGTTCTGACAAGCAAAAACAATTAAGCAAATGACAGTCACTGATGCTTCACTCTATGACCAAGATGAGCAACATAAAATTAGAGCTTGCTTTCTAGGGAGTTTACTAGAACTTTTCTCTGTAAAAGGAAACCCATTAAAAAAAAATTACTCTGGCTTGATTTTCAGTGTCTCAAAGGGCATGTTTTAAAATTGCCCAAAGAAGTTAGAAGTATTTCTGAAAACTTAGCACTCATTTTCTAGAGTGGCCCTGCTTGAGCAGGGAAGTTGGACCAGATGACCCTCTTTTAATGGGACCCATTCTGTGATTCTCCTAAACACTTCAGTTGCTTACAAAATGTCCTAATACTCTTGGTGAGAAGGAAGAAGGAATGGACATTCTACAAATTTTATGTTCCATAATGATTTGAAATTAACGATCACTAGATGTAATTAAAAGCTGGCTACTTTACAGAGTGTACGTATTAGGAAATCACATTTATTTTGTATGTTAGCTTTAAAAAGAAACCCCAAAATGTTTATCATTCTTCTTTTTTTCTGTCTGCATTAAAAATATGAAGCATTACAAGAAAAAAATACAGGTAGAAAAAAGAAGTATCTTCAGTAGACATTTGTAAGACATTCTGTGAGTAAAAGAAGATGCATAATTTACTGCAGCCTTAGGGAAGCTATAAATTATATTCAGACAAATCACTATTTGTTCTGTTATTGTAGTGAAAAATTCTCCTAGCAACTACTGTGCCTTACTGTATCTATTAGTTGATATACAGAACATGCTTTCTTAAAGGAATGTATACAAATAGATGACAAAGACCTTTATCTTTTCTGGCAAAGCCCATAGGGTAAAATGCTTAATTTTCAGTTGATAGAAAAAAGAAATCTTTTAGTTGCTCTAGGCTATTTGGATTAAAGAGTAGAAAAGAAAGATGCAACAYGTGTCAGGAGAAAGAAAGGGCAAGAAAAGTGCTAAGACATCAAAAGAGGAGAAAACATAAAACCAACATATTCCTAGGGGAGAATTAAAATATAAAATAAATTTWAAAAGTGATAATACAGCTATATAATGTAAACCATTTGAATCATTAAATAGAAAAATAAGGGGGAAAAAAMCCCAGTACCAGCTAGACATACTGTATATTTGGGAAAAAATAAATGAATATGATGAAGATATGATTGTGTGTGTTTGTTATAGGTCACCTGACTTGTAAAGGAAAATTCCTACATCAAYYCTTGAAGTGTTAAAATGCAGAAGCKACTATATTCATGAGGGACTTAACAATAACCATTTTGAAACCCATTAGGTAATGAAGACAGTAAAACACAGAAGTAGTTCCAAGAATACGGAGAAGACAGCTTTATGATCCAGAAAGTAGAAAATGCAACCAGAGGAGAAACTATCCTGGATCTACTTCTTCAATAGAGAGGAACTAATTGAGAACGTGAGTATAATACAGAGCCACTTGCATTACTCACCATACGTATCTGATTGTAAGGAAGGAAATCCTTTTGAATGAAGAAACTGAAGAAATATGGCACAGAAGAGAAAGAATATGAGACAGACTAGAAAATGTCTTTGGAAAACTATTAACCCTGCCTTGCARTCCTGCAGAAAACAAAGTGCACAGTCCTATAGGAACATGTAAAGAGTTGTGCTACACAGCAGTGATGCTTGACACATCACTGATGAACTGATACTAGAGGTCACCAATTATCTACTGAGTAGTTTCTCTCTTGAGCTGTTTTTCTTTTGCAGTTTGCAGCAATTGTGTCACTATGGTAAAGTAAGTTGTCAGTGRGTTACCTGAAAGAAAACTAGTCTCAGCAGAATGGAGCACAATGCAAGCTAATTTATCTAATTTTGTAATTAGAACAGAAAAAAAGAAGAGATGAGTAGAAAAGAATCATTCAAGACCCTTTGGGCAGTATCTTATCCAAAAAAGCCTCTAGCACTGTTCCCAGTCTTCATTGGCTATTTAACTGAGTACTCTTTATTCTGCCTGGTCTGTTTTCATCTTCACAACACTCAGCAGAGTCAGACTGAACAAAAAATACTTGGGCCAGTTTATAACTTTTCAGTATCAGTTTATAACCTTTCAGTACCAATAACTACCATTGAATTCATGCTCACCTAACTCACTTTCTGCAAACTGCTCCGGGACCTTTGAGCAGAGCTTCTTCCCAGCCAGTATCATTACAAGGTGATCTCCCTTCCCATGCATGGGCCTCAGCATTTGTCCTTGCTGAATTTCATCAGGCTCCTCTTGCCCATTCCTCCAGACTCTACACTGGGTGGCAGCTCTGCCCTTGAACCTGTTGACTGTCTTCTCCAATTTGGTGTGATCTGCAAATTTGACAGAACTTTTCATCTTCCCCCAGTACTCTTTTTTTTGAGTAAATTCTGTCTCTTTACACAGCTTTGTGTGAGGTGCTTGTCTGAGGTCTCTTTAGCAGGCCACTTTTCAGAAACCTCAGAACTTTCCTGGTAAGACACAGTTGTGCTGTGTTTCAGTTCTTACCCCAAGTCATGTCAGACACTTCCAGACTGGACTGAACTGAAGAAAAAATGTAACTGATTCATAGGAATCAGGTACAGTGGACTATTAAGAACACCTATTGTTTACTATAGCTTTACAATGGAAACATCATGTAAATTCTATCATAGCTTCTTGCTTTAAATAATCTTGAGTAATTTACTGAATATTACAGATGTACCACCACCTTATTTAAAAGATGTAAACCCATGATTTTTTAACCCTGTCAAAAATTTGACCTCATCATTCAGCTGATTTGGCCAGCTAATTTGGAAAAGCAAGTCTGTCCAGAAAAAAAAGTGAAAAAAATCAGCCATTTTTCACTTTTTGCCTCAAGCATGTAACTATRAATGATTCATGGCACTTCTTGCTCTGTGACAGATTCATTATTAAAAGTTTATTTAATTATCAATACTGTGCTGTGCTCTATTAAGAAAATCATATTTTATATTGACTATTACTTGTGAATGAAGCCATCAGTGTCATTCAATCCACTTGGAATCCTGAACAGCTGTTTCATTAAGCTGATAATGTTTGCTATTGACATGTTTAATGCAATATATTTTACAAGGCCATAGTGGCAGTTTCTCTGTGTATTAGGAGAACTCTATGGGGTAAGCTAGGATGTATGAAACTGTGTGCCCTGTTTTGTTTGGGGTATATTTGAGGCTCAAAATCTGAGAGATACTGTACTGCAGTACAGTAGTGCCCACTTCAGTAATGGCAGTTCAATTTATTTCATTGTTATTTTCATTGCAAATGCGTGTCAAGAAACATAATGATCTCAGCATGTAAATTATACGAGGACACAGAAAATAAAGGGATTTGTAATCCACTGTTAATGTCAGTTGCTTTCAGTTTGCCTAAATACATTAAAAACATGATATTATGGATATTTTGCAAACACCAACATTAGCATATATTAATGCATGTTTCTTTTTTTTCTTCACTCCATTTCAGATTAATATCCATTACCATTATCAATGTTTTATCTCTTTTGTGCTGGAAATTGAATTCTGCATTAGAGAAAGTGGATAATGTTTAATAAGAAGATGAGAAATCTGAAATAGAAAATGTTGTGCTTTTGTTTTCTATTTAAGATTGTTTTCATGCTCAAATGATATTTTCTGCCCATTTTCACTATTTGCAATAATGTTTATCTTGAAAAATACCAGGGTGAATAATTGGCTTTTTCTAAACAAAAGTTCCATATTTAATTCAGAAGCTTTCTTTAAATGCATATGGTAAAACTACAAAAGAATGTATTTATATATTTACTTAAAATATATAAAACACAAGGATATCAATAATCTTTTTGCTTACTTCAGTGGACTAGTCTTACTATGCTTTCTGTTGTCAAAGTACTCTATATTATGAAGAATCAATATTCTGTTTCCAMGTCAAGCCAAATTCTGTATTTTGTCGTTAAATCTTTTTCTATCTCAAAGTTTACACATATAACTGTGATTTAGCAGGTGCTGTCATAAAGCTGATGCCCTTAAGGAAGTAAGAAATTGCAGGAGAGAAARAACTTGCAATATTTTGAAATATTTCTGTGTTTCAAAGTATTCTGAGGTTTCACGGGTTTCGTTATGGGGTTTTCTCTGTGTGTGTGTATGTGTGCGCGCGCGCGTGTTTTCTTCCTACATTTATTTTTATTGTACCGACTTTGAAAAAGAACTAAACTACTCTTGGAATATGGACCAAATTAAAAACAGGAAAATGCAAGAATTTGTATTTAGTTATTTAATTAATTTCTTTAAAACATTAGTCAAGGAACTGGCAGAAACAKAAGGTTTTATTTTCGATGCAAGAGTAAGCCTTACAATGAATCAAGTGACTGTCTTTAAAGCAGTGTTCACAAATAATGATCAATTAATATGAGATTAAAAACACATACACCTTTCTGTCCTGATCAGTAAAACCTTACTCAGTAAAAATCAAGCAACAGTCTTTATAAGACGCTTTCTTCCCTGAACTTTCATCTTCCTATCTCAGGATCTGTTGAAGAAGGTGAATATCATTAGAAGATKATATACTTTTTCAGTGGAATCCTCAAACATCTCCATTTTATGATACTTGCCTAGACACAGTGGATGAGACACCTTTTCCCCCAATGACTATTTACTACACCCGTGACCAGAGACGATAAGAAAAAATTACCTTTGAAATTAACTACTTTGTGGAACTGCTGTAGTGTGGGAGAGAAGTTCAGAAATGTGCAGAAAGATTCTTTGGATCTAAATATGGTAGGAAACCAAAGTTCGAGATTTAAGCCACAATAAAAAATAGCATAGAAAAATGGAAGAAAAAGATTTTGGGAACTTTATTCCAGGTCTTCTCTAAAATAAATTAATACTGTGGCTCATGTCATGGCATTGAGACAGTGACTCTTTACAGACCAATCTAGCATCTTCCCTCCAAAACTTTCAATAAATTCTCATGATATTAAAAAGTTTTCAGTTTGATATCTCCCTCCGGATAAACTTTGGTGAATACAAGTGTTTGTGTGCATGCAGTGAAAATAGATTCCAAATTATTACATATTTTCACAGAAATTTGAGATCAAGCAATTAAGAACCTTATCATAAAGCACAAAGCATCCCACTGGATGGTAGCAACTCTAATGTATGTATTTTCCAGTTTCTCAATTCTTTAATATCATGCACAAATTTAAAGCAGAAAGCAGAGGCTAAACATGTTACAACACAAACTCCGTAGTTCTAGTGTTCATGTGGTATAACATACACTAATCTATATGAAAATCCTTGAATGATAGCAATTGGTATTGGAACACTGTATTTTAAAATATCTTCCTTCATTTCTCCTCTAATAAAGAATATTTTGTTAATTTGAACATTCTGAGGTTGCCAACTCACCACACGAACGAAACATCCACCAAGCTAGTATCATATACAACCAGACCTTATCAGAGCACCAGCTGACAAACCTGTCCATTGTAGTCAGCACAGTCACCCCCATCTCTTCCTCTGCTGTCCCAAAGGGAGCATCAAAATTCATAGGCACCCTTCCAGTGGAACTTCTGTGCCCAATGCTACACTGAAACTATGCAGGTGAAGCAAAGCAATCGCTTTGTGTCAAAGTGGATCCGCTTGGTCAGCTAAGACTGGGAGAAAATTTACAACCAAATGGCTATTTCCTGATCTGTTAGTTCTGATAYTCATCAGAGAAGTACAAAAAAGCTGCAAAGGTGAATCTTTCAATTAAAATTATAACTCTGACTTAGCTTGATGTATTTAATTGTGATACTGCTTTTCAGATATAACAGTCTCTTTTCTTTCCTGGTTCATGATTCATTATTTTTAACTAGTTACCTAGCTTGTCCTGGCAGATGACTAAATATAATTGTTTTGCTTAAATTTGTTGTTTCTTAAGTTTTTTGATTTTTTTTTTAAATTTGCCTCTATTTTGTTAAGGATCAGGAAATAACTTTTATTTTTAAGTCTTTTATTTCCAGCTACTTAATCTGATATAGTTTCTTCTAAAATTCTTACCTGACATATATGTATTATGTAGAGTTTTTACAGTAGTGGAAGTTATTTTGTACCTCTGACAATTCAAAACTGAGAGAAAGATAACAAGAAACATCTGTTGGACCGTAGCTAGTAGAAAATTTGTCAGAGCACTCTTTTAATATGAAAAAAGGTACCCAAGTCCCTGTTTTGAATTCAGAAATAGTTTCAGTTTAGGTCTCCAAGGATTTAAATGCTTGACCCAATAAGTAAATTTCTAACTGTATTTACATCATTTGTCTTTGCAATACTTTGAAGAGTTGAATAGAAGCCTAGTGTAGAAGAGGAAGAGGTAACAAAAAGAAAAAATTCTTTGTTGCATGACTGAGTCAATAATTTTTTTCCCATACACAATTACTGGMCCTGGGGGCCATTCAAAACACGTGGGTAGAAATGAAATGTGACAATTCCCTATGGCAGAAGTTTTAACTCATAGCAGTAGTAGCCTCCTAAGACCCTGGTGGGATGGATTGGAAGTGGGAGGAGACTCATCTGAGGATTGCCTATTCTCACCTTCCTGCAGTACATTGTTTTGGGATAGTACATGCTTAAAAATTCCTCTGGATGCTAGTTCAGAAGCTTAGAAGATGGAAAAATTATGTTGCTTTTCTCCACAGCACACAGTATTTGCACAAATCTTTAATTTTTTAACTTTCCCTACACTGAATAGTAACCCTCCAGACCCAGCGTCCATCCTCAGTAGATTGTTTTATTTCCTAATCCATATTTCTGGGTCCTTCCAGATACTCTTATAATCTTAACCCTTATATTTATTCAGCTATAGTGCTTTTAAGAAAAATATCACAAACTTCAGGGCCTGGATTAGCTGCATGTCCTCTGCCTGGATCATAGTGCATTACAGGCTGAACTGTAGACAGACTTTATCAAGTTTATCTTAATGTATTGAAGGAATTGTGCTTGAGGTTAAATTTATGTTATCTATTTCTATTGATGCCGAGATGATTTTTGCATTTTCTTTTATATACCTTTTATATAACTTTCATGTATCTTCAGTATTCTTAGCATGCATACTTGTATTCCTAAAGTCTGGTAATTTAGCATAGCCCCAGTATTCTGTTGGGCCAGGACACCAAATATCCWAAAGGTCTCATAGTAGGAGGCTGGAAAACCCTACACTATCTTGAGAAGCCAAGGTCCTCTYTAGAACATATCCTGTAAATCAGAGATTTGGCCCATCCAGGGGGGAATTCCACGAATGGGGAAATACCATGCCATTCATCCAGGCCTCCCACTGGGGCATCCTTATTAGATGTGGTAATTTGTAAGGTCTTTAAATTGTAAATGTGATTTATCATGTGYGTGCATTGTGGCGTGTTCCACCCTCATGAAATGGTGCCCCAATAAGGACCCTTATTAAAATACCAAGGCAAAAACCCCTTATCCCTTAACTGCGGACTGGCTCAGTTTCCTAAGACCRGGAAAAGGCATCACTATCATGTTGGGAAAAGTGGGTTTTTTCCATTGTACCACATTTTTATTGATGATTTATATGGAGCATAAATGTAGCCAAAAGGAGGGGAAAACTCCCCACTCAATTAATGAAGTTTGTCTTGAAGTAAAGTACATTCCAAACTGACTCGTTTTAAAGATGTTGAATTTTTTTCCTGTGTGGACTTTTTCTCCTGGATAGATTTTGCACTGTGTAACTCATTAGAGTCCACTGAGAGCACTAACTGTATTTCAGAATAACTAGACTGTTAAGAAATATTCTCTAGAATTAGCCTGGGGAAAAATCTAATCAAATAAAAACATCTGATAAGTCTGCATCAGTATAAAATAAGAACACAAAAATATATCCCCCCCAAAAAAGTTAAATGTTTTTCAACCTTTATGTCAGCTTTTAACTAGAGCAGGCATTTTTTGGTCAGATTTTAAGAAAAAATATAAGATTTTCCTGAAAATATTTAAATTTATCCTCAGGTAATATTTTTTCTGCTGGCTTAGCATAAACAAAAGATTTATTTTTATCTGCTGCAAATGAACAGCCTACTTATCTTCTTCCACACTAACATTTTCTTCACAAATAAATGGAGAGGGATGACACCACAGGAACTGATCCCTTCAATTACTCTATGATACAAATATGTTTTACTAGAACAACCTATGGTGTAGCCTGCTGATTCAGCAGAGTATGTAGGGTTAACTAAATGTTTTGCTTCAGTCCATTTATACTTATTAAACCTTCACTTATTGAAGTGAGCCATTTTTGATTAATGTTGCTATTTGTTTGATGGCTTTGCCCCAAGGTTCTCACAATTTTATGAAATATATTGCTGCTTAAGTTTGTTTGATCGATCAACACCCAAATCAGATAGTTATGACAACTTAACTTTGWTTTTGGGCTTCTAAATATAGTTGAGCTGTTCTTTGTAATGCGTGCTTAATCTGTAAAGTTACTGTTATTTATTTTCTGAATATCGACTTGTTTGTGATATTTTGGTAGAAATTAGGAGKGCAGTATACTACCAAGAAAAAGATACAGTGTCCAGTTAGATTCATTTTTTGGGAAACTTAATATTCATGCTGTACTTTGTAGAGAGAAGCATCACATATTGCACTTGCAAATTCTTATGATGGATTAAATCCTTGTGATGAACCGGTGATATGAGAATTCTAGTACATATTTCTGGAGAAAGCAAATAACAGATGTAATCTAGMAAACAACAGATAAATTATTTAAGACACTTGTAAATCTGATAATTTGAAGAGAGCTCATCAATAAATCAGCAGAAGTATCTCAACTGTTTTCACTCTTTCAGATCCTCTAACTGTATCCTGAACAATAGAAACTTTAGGAATCCTTCTTGCAAAGGTGTTCAAAGCCTAGTTCAGCAGCATTCCAGCTACAAATCGACAACTTGCAGAGTTAAAAATTCATTAATTTCCAGAAAGAAAAGATCATCTAATCTTTAACTTTAAAAAATGWAGAAACTATTACTACTCCTTATGGAAGTAAATGAAGATTTTTTAATGTCAATAGTTTAAAGATGGTTTAAAATTGATTGAAAAAAAAACACCAAAGCAAAACAAAAACCTTAAAACTAAGACCCAAATTAATCTGTGCCAATTTACTTCAACAGATCCTAGATAACATACGAGATAAGTGATACATACATACAGCTGCTAAGCATAAACTATCAGAGATATCTTAGAAATACTGTGGCAACAAACTGACAGTGACTATCAATGTCATTTAGTTAAAATCTAAGATTACAGACATAATTTCGTCCCTGTTCTCCTTCCCTCCAAAACGAAAATCTTAGCCACCTTTTTTAGTTTCTTTCAAAGATAAGATAATAAAAAAATGAGCTGAAAACAARTTCATATTGTAATAAAGGAGAACATAAAGGATTTGGGCAGGATCTCAGGAATCTGAAATAGGAAAAAAGAGTAAACTTATGCATGTATTTGCCCAGATGGTTTTCATTTTTGCATGCAATCCATGGTCTTCTGGGCCTTTCATATCCTTTCTCTRAGCCTATGTCACTGATAACATTGTCTTAACTTGGTTCTCAGTGTCTGCTTTAATGGTATCTGGCTAACTAAGGTATCGCCAGAGCAAGGTTGATTTCCTGCATAACCAGTTAGACTTTTTTTTGTTTGTTTGGTTAGTCTGTTGATTTTGGGGTGGTTTATTTTTTGTTGTTGTTACCAGTTTGGTGAGCATTTGTGAGTGCTGGTCAAAGGAAACATAGCCAATATTGGCATGGTTCTCTTCTTTGAAGAGTCAGAGAGTCTTATATTCTGTGGTGTTCATGGTCCYAAAGGGAAGAATGCTTTTGTCTGATAAATCTATTAGCAGACTAATGAACACATTTATGTTAATTGCACATATTGCCAAAGGTTGAATAATGTATTGATTTCCCTTAGTTGAACTACTTATTTTTTCACTTATCTCTCTTACCTACCCTYTTTCCCAGCTTGTTACATATTTGTCCATGCTGAATCTCACCTGATYGAGAAGTTCCTTGGGATTACAATGAGAATACTCTGTGTGGGTATCTGCRCTGCAAATTCAGGTGAATTTTTGGTCTCCAGTTCTGGCTTATAAAGACTCTTTAAGCACTGTATGTCTMATTTCTAAGTGATTTCTGTAGTATGGGTAAAATTTCGGGGTGGGGGGGGCAGTGCACAGGTATGTTGTGCAGCACAGGGAAGTGATGTAAAATAGTTTGAGAAAGTTCTTTGGAGTTGCTCCTGGCCCCTTAGSTGAGGGAAATGCTGTCTGGGTCTAGGCTGTAAGACACAAATCCTCTAAAGTAGGTCTCAAATTTCTGATGCCATGAAAAGACAGAATGAATTCCTTAGGGTCTCTCATTCCTTTGTCAGGAGCTTCAGATACATGTGCAGATAGGAAAGAAAGATGCTCTAGGGAAAGACTCATGAAGGAATTAGGCAGAGTGACCTGGGAAAGCAAGTGACTCGTAAGAAAAGCTGAACAGAAAGCAAGCACTACTTCTTGCCAGAGGAGATTATTCTTTCAAGAGAATTTTGTGAGACCAGTATTTTGTCAAGAAAACTCACACATGTTGAGTAATGTGCAGCTGCTTCAGTTTTATTTACAGTTATGACACCCAAAGCCACCAATGTAGTGAATTTTAAAATATTATCCTGAATTAGACATGTGTCTATGAGTATTTGGGCRTCTTATAAATACTTGTAGACATTATATTGGATAATTAAGTAGCATTCTAATTAGACAACCTAGTGAAGTGCTTCAGAGACAACATACATTCATCCTCATTTTYTCTGGTGTTTAGGAAACACAAGCAAAAGTCAGTTGCACAATATTGTGTAGTATAAGCTGGCTATCGTTGTGAGTCTGTATTTGAGTATAAATCCATAAACCTTATCAAGACTAAGAAAATAATCAATACACCACTGTTACATTACTTGTCTAAGGTTATGCTTCATTGGATAGATTTAATATTTTGAAATAGACCTGAGAGAAAAGGCTCAGGTAGCTGAAGGTTATTATTCAGCTGAGGCTTTGATATTTCTGTTTTACCAGTGAGGAGCGCATGTATTCTGCTGATCACTCAACAGCTGAGACATTACAACATGCTTACTACTTTTGAATTATTAAGGGTTAATAATAAAATGTTAATTACTAATAAAATGCAAATAAAGGCTACTGCCACATTGGGGTAAGATGATAACATACCAGAGATACGGTTCAGAAAACACAGGTTGTGTTCTTGATGTTCTTATTTCTTGGGAGGGTTGACAGGGAAACATGTGACAATTGGTTTGAGTGATTTTTTGAGTGAACAGGCTGTTGTTTTTCTCATGGCATCTCATGAAGGGTAAGTGATTTCTTTTGCAACTGCAGGGCAGGTTTTGTGGAGATACATGACCCAAACCATAATAAGACTTGGTGAAGGGCATCAGTGAAGGGAATAGGGGCCTTTATTTTCAGAGTTGCWCTGGATTATAGATGGCTGGATTAGAACCTTTTTTTCTGATGCTGTACTTACAGATGATGTGCTTAGTTTCTGTGCAATGCATGAAGTGGAAAGACAGATTTGTTTTTTAGTATGGGATGCTGAAAGTGATTAYGTTAGCCACAACAGCTGTGAATTGCTTCAAACTCCTAAAGCAGAAGGCAGTACAAACCACCATACTGTTACTGTATTTTCTGTAAGGAAGAAAGTCAAAGAGTCAAGATTGAAGAACAATGGCTGACAGTAGAACGTCATTGCTATTAACATGTTTCATTAATTTCTTTCTCTACAGATCTATAATATTGTTAAACCTGCTTTCATAAAAGAGTATTTTAAGGTCTAGMAATTTGTCATTGTTTTTTGAGTAGTTTTAAATCCTCTAGTTAAATTCTAATTATACAAGATATTACTATTTATGACTCCTGTTTTTCAGAACATCTTTCTTTACCTTGCTAATTTTATTTTCAGTCTGGTCAAGCAATGTAACACTTATTAGGATATTAAAAACATAGCACTGAAGCTGTAAATAAGTCATTGCCTCCAAAAAAAAAAAAGAACACAGATGAAAACAATATGATAAAGCTCGTTGTTGAAATAAATTATGCCTTGGGAAAAAAAGTAATTTGCACAATTAGGTGATACAATAGAGTGTTCCATAATTAGGTGCAATACAAGTGTAACCATCCTTAATATCAGTAGTATGCAAGCCTTTCAGACTTCATTAAAGAGTTCCATTGGAACATGTGAATAATAGGATTAATATAGCCACGGGCACTGCTGGGTCAGCTGGCAATAGATCAATCCACAACGTAGAGCATATTAAAAGGATTATAGATTAGCAATTAGATGGCTTTTTCATGAGCAAGAAATAGTTCCTCAAGCTTTGCCAAAGGTTAACAGAGATAGGATGTCGATTTTTCCAGTTTATAATCCAGTAAGAGCTATAAGGTGAGGGAAGTTATGGCATTTTCAGGATGGTAAGAATGATATGAGCAAAACCTAACAAACCTTTTAGGATCAGTGGCTTGGCTTCACAGAGGAACTCTTCTTACATGAAATGTAGAATATGATTATAACATTTCTTACATGAAATGTAGAATATTGTTAATAACCAAATCTCTAAGAAAAAAGATTTCAAGTGAACTGTCTGAGAGGTAAGAGGCACTTTCAAAGCCCTTTCTATAGCATTCTATTTGAAAACCTTTGTTGCATTTCAGAGAATACATAAATAAGTTTTCTAATTCAAAGTCTAAAAATCAGTGTTGAGCATTACTAAAATTATACACCACTGGGATTTTAGTTGAACACTTATTTTTAGTTTGTCAATAATACAGATATCTAAGAAATTTTTATAGCTTCCTGATGAAATACTGCATGGCAATATTGGTATGTTTTCAACTGCATAAAGAGAATGTAGTATGTAGAATCAATATATATTGATCACACTGGGAGCTGAGTCTCAACATTCCCAAAAATCAGGTCACTTACTTGGGTAACTCAATGTGCTTTTATTTCATATGTCTAACTCTGAAAATATGGGCTTTTGTATAAAGGGAGACATAAATATATTTAAAAAGATGAAATGGGCATTCAAATGGGAAATAAATCAAGAATACTTGGAAATAAAAAAAATGAATAGCAGCCAGTAATTTATTCAACAAACTCAAACATTTATGTCTGTTCATGAAGAAGTTGTACTCCCTCATTATTCAGCTGCCTTGTTATCTTTCTGCAGAAATTTTGGGACGGAGACCTGACTGTTAATATTTTGCTGAGTCCATTTTTTACTCTGTAAGAAATGCTGGTGAATTTGTGGAGATTAAAGGTAAGTGAATAGCAATAAAAATTGTCTGAATAATGACTCTGCTAAACAACAAAGGTAAGCTTTAAAAAGATTTTTTTTAAGAAGCAGAAATATTTGCAAATTATTGCAAAAAACAGCAAAGGAATTTGCTGAAAACTATTTTATTTTTGAGAATTAATGGTTGTACAATTTAAATGACATTTCGACTAATTAAAATATCTCTTAATAAATTAATAAAGCCAGTCACAGCTGCAAAATTTTTCATAAATTTTATGATACCACACTGCCTTCACTATAACAACAGCCCCATAGAGATTTGAGTCAGATGAAAGGTTTAAAACTAGCTCTCCCCATTTATTCTGCCCAAACTAGCAACAATTTTGGGGCTATAGATACTTTTCAGCATCATTTACTGGTTTTAAAAACACGAATTTTCTTGTGGAATCTGTCTCTCTGAGTACCTGAAAAATTATGATGCAAACACAGTCTCTAATTCTAAATGCCTCTTTATTGTACCCATTACATGTTATTAGYTCTAGGGTAAATGCATCCATTTTCTATACAGAAAAAACTTAAGGGATAGAGGATTATATACAATCTATGTAATTTAATATTTTTTTACAGTATTACTTCCTAATAGTGAGGATATACAGTAATATTTTAATCTCAGTTAACCCCCATTTTTTCTAATTGCTCTTGGCCGTCAGAAAAGCAAAACCACAATATTTTCTATTTTAAAAATTTGAAGACTGCATTTTTGACTGAAATCCATATAATTACTACTTTGACTTTAGCTAAACTATAYGAGAAATTTTATAAAGTAGGACTTCCTAATTACAATTCTTTTCAATTTAGTTAAATTGTGACAGCTGCTCTGATTTTGACAGACAAGAAACAAAGTGTTTGCGTTGCAATGACAGCAGTGTCCATGACACTAATTGCAACTTGTTGGAAAATGTCATGAATAATGTTTCAAATAGGATCCAAACATAAAGATGGGTCTTCACTCATTTTACTTTGCAACAGAATTCTGGGATGTTAACATTATTTTTTGTCTTAGKTATAATATTTGCAGCAACTACAGACAGTGAAATAGGTAGCAGCCATCAATGATCACTGAAACAGTYCAGTCCAGTCAAGTCACTGACTTTATGAAATGATTGGCAGCCACTGCTCCTGAGTGACCAGAAGAATAGTGTTATGTGCCTACTTGTTTTCATGTTTAATACAGAAAACATAAGATGATGTTGCATTTATTTCTAGAACTGAGACATTTGCACTTTTTGTCAAAATCAAAAAGTGACAGCTGTTAAAGGTGGAATTTTCATAAGCTCATAGATAATGTAGGAACAGAAGGCCCATTGGTTTTTTTCATGTGCTGCATGCTTTTAAATTTGGTTTAGTTGAGACTTTTTAGAGTGTTTAAATACTGTGAGAGTCTTATTTTCACTTTTTTCCCTTGCTTTTCAGCCTAGGTTTGAAATTTTAATCCACCGTTAAATTGGATGCTTTTATAAACCGCAGTGTGATTCTTACTATTCCTTAGGTGCATACATAGCTCATATAAATGTGGCCTTCACAGAAAATCCTACCTGAAATATGCTTAAGGCTTCCCCAGAGGAAGGGCAWGGCAAGGAAACATTCCTTCCAATTCCCAGTATCACTGCTCTGGGGATAACTGACAGATCCCCTAAGAGTCTGAAGAAATTATATTCTCCTATCTTTATAGCATTTTTCAACATGTAAGGAATATACTATACACTATGTACTATACACTATACACTATATACTATACACTATACACTATATACTATATACTATATACTATATACTTGCAAGAGAATGATGCTGGAGAAAAACATTCAGGAACTATACAACTGGAGTAGTTGGAATACAACTTACAGAGCATTTTCTCTTCAGGAAAGTTAAAGTTAAAGGAAGGGGGGACAAGATTAAGTTTTTTAAATTGATACAGAGGTAACGTTTGCATAGGATYAATAATGAGTGCAGCGTCCTTAGGGGGGGTTTGGCAGGACTTCCTTTTGTATACCCCAGTACCTGAATTTGGCAAACATGCCTGCAGATGWCATGAAGTACTCCTCAAAGTCAGCCCCATGTTTTCTGCCTCAAAATAATTCTGACATTATGACAGGTCACAGGATTAGCCTTTTTCCTGTACTGCCTGGCATCTCCCTGTGTCCTGACTGAATCAGGYTTTTTTGATTTATGTCTTCTGAAATGAACTCAGATTGCCATAGCTGTTTATTGCTTATCTATCAATGCATTACATCTCCAGACCTCTATCGGGTTTCATAATTTTCTTTCTTGYCAGCCCCCACAAATGTCTTTTTAATGTCACCTTCTCACTTTGTATTAAGAGTTCAGACCCATGGAGATGAGTGTGGGAAACTCCCTCTCAGCCCTCTTAGTATCAAAGCAGCTGGCATGAAAACAGCTCTCCCCACTCCCTTTTCAACATACAGCTTCCTCCCTGTTGAGACACAGTGGACTAATATTGAATAAATCCTTACACTCCAGTACCTTAATCCATATYACAGCAGCTGGGTAGGCTAAAATTTATAATTATGCAGATATATATAATTATATGAAGGAACTCCTCCTCCAGTAACTAGCACTTTTCCTTTTGTAGATAAAGATTTCTCACTGAGGCTGACTATGTTATATTTCCCATTCACTTGAGAACTTTACCTTATGGGAGTTACAACACCTAGGCAATCTGTCCTTCTCAGAGTCCTTTCCCATTGACATTTCCTTTAGGAAAGGCTCCCCTTTGTGGCAGTGTCCTACAAATCCCTGGCCTCTGTCTAGGTCTCTTCACCTCCTCAAGGCATTATAAAGTCTCTACTGCTAGCATCACATTGCTCAACAAGTTACTTCTGCTCAAGCTGCAGAAATTCATAGTTATGTTAGTAAATAAAGAACAGTGATCTCCTCTGAAAACTTGCTCTGTAAGTGTGAATAATCCAATTCAATTTCCTTTGGGTTTGGATTTAGCTGTTGTATTATGTGTTTACTAAGGTGAAACTTCTACAACTGTAGAATTTCTACAGTTGTGTAGCTTGTAATGGCTTTCAGATTAACTTAATCCCAGTGATCAGTAATAGCTGAACATCAAAACAGTCCTAAGTCCTCCATCACTATTCATTGATGCTGTCTTTCTCTTCTGTCAGCTATCTTAGAGGCTCTTACCTTCTGTCTAGTGTGTGTGAGATTAACAAATAGATTTGAAAATCATTACTGAGGGCTCCCAAAACTCTGTAGATGTAGGCACAACTGTATGAAACTCTGCTAAGCAGCTCCTCAAGATGGGTGAATTTCCTTGGCTTTTGTTATGGCTTTTTTTTTCTCTTTACGTAACACAATGTGCACCTATTTTTATAGAGTGCTGTTTCCCCTTCATTTATGAACATGCTTATACTCTCACTGTTTATATTATAGAAAATATAAAATTCTATGGTAAGCTTGTGGCATTCTGAACATTATTGCTAATGCTTATTCTTCTAAAAGTTATACACTATTTTTTTCTTCATTTGCAGGTGAAAGAAGAGATAATAATATCGATCTATCTGAATATTGATGTCTATTTTTTTAATGGTAGTTATGGAGATAAATCTATTATGTGGAATAAGTGTTTTAGTTGGTAATGATATCTGAGAGTAACTGTATAAAATAGCACAGAGAAACAGCTATTTTTTTTTCTGTCTTTATACTAAAATCTTTTTGAGAGTAAGATGTAGTTTATATGCTTTCATGGAGATTCCTTCAGGGAAATGCCAATTCCCATAAAATGTGCTAGAGAACATGATTGCATATAGATTTAATGATTTTTTTTTAAGTTAAAGGATTTTAAGAAAAAAAATATTTTGAGGATCTGTACAAGTATAGTTTTATATTGATTTCTTAATCAAAAGTAATTAGTTGTTTTATCATCAAAAAAGAATCTTGGAAAAAAWTTTCCTAGTGTTTTTATCTAAAATATATTTCCAAACATAGCCAACCTGTGAAAAATAGTCGATTCTATATTGTGCACTTTACTGTTTAACTACTGCAGGAGTTTGAAGGGAGTGATATGTAATGTATAACATGTAATTCTATAGTACCATGGTGTAAAATTCTGTCAGGCCAAAAGACAGCAAGTCTGGCATGTGTTGTTCTTCGAAAKGCATATGGTATTTTTCCTTTGCTAAATGTTTTCCACTTCAAATTACCATGGGAAAACTAAGTCAGATTTGCTGATAACTTAGGGTCTTTTACTGGTTTTGAATAGTTTTTTACCTAAAATGTGCAATGCGCTGTAGAAATTCAGCATCCAGGCAGAAAATGGTACTGTAAGCTCAGAAGGGCTATGTCCATCACTGTCTAACCAAATCCTTCTTCCCAGAGTGGATAATTTCATGACCTGTTCAGCTGTTAAAAGGGTAATATYCAGATTCCTGATTATGCTGAGAAATTGCCTCTGAACAGCCATCCTGGGCAGTCTTGTTAAACAAACAAGTTATACAACTTATGGGTCACAAATTTCTTGATAGATCCTGTTGCAGAACAGTGATATAATTGATTGAACCTGTGTGCTTTGCTTATAATATATCTCCTTTGGGAATCATTTCAGTTTATTTGTAAGCTGAAAGAAAACCCAACTCTACCCCATATGCAAAAACTCCCAAACAAACAATCACAAACCATGATAGAAAAATATCACAGTATCACTGGAGGAAGTCTAGTAGTGGCTGTCCTTTCAGTCTCTAAAGGATCTAACTAAATATTTCTACTCTTCTCTGTTTTTAGGCTGACTGCCAATGTACTGTCTGTATGCATCCTCTGTTCCATTGGCAAGTTGTATTTATATCATCATATGTTACAATAATCTCCATGAGTGGAAGTAACAAAGGAAAGTAAAGACCTGGACAGGTAAAAAACCAAAGAAACAGCAAAGCACTGAATATCGAAAGGGAGTGAAAGAGCAGAGTGCACATTATTTCTAGCTATATAAAATGTATATGGTCATAGTAGGTAATCATAGCTCCTACTTACTACTCTAATACAGGACTAAAAATGGGAATATTATATGAATGTTGAGGATATGCCTGGAACAAGACAAAATTTGCACCAGGGAATCCTCTTTAGCAGTTAGAGACAAAAAAGATGGAGTACTGTGGGAAATTTCCAGCCTGCCTGAGCCACTCTGCAGCTCCTCTGGTGTGCATGAGGCTGGAAGTGTTCTGAGCAGAGCAGGGCTTCAGAACTGCTTGTGTGTGTGTGTGTGTGTGTGTGTGTGTTTGTGTTGTCTGTGTGTGAGTGTGAGTGTGTGTATGTGTGTGTTAGGCATTTTCTGTTGTCATTACCAAGAACTGTGCTTTCCATCCTGCAGTCTGAACTGCCTTTGCTTCTCACCTGCTTGCTGGCCTTGTTAATAATCAATCACATTTTAGTCACTTAACCTTTGTTTGCTGCTCCGTGCCTCTTTTGCTCTTTTGCATGTTGCAGTGGATGGCAGGACTCCAGCTGTTTGTTGATTTACAAATGAGCACTGTATGTGCTGCAGCCATTTTCACTTCTTCCCGGAGCCTTTTGCTGCAGCCACTTTAGCTGCTTCTTTGCATATTGATTGAACAGGGCTCGCATTGAGTATTGACTGTCACAGACAATGTTCCTCACTTACCATTACTGCCCTTGTTTCTTTCTCCCTCATCACCATTCCTGTAAATACTGATGTTCATCCAGTTTCTCCTGCCCTTATATTTCTCCACCATCTGCCTCTTTGTTTCATTCTCATACTTGTAAATCAACCACATACAATCATTTCTTTTCTTTTTAGCTATTGCCTTTGAGTACATTTCTCCTAATCACCAGTATGGCCAATCTCAGGAGTTCAGCATTTGGAAATCATGACTCAGCCTTCCTCTTCTCTGATATCAGGTTACTGATCTAATACTAAAAAAAACTTTTTATGTTTCATTTTTTTCCTCAGAAAATAAAAATAATCATCTAGCCTTTTAAGGTGTGTAGGAAACCTAGGTAGTAATATAAAGGTATTGTTTACAACCCCTGGGAAAATAATGTCTTAAGAATAATGAAAAAATTAAACCATCTGCTATCACCAAAAAGCAAGAGTCTGATATATGAAGATGAAGAGYAGCTAAGATAAAGACAGGATGAAAGAGAGAATGCACACACTACCTGAAGTGGCAGGAGCTGAAAGGAAATATACCAACTCTATAAACCACTGGTCATTTAATGGAATGCAACCTTGTGAGCAAGGGAAAAAACAGCTTTAAGGAAACAAGAAAGCAAAAACCAAATCTCCATCATATCTCTGCACTCTGGTTATATGTTTTCRTGTAATATTGTGACATCGAGCTGAAGATCAATGGAGAGAGTGCAACATGAAAGCATGTTGGAAAATGTTAAGACACAGGGGAAGAATGAATCTTCCATATTCCCTATATGGGGGGGGCGGGAGGAAAGAGTCAACACCATTCTCTTTCTGGCAAAGAGAAAGAAATTCTGACACCAACATCACTTGCTTGGCTTTGAGTGAGTGACTGAACTAAACGACCTCCACTGGTGTCTCTCARCCTCATGTATCTGCTGCAAACATATTTTTAGTAAAATTGTGAAATTATGTGTTTAAACCTGTTTTCTGTTGATATTGTTATTCTTTTAATTTCATTGTAGTTTTTTTTTATTTTTTTTTTTATTTCTATCCTCAAAGGAAGGTTTCATTGGCAATTTTCTGTCAAAATACTTTCTGGCATAGGGTTGCTACATGGCAATGTTGTCAGTGTGAAGATAGGATACTGCTTGAACATTTTTGTTACCAACTTAGGAATATCACAAGTAGACCTGTCCTTAACTGGAATATCTTCATTTTTAAATGAAATGAAGAAATTTTATTTTGGAACAACAATAAACACACTCCAATTACAGTCTTGGAGCTTCCTATTTGTTTTCCCTGTGATGATTTGAGTTCTCTGTATAGGCTGCATTTCTCTTAATGTATTCCAGCCTCATCCTTGCCTCATTTCCAGGAATGTGCTGGAAACCCTATAAACTTGGTCTATTATGAGAGATTTAATTTGGCTTTTAAAAAGCCAAAGTTTTAGAAGAAAATATAATTTGGCATCCAAATCAAAACATTTAGTAAGTTTTTGCCACCAGCTCTCAGGATGTAACATAAAAAAAAGGTGGGGAAAGTGCTAAAATATAGGGCAGGAAAGAAGAAATCCTGCAGAAGTTCCCCACTCACATATGCCATGGGCAGGGCATAAATTTGCTTSCTAAGTGAAGAGATGGGGTGGCAGGAACTGAAAGCAGGGTTTGCTRGAGTCAAGTGAGATAGAGCAAAAGTACCAAACTAAGCCCTGTGCTACACAGCCCCACCCAGGTCAGTGGCCATGCCAGGAGCTGCTCAGGGCCGTGTTTAGCAAACCTTCCCACCAAACTTGGACTTCCTATTTGTTCTATGGAATTTTTACTCATCACTCATTTTCACATGGATTTCTTCCCCGTGATTTCTTAGGTCCTTACAGAACACCAAGCCATTTTTTTAAAACAATTTTTTWAAAAATTGAATAAACTGGCATGTTCCTTTGGATTCTTGTAAAAATATGTGTGTTTCAACTTTCATTTCTGAAAAGCTTCTCCTGTGCATTTGGTTGTGAAGTGAAGAAATAATTGACTCAAACATATCCTATATATAATGATATAAAGTAGGGAAAATGTATATTTGTTTCTTTTAGTCGAAACTTGAACTTTAAATGCCTAAATAAGCATGTTTGAACACTTGAAATATTACTTCCCTATTAAATGTTGCATTTTCTATTTCTAGCTCATGTTTGCTTAATCTCACCTTGAACTCTCTGATACTCCTTGAGAGACTTGTGCTTAGACACTTTAAGTCTTCTCATTTCAGGTCCTTTTTTGACTGAGTGTCTTTGAGGTAACCTTGATGATTCTTGGACTTCTCTCTTCTTTCAACTGATGCTGTAAATTACCTTTTTTTTTTCCCCCAATTTGTCCACTATCTTTTGCTCTTATATCCATTCAAGGCACTCCATCTTGCCCTGKTCCTTACTCAATGAGTCAGTTTGAATATTGCTATTTTGATAACACCCGTATTTTCTCCTGCTTGAGTAGCGTCCTGCTCTTGAGAGTACTCTTAGCCTCTTATTTGAAACTGAAATTTTTTACAATRGGTTTAGCTCACATACAATGCATTCTTAAATGGTCATATTTTACAAAGTGGAGTGATATAGAAGACTTAGCAGCAAACCAAGAGAGTATCTGGTGCTCAGACTCACTCTGTTGTGGCTGCCTATATTCCCAAGGGCCATAAGCTTTAGTGAAGGAGGCTCACATATATGAGTGAAGGTTTCTTGATTATTGGCCTTTGGTAATAATAATGTAGGAATACAATTAAAAAACTTTAATTATAATTATGTAATGACTTGTTCTGTGTGGTATGTGCTAAACTAGTGTAATATATACCAGCACTTTCATATTACCATGCACTGCTTTTGGGATCATTCCAGAGCAGCACTGAATTTTCATATTTAATTTCATTTTCCTCAAACCTAACTGCTTTTCAGAGACTAACTGCAGCTTTGATAAATGTTCTTTCTAGACTAGTTAATATCTTAGGCTTATAAAAGGTATTTTAATAAAAAAATATAGCTCCCAGCTAGAGCCCAGATTTCAAAAGATAAGAACATCTACTTTTCCATTTCTTTTTTTTTCAGAATTAGTCACTTTAGTTTAAAGACTTTTTTTCCAGACTGATTAAGAAGAAAGACTGACAAATTGAACTTCAGATTTACTCTTTCACCAGACTGAAACAAGAAACAGGTAATGAAATCAACTCATTGTTAGTCACAAAGAGGTTTCTTTGAAATGAAACGTCAGACATACTTATTGCTTTAACAGTCACACAGATTGATACAAACAAGAGCAAGACACTCAGGCCTACATTTTCTTCCACAGCTGCTAAAGTAACTAATGTGTATCCTCACAGCTTCTCAGAACTGCCACCAATCTGATACCAATTTCAATTCTTAAAACTGCATTAATAGTAATTTGCCAACAGTGTACTGTATTTTTGTAAAGCTACCATGTTGGTGTAGAAATTTCATCTCTCTCCTCTCAAATAAATGAAGCYTCAGCTATCATTTTCCCAGAAGACTGTGTGTTTTCTTTGTATTAAAATGTAGGAATAGCAAAGAAATAAAAAAAGAGCAGGGTTTGGTACCAGCCCCTCTCCYCATCATCCCATACAAGCTGAGGAGCCAATTGACTTTTCCTGTTAGCAGACAAGTTTTAACCATGTTAATAGAATGTGCTCATTTACAAAAGAATCACAGAATCACAGAATTAATTAGATTGGAAAAGACCTTGGAGATCATCAAGTCCAACCTAGGACCTGATGACCTTGGAAAAGACCTTGGAGATCATCAAGTCCAACCTAGGACCTGATGACCTTGGAAAAGACCTTGGAGATCATCAAGTCCAACCTAGGACCTGATGACCTTGGAAAAGACCTTGGAGATCATCAAGTCCAACCTAGGACCTGATGACCTTGTCAACTTGACCATGGCAATAAGTGCCACATCCAGTCTTTTTTTAAACACCTCCAGGGACAGTGACTCCACCACCTTCCTGGGCAGCTCATTCCAATGTCCAATCACTCTGGGAAGAGTTTTTTCCTTTTTTTCCTAAACTTCCCTCTGTGCAGCTTAAAACTGTGTCCTTTTGTCCCTGTTTACCTGGGAGAAGAGATCAACCCTTACCTGGCTACAGCCTCCTTTCAGGCAGTTGTAGAGAGGGATAAGGTCCCTCCAGGAGCCTCCTTTTCTCCAGGCTAAACACCCCCAGCTCCCTCAGCCCCTCCTCATTGGGTTTGTGTACTAGACTCCTGTTTGTCTAGCCACCAGCCTTGTTGCCCTCCTCTGGACACCTTTGAGTACCTCAACTTCCTTCCTAAATTTGGGGGCCCAGAACTGGATACGAATTTGCTCCTTGAGCACCGGCCTGACAGATAAAGACTATACTCCAAGATGAGGAGTTAAGTCAATCGTAAAAACTTTCCCAGGCTCACTAAGACCCACCAGCCTCAGCATGGGAGGAAAGACAGTGAACAAATACATAAATCAGGAGATAAGTGGATGGAGTGGGAAGACCTAGTTGACTGGTGATATGGATGGTTTAAGAAATTTTAAGAGCTCCTCAACTGAGTTTTTTCTGCTGCATATCCTTGATAGGAAGAGACAGGAAAATACTAGTAACTAATGGAGGGAAAGAGAAGATGGTTGTACTAATTTCTTTACCATGAATCATCATGAGTAGAATCAGCTGTCACTTCCCCATCTCCTTCCTCATTCATACATGAAATACAATGTCCATAATTTGAAGGAAAATTTCAATGAAACCACAAAAAACTTTTATACCCAGGATATGAAGGATAAAAACATTTAATTTTGCATGCAAAATATCTAATTTTACTAGCTTTTCCTGGGTTTGCTCTAAYAAAGAATTTATTATCTCCATCCACCAAGAATTCCTTTCTTACCTAAAAGTTCCTTTTTTTTTCCTTTCCTCTCTGACTTGGCCCTGATTTTTGCCTCACTCTTACTGAGAAACCTCACTTATTTGCATGCCCTTTGGTACTCATAGTTGTGCTTTTCAGCAGAGGAAATCATATCTCTCTTTTTGATCATATCAAACTCCCACCAAAAGAGAGTTAAGTTGCTCCTTTTTTACAAGAATTCTTAAAAACAAGAGACTCAACTACAGCATGTCTGAGGAGACCTCAGACAAGCAGGACACATTTACAATGTGCAGATTATAAGTACCCTTCTGAAGAATAAATTTTGTTTTTGTAGTTGACAAAAATAGGCTGACAATGAAGAGTTTGGGGAGCAAAGTTCTGATAATGTAATCAGTTGTGGAAGTTTTTGGAGTATCCTTTTGGGGATGAAAGGTTGTTATTTAGTAATTCATCTTTAAAATCATGGGTGAATTAGACTATCTAATTTCAGTCCTCCTGCTGCTCTATTGATACACAATGTATCAGTCCGGCTATGGGAATGAGTGAAGATGCCCATTATGACAAAATCCACAACTGCTTTTCTCCTACTTGAACACCCATGCAAAAATAATTCCCAGTGGCAGATATACACTTTCTTATTGTCTTCCATTGTGAAACCATAAAAAGTCAGAGTGCAAGAGAAAATCTGAGTCAGCATCATTATAAAAACACTAATTTTAAAACATTCTTCATTTTTAAAAAATTGAGTCSAGTGTGATTTTATTTCCATTTTGATTTGAATTAGTCTCTGCTTGGCCCTTGGGATCAATTGATTTCCCTTTCTTGGAGTGTTTGTAAATTATCTCAAAACAAAAAAAAAAACCCCAAAACAATACAAGCCACACCAATTTGGAGTRAAAATCCACCAGCTGCTCCTATGAAGATAGCCAGCCTGAGCATTTCCAGTCCTCCCTGCAAAGTTTGTGTACCAGATTTGCTGGCAGTTGRTTCAGCATGCTGTTCCTCTGGGAAAGTACACCTAAAATGATGCAGCACCCAAGGCACTTGTGTGATGTTTAAAATTGTTGAGAGCAGCATAATCTGATAAAATGACACTGATAAAAGTAAAATTTAACCATGTTGTATTACACGTCTATCAAGACATCAACTTTCAGGAGATTAACTTTCAGGAAAGTGAGTCTTCTTTTCCCCTCCCCTTCCCTCCACTTCATTTTTTTTGAGAAAGGGTTCTGTTAGTGCTATGTTTTAGTGCTCTCTTGGAACTGGGGTATGTGAGAAGCATTTCCTCCATTTCAAAAGAGATAGAGATATCATCAGTCTTTTGAGTGGCAGCAAAATCAGATTCCCTCTGGTATGCCACAGTATGTGTGGCATTTGCAGGCAGTGGTGCAACTTCCCTCACAGTAAATAACTGCTTCCTTCCCTGGTTGGGAAAGGAAGGAAGGAGAGAGGGAGGGAGGAAGGAAGGCAGGAAGGAAGGCAATGGCGGAAGGAAGGAAGGAAGGAAGGAAGGAAGGAAGGAAGGAAGGAAGGAAGGNAAGGAAGGAAGGAAGGAAGGAAGGAAGGAAGGAAGGAAGGAAGGAAGGAAGGAAGGAAGGAAGGAAGGAAGGAAGGAAGGAAGGAAGGAAGGAAGGGCGGGCCCTGGTTTGCAGGAACAGCTGTATTTCCTTTAATGGTGTTTAGGCCCTTGAAAATCATATTCTGCAGTGCCACCAATCCCACCAGTGAGGGGATTGGGTATGTGGGGAAAGGTAGCAAATAGATGTCAGTTTCCATTCTCGCCTTGCCTGTTCCTTAYTGCTACTGCAAGGAAAGCCCAGCCTGGCCCTTCAGATGTTTTCCCTTCCCTCTACACACGTTCCCATATTCCCTRTTTCCTCAGAAGTCTGCTAAAGCCTCAGCTGCTGGAACAAGGAGCACTATGCTCCTGCTAGACCCCTTGTTCTTGCAGGAACAAAACTGAGTTTGCCTACATTTTTAAGAGAAGRCTTCAGGAAACTCTGCCTTAGTATATCATAATTCTTTACAGAATGAAAACATTTCTGTTGCCCTTTCAGAAATCTGTGCATGATACCAGTATAAGAATGAAGTTTCAGTGAATTGGAATGGTTTTTTACATTTACTTAGATATATTTTCCCTTCATGCTTTTAATTAGGAAAAGCAACTTAAATCTGAAATAAAGAGTTCTTTCAGATAAAAAAACACACACACACAAAAAGAACATTCTGTTACAGAGTTCTTGGGAAAAAAGGCAGCAAAAACTGAACCTTTCTAAATTTATTTTCTGATGAGTCAGTATTTTCACACAAAATAATATTTCCCAGACAATTTTCTAAAGGGCTGTAGAGTCTTGGCTAGATCATGGATACACCTATTCCTCAGTATTGCACTAGCCCTCAGTGTTATCCAAGTTTGTCTGTAGAATTAGTTGATTAGAAAATATTTTAAGTTCTCTTCTAAAATATATACTGTATTTTGAAGTTTTTTTTCTGYATGGCAATGCATCTGCTGATATTAATCTGTACACTTTTCTATTCAACTTAGCAACCATAACTGTGACTATATGTTTAAAACAGAATAATTTAAATAACAACAAAGCCCCCTGCTTGCTMATTTTTAACATTGGAATGTTAGTAATGACACAAAATTGGCTTGCTGTGTTGCCACTTTGTGCTGCAGTCCTGATAGGATGCCATGATGAGCTTACTCTTTTAAGCCTAAGGGCTTAACATTAGCAGCATATGACAATTTTCTTATCAGAGTCTGCTTTGCAAAGCACTCAGGGAGGAGGGAGTGGACTGTCATATATGGAATGGTGTGGTAATTAAGCAACACTGTTCAAGCATGGAATGTGAAAAACCCAAGGGTTTCACTGTTAGGCTTCTTACATGATTGCAAAACATGCCAGTGCGCAGCTTTTTYGCCGTGCAATAAAGGACTTTTTATTTTTGAGAAAAAAAAAGAAACAGTTATTAAACTCAGCATGGAGACAATCTGAAACAGGATCTTCATCAATCAGATTAACTACTTTCCAAGATGAAAGTAGACGAGGCACAGTGTGAGCCTGAGAAGATATTTATCAAAACCCATATTAATAACCACTTTCAGCCTTCTCCTGACAGTTTCATCTTAGCTTCCRTGTTTAACATTTGAGTATCATATGTTTTTGTCAGGATGAGGCTGCTAAGAGCATCAATTAATTAATTCCTCTGAAGTATGGTTTGGAAAGGTAATAAAGTAACATTCCCTAAGGCCAGAATCAGTAATGGTAAGCAGCATTCTGGTGCTGTGCAATTCGTTACTTCAGAAAGAAATTAAAAGCATGGAATAATTTCCACTTTTAAAAGCAGAAGATATTTAACTTTATTTTAATAAAATTGCTGAGAGGGATCAATTTTTAAAGTAATATTTTCAAAGCTGATAAAAAACATTGCTGCTTTTTATTTGTTTTATTTTAATAGAAAAAATGTAGAATGCCTTTGGCAAAATAAAAGGCAGAAGAGATGACTGGAATATGTCTTAACACTGTTATTTATTTGCTATCATTATTATGATTTGCCTTGTTATTTGGGTCTTACTGTTCTGTTCTGGAATTTTCACTGTGGGGTGAAGGAAGCCTGCTGACAATACAGAGAAATTAACCCTCTCCTTGTTTCCCCTAAAATTCTCACTGGGAATTTCAAGTATACAATAACTTGTCCATCCTTTCCCCCAGTTAAAACCAGTGAGATTCTTGTTTCTTTAACTCTGTAGGAAAAGAGATGTTTTGTCTTGTAAGGAGCAGAAGAAAAACAAGGATAAAGAGCTGTTTGGTGACATAGAAAAACATCAAGATAGTATTTTTTTAAAAATCAGAAGCAGATAGGTGTTGAACTTGGATACATTGCTTTAATCTTGTGAAATACATGCACTCTTTTACTTCCACATCCTTTTAGTCCAACCACAAACAAAGTAATGCATCTATGCTAAAAGACATATGTATGCATGCTGTTGACAATAGCAGCTCTTTTCTTGCTGCCTGTGGGAATGTCAGCCTATATAGTTAGTGTGTCCTAATGGCATGAGCCAGATCAAAATATTCTGCTTGCTAGTTACTAGACAAATGTCTCCACACACATTTTATATTAATGTATTTCAGTCTGATCTTGTCAGAGAATAAGATTCAGATGTTCATACTTTACATCTTGTGTGTGAATTGTGTAAATGTGTGTCTATGACCCCTTTGCCTGTCAATTCTCTCTTTTRTAGCTTTTGAGTCTTTGGACTACTCAGTTTGGGGTGGTTCTGAAGGCATTTATCTTCATGGGAAGTAACTGCTTTGCCCTCCAGGATAGCTGGAGAGGCAGTCACTGCAGAATAGGCTGAGAATAAGAAACTTGGTGAACTTKCATAAAGACAAACAGGACAGGGATGTTGTCTCTTCCCCCCACTGGAACAGGTCAGAAAACTACTCCCAAACAACAAATGCTCTTGACATTCTACAAGAACTATGCTGATTTATGTTCCTATTCTACATAGTGGGGCTTCATCTGGACACCATCATTCAGAGATAACAGACCAAAAGAGCCCTGAGTAGCCTCACATCTCTTCCCCAAGAGTGGAGGTCAGTAGCCTGCAAGCTAGACCTCCCAACAGACAGTGTCATCATTTCCAAAATCTCAACTTGTTTATAAAGAATATGGATGCTTTTGTCATAAATTTTTAGGTAGTCAAATATCCATAAAAATCCCCTTGTATTATGCATGGTGAAGGCATAAATTTGACCTCCCACAACCTTCAAGAAAATTACAGTTTTCCTCCTTCTGGGGAGGAATATCTATCTGCTTCATTGCTAACATTGGAGCGAAAATGTCTCAGCTATTCCTTTCCTCARTCAGAGAAACAATGTCTTAGATCTTATAGAACATGGAATAAAAAAATCCAAACCCACCAACAAACCAACCAATCAGCCATGGTATCTATATTCAGCTGTAGGTTTTGCRCATTCATTGTGACAATGCATGGGACCGGTCATCAATAATATCTGGAGATCCATTCTGTAGAGATCCTATGGCACCATCCAGATAAGCTCAAATATTTTGCAGGATCTGCAAAGAACTTGCTGTGTTCTGACTCTAATTAGCAGCTGAGCAAAGCATTTAGCATTTGCAGCAGAAAACTCAGACTGGAAAAATCACCTCTGGCAAGTAGGGATCTGTGTCAATTCCCCTGGCCATGGCCAATCTTAGGATCTACTTGTTCCTAGTCTTCTGAGAGTTATTCCAAAATGGCCTGCCTGGACTGAGATTGCTGATGTTTATCAGCCTTTTTGTTGCCCTGGGGATGGCACTCAAGTAAATGAAAGAAAGGGGAGACAAAAATTGGAAACAAAGTTAAGAGAATGMAGAATTTTCTTATAGAAAAAGTTTGACTTACACAATAGATAAATTCCATTAGCTGTCTTCTGAGCTGCTGAATGTTTCTACTTGGTTCTCTTTCTTTATTAACTGATATTGTGGAGGAATTATGCTTGATTGGTGAAAATTAAAGAAATCTAAATTTTTTCCCCATAAAATAAAATATAACTTTCAAATTTACAGGTGGACTATGCCCATATACAAGGTCAGGAGTGAGGGTGGAGACACAAAGTTATTCTCTGRCCTATCAGATGAACTGGTATGAATCAGATCCAAAGTCCTGTGGAATTCCTCTTTGCTCTTCTCCATGTACAAAATTACTATTTATGTATTCAGACCTAAATGCTTGTGCAGAAATATACAGGTCTGAAATGGTTTGGTGCAAATTCTTTGCACCATTATCTTTTTGAAAGTGYAAGGTAACTGTAAGTGAATTAGGGAGCATTCTCTACGTAACACTTTACCAGGAGCGTGAGAAGAATGTTCAGCAGCCAGCCAGAATCACCAGCTGAGGTCCCTTGATTTGCATTCAGAGGTTACAGAGCATACAGCTAGAGGAGGATTATGGAATTGAAAGGTCTTAGGCGCAGGAAGGCTGAGTCTATAAGTGCTGTAAAGAAAACTGAGAAAAACTCAGGAAGCTGATAGTTGAAACAAAACTAGTTTGTCTAATGTTCTAATTTGGCTTCAGAGATTTAAGGGGTTATGTCTGCTAAACCTCATAGATTGTGGCTGAACCCTCTGAGTGTCAGAAGATCTGCTATTACTGTCTTCCCTGCTAGGGTGATTGTTGTTGCTGGATAAAGTAGGTGTACATTAAAGCAGAAGGATTAATGTGATTTAATACCACTATTCAATCTGCAATTCTGCACATGGAGTTGATTACTTTGGTGTTTACAACTGTGGAAACTTAACATTTGAAAATGCACAGCACTTTTTGGTAATGTAGTTAATGTTAAAGAAACATCATCAAACTATGTCTACATGCTAAGCTGACCAAATGCTGTGTGACCATGCTGAAAATTAAATTTTGGTAAGGTAAGATCTTTGAGGCACAAAAATTAGTATACTGCTTAAGATTAGTATAAAACATTGATGCTAAGAGGACACTCTACATCYTAACTACACTTAACATTGCAAAGAGACTCATAAAATAATACCGGCCTACAATTTCTACTACAACACCCTGGGATTCTGAGACCTTTTTAAACAAATATTTCCTTTCATGAAGTTTTGTGCTGTGCTCCACAGGGTCACTGGGACAGGTCAAAAACATGATCAAAAATATCCTCTCTTTTTCTCCTCCTTTGAAAATATTTCCCTGCTGTTTGCTGACTATCAGTTTTGGTTACTTTGTGTTACTCCCAAAGCATGAAGAATGAAATTGAAGACCAATACAATGCTGTTAAACACACACAGACAACTACAAAAAAGAAAAAGGAGAAAATAAAGCACTTCTGCAAATCTCTTACTATTATAGAGATGTTGAGGTTGTATATGTATTACATAATCATACACGTGGGTAGCAGTATAGCTTTACCTAGTGGATCCACAACATACAAGATACTGATGTGTCTTCATAGTCAATGACTATGGTTTGACAGCCCCTAATTCCTGACCATGATAATGTAGGCTATAATTCTTTAGAAGACCTGAATGGATTTATTGTGTTTAGTTTTTGATCCTGTAGAGGCCCACTGATATTCAGGATCATTAGTGTAGCAGTGTTTGTATACTCTGCTAGTAGATAAATTCAGTTTGTAGTGATTTCAGTCCACATCAAGTTATAGGGTTTCTCTGATATTTAAAGTAAATCTGTGAAGCTCCTTTCTGAGCATTATCATTCTGTCTGAAAACCTTCTGACAAAGAACATAATTTTGCTGAGCCAAAATGGATGCTTCCTGGTAAACATCTCTTCCCCAATACTCTTTAAAAATTCAGGTTTTGAATGAGTCACTCAGGGTGGCCATACATTCAATAAGTATTGTACTGCCCTGTTGCCATATTAAAACACATACTTTGTATAAGCAAGGTCTTGGTATGTTCAAGTTATACTCTTACACAATTGGCCCATTGGTCTCTGCTTGTGTTGACATCCAGGAAAAGGTCTTCAGTCTTTCCTGAACATTTGCATGGAACTGTTTTCACTGTTCATGTCCTTGTGCTGACTCTAAAGTGGAAGAGAGGTTGTCTAGGATAACTGGACTGTCATAGTTGCTCATACAAGACTTTTTGKCAACTTTTCTTTCCACTTGGACTTTTAAAAATTACATTTCTGCCTTTATTTTTGTTTCATTTTTATTTTTAATTTACTTCTTCCCTTAATTTCACTACTCAGGACAGTCTATGTCATCACCTGGTGCCACTGTGGTTCCTGTTCTCAGTTTTGCCAGGTGGTGCCTTGGAAGTGTGTGGGCATATCTGGGTTGGTTATTCCACAGAAAATACATCACCCCTGGGGCAGAAGGAAGGGAGTCTGCTTCTGGGAAGAAGGGCRTAGATTGGGTGGAASAAAGTGTGGCAGGGTGGGGAAGCCTTTAGCCATTGRTCTTTGTCTTGGGGTCAAACTGCCTTGGGTCAGGCCGAGTGAGCATTGTTCATGTAAATCCCCCTCTATCTTGTAGACTTTCTGTTATTAGCATTGYTGCTGCTACTGTTCGTTTTCTTATCTCATTGCTTTTYCCCGTAAGTCATTCTTATCCCAATTTGTGATCTCTGTGTTTTGTCTCCCACCAGAGAGGGAGAGGGTTTGTGATTTCCTTTGTAGTGAGAGTACCAAGTTGGGGAGTACCATTCCTAAACYAGGACWATTCTGTATCATGACTCAAAAAAAGATGAAATTGATGAGATCTGTAATTTTGTATCATGTCATTTTTAATCGCTCGATGTACCTTTTTAACTTCCCGATGGTTTTGAAAGCTCAAATAAAGTTTCTTTATCCTTTTGCCTCTAGTTTGCATACTGACCTATGGCAGTTGTGCTTGTTCATAACTACATGCTCAGAATGGCATAAATCCCTCTCAAAATGACATATCTTATGGTCTGCACATGCAAGTTTCATATATTCAATTGTAAAGCTACAAAGAATCTCCTTGCTACCATCTCATATAGGAACTGAAGGTTGTCCTATGTTTTTGGAGGAAATATGTCCTTTTGTTTACTTTTACCWGTAAATAATGTATGGTCAGAGAGGAATAGAATTTTTGAAAATAAGGAACTTACAGAAATAYTGTCAGTAATGAAACCAAAATTTTACTGTGATATGCAATCTAAAAGATCCATGTTCCCTACAATTCTGTAGAAAACAACTATTTTGTATTACTGAACTTCTGAGAAAAGCTTACAGATTATTCTTCCTGCCAGAATCAAGAACAAGAAACAAAATGGAATGTCCCAGTTGGTTATTTGAAATTGTGCTCCTATCAGTTAAGGTATTGGAATTAGACTGAAATGTAYGACTGTATTTTTTAACAAACTATTGGTCTCTGTTAAACAAATTTTAAARGTAGCAGGAGACCACTTTGGATACGTCTTGGCTGAAAACATTTCACCTTAAGGAATTAGCCCATGCTCCTTGCACCCAGAAATACAATGCCATCTGGCAGATATTATTTCAGCAYCAAGTTCTTAATGAGATATAGTCGAGCCAAACATGGATTCAGGGTACAAAAGAATTTAATAATCTTTTATTCATACTAGTGAACATTTGCATATACTTTATGAGAACAGTTATTACAAGAAACTTTTCACCTTCTAGCATTCTTTAAAATATTTCGGCATGTAGATCTTTCTAAAAGATCCATAATGTTTTTATTTCTGGTTTTTTTTCTACATTTAAATTCTTGTACTCATGTATTTGGATTCAAATTTATGTTGCAATAATTGCATTATGTCACACATAACTAAATTTATTTTATAATCTAAGGCAAGTAATAGTAGAATACTGAAGATCCAAAATTCTCATTTCTAATCAGTGCAGGTTACAACAGTCAAATGTATTAAAATTTCAGCCCTGAAGTCCAGTCATCCCTTGTGTTAGTGAATTGGGCATATTGCAGTTCTTTTACACCATGTCACACAGGGAACAGTACTATTAGCAATTTGTCTGCTTGGTCTCAACTTAGCCATGATAAAGGCTGAGGGCAGTCTTCAGCTCAATTTCAGATGAAACAAAGAGATTTAAACAAAAAACGTTTTGTGCAGCCGTAGCATGTACACTGTCTAACGTAGCTGTGAGTATTTTCATTACCCACTTAATGAAAAGGGTTTAGTTAAGATTCATCTTTCCTTGGTTACATGAAATGCACCTGGTCATATTTGAATTAATTGTATAAGTTCCATTAGAGTCAATGAAGATATAGCCAATACAGTCAATGGCATCTAGAGAGCAGTTAATCTTGTCCTAAATTTGATCAGATGAATTGTTCTTTAAACTCCATTAACTATATTGATTATCTCCCCAAGAATATAATGGAATTCAGACAGTAAGTCTGCTTTGGAGAGGCTAAATGGTAGATATCTAGAGTGAGAATTTCATGCTCTCAGCCACTGTGCTCTGCAATGAATCTGGTTGAAATACTGGTGACAGCAGCATTTCAATTTAAGAATAATATTCATGTTACAAAAAAAAAAACTTCATAGAGAAGTAGAACTTTATATTGGAGCTCTGGCTGCCTAAACAGCGAACAGCCTTGAAAGAAAAGAACTGATTTCTGTTTGCTCTTTTGGATTTGTTGAGAAGACCACAAGACCCTTTTCTGTCCAAAATCTCACATAGTTGTTGAGGGTAGATGTTTACCCTCAAATCTGGAGGGACTGTGGCCACTGTGGGAATGTTTGGTATRTGTCTTGTTCAGAACAAATGGCCTACCCATGCAACCAGATCAGCAGGTCACTCACAGCTACTTYACTGTCCTTCACTGTTGACTTGCCTTCTTGTACTGTGTCATCTTCATAAATTCTAAACTTACAGAGCCCAAAGAAATTACTATAACTGCATAATAAGCCATCCTGACAGACTTGGCCCTGAGAGTTCCCTGGATAATAGCTGCTTGAACTTGGACCACATCTTGATTTTAAAATTGGTGAAAAATTATCTATCACTGTCATCAATAAATWGTTCTAGCTAAAAACTTCCCCCTTATTTCCCATATGAACTTTTCTAGCCTTTATAGTGATCAAAGCAGTATRCTAGAACAAAAAGGTGTCCATTACCATGCTTCTCTTTCTTTAGTGTATAATTATAGATGGAACAAGATAAGCAAGGTCTTTCCTGCTGACTAGATATGTATGGTAGCTGGAAGAGTATAGTGTTCTTTTCCAAGCTGTCTTTGTGGAACTGTTTCATGTCAGATAAATAATTAAATATTTATCCTAGAGGGGCACTGGGTCTTTGTTTCTTGTTTCTCAAGAGAATGCAGCTACTACTGGATCAGTMTTTAAGTAGCTGGCCCACTGGGTTTTTTATATGGAATATCAGCATGCTGAAGAAAGGGTATGATTGATCCTATTTCCATACCTAGGATACTCAGTTGGGATGTAAAAATGTCCTTTTCTGAAAGAACAAAAAAAAAGGGCAAAAAAGGACCTTAAACTGAGGATCCATTTATGCAGGTAACTGCGCAACTACTGATCTATGACTACTCTGGTTGAGGTCTCTTTTCTTTTGTGGATAAAAWATCCAATATACTTAAAGACTCTTTCCAATGCAAAATTCCTGCTACATTCATTTTGAAAATTTTCATTTAGGGGAAATAGAATTTTCACCCAGAAGAATGCTGTTCAAAAATTTTCAACCTGTTGCTTTTGAGCTATAGCTGTGGATAACAATTCTCTCTTTACACAGAGAAATTCCCACTGTTTTTCTGTTATTTTCTTGGTCTTGTTTGTCCCCACAGTGGGTATAAGGAAGCAGATGAAGGCCGAGTGTTTTGTTTGTTATCTTACAGTCACTTCTCTCAGAAATATAAAATGTTTTTTCTAAATTGTTAATTCCTTGTTTCTGAAAATTTTCTATTTCCAATTGCRAACCAATTCTACTTTTACTTTAAATTAAATTCTAGATCATTGCTTCTCAGGTGAATATCAGAAGAGAAATTTGTGATCAAAAGCATAATGCCAACTTATTTTCAAATAATGATTTCCTGTCCCAATTTTTTTCAAGGCATATTGATATTTTCCCTTTTGGGGAAAAGCTTAATTCAAAACTCCTGTTGGAAATATTCTTACAGTTAAATGCTGATGTTGGTACAGGCACTGTATAAAGATATGGTGCCACTCTTTGCCTCAGAACACTTCTWATTTAATCAGACAGTGGATTCACAAACCTACAGGGACAGCAGTGTGCTAAAGCATGTGTAATTATGTGCAAATATATATAATGCTTCTATGCCATATTTTACTTTGTAGAAATATACATATCTTCTTCAATATTCCMAATGCCATAGAATTACATATCATGGAGGTTTAAGGGAATAAATGGTGGTAACTTTTCAGATTTTTTTTATAGGGAACTCCTTTGGAGAGAGCAGCTACATTTTTTCTCCCTGCCAACATTTTCCCCATATTGCCTTACTGAAGCCTGCCTGCCAGTGGGGTACCCCTGAGGAAAGGGACACTGTAGACTTCCATTCAGCAGAAACAAAAAAAGAACACCAAAACAAACAAAAAAAMCCAACAAAAWAATCGTAGAAGTACCTGCTTTTGTAGTCACATTCCTAGCTGTGAGGACATAGGACAAAGGGAGTKGCTGTGTCAGAAGTCAGCACTGACCTCCGGTGACCAGGCCAAGGACCTTTCGTGTCATCATGCTCAGGGAAATGCGACTGAGCATGAGGCCAAATGCAGAGTTCTGTCTGCTGCACTGAAACCTGGAAAGTTATCTGTCCATTCTAATACCTTATCACACAAAGTGCTAGGATCTTTTTTGAATTTTCTCTCCCACAAAAAGGAGTATTTTCTAACTTTGCAGATTATGTTGATTTGGAGAGAACAGCGTTTAACATCTTAATTTTTGACTGGAGATACTTTTAGTGAGGTTTTCAAGGAGGACGGTTAATGTGCTATTGCTGGTAAGCTGCATTATTTTTCATTAATCTCCKGGTTACAGCACAGCATCCTTGTGTGGTGTAATTCCCTTTTCTCTCCATTCCTCCAAGATATTTCTAGCACTTAGGTTCTCTGCTGTAACACAGTCCCAGGTAGAGATTCCATAGGTTATTCCAAAGGTTCGGTGTAATGAGAAATTCTTAAAGGGGTTTTTAAACTCTTTGTAATGAAGGGTAGATATTACACYCCTCAGCATGACTGGTGGAGGAGTGAATAATAAAATAGTTTCCAGATAAATTTCAGATAAATTTCAGTTGTTAATCAATTTTAAATTTTCTATTATTGCAGTTAATCTTTGCAACTAGTATTTCAAGTTAGTCTGGTTTGGTACATGGCGTTAAAAATCCGTATTTCTACTGTTTATTTTAGACTTAAATTTGCCTTGGTTTGCCTTCTCTTTACCCCCAGTTTCCCCTTTTCATGCCTATTCTGTTTTCATTCTCTATGAGCAGTTCTGAGCAGGCTGACGGACCCCTCTGGAGCAGACAAAATCACACCTGAGTCTTTAAGGTTTATTGGTTTGTGCTCATAATGAGGTGGGGTTGGTTGTGACAGCCTGAATGAGCTGGGGCAGGCAGGTTCAGCTATCTGCTTTTGGTGAGAAGATGTGAGAAGGGAATATTGATAATATAAAGAGCTTCTAATAGTGATGGTGAGCTGTGGGACAGAACGCATGCAGAGATTGAGTCTAACAGCAGAAAAAACAGTATGGAATGCAAGACACTGAGACCCTTGCAATCCATATTYATCATAAGAAGAGTTTTTGTGCTGTGTGACTTTCCACAATTTTATCTGAATTAATAAATTGCGGAGGAAGGACATAAAGAGATTCATTGACATGATGTTTTTCCTGTGTTAGAGGACAAAACAGTGTCTGTATAACCCCACTGAAGACTGGAGAAGTGTTTCAGAGAAAATCAGAGAATAAAGGAACAACAAAGAAACAGCAGAAGCTTTTGGGAATTAAAATGAAAATACTTGGTAGAAGAGAAAGCAAACAGAGAGATTTTATTAATATGTGGTGAAATATCCTGTCACAGTATACTGTATAGTTAACCTTTCTGAACCACTGGAGATTTATTCTGGTTGGCTAAATGTGAAMAATTTAGCAAAGCTTAGAGATAAAATAACTAACATTACAATTGAACACCACTTATAAACATCAAACTCAAAAAAAACTGTAAAGTCTTTTCAAATTTGTGATATTTTTTCCTTTTGTCACTATTCTCAAAATGCATGAATATACCTGTAAGTATTAACTGAATCTTATCTAGTTGGTTTTTTTTTTTTTTTGGGGTGGGCTTTAAAAACTCTTCTGTTGATTTTGCCTTCATTAGCATTTTTGTAGTCTCTCCTGCCATAACCTGAGCAAAATTTGGGCATTCTCTGTATTACATACCTCAAAATTGAATACCAGGGATTCACATTTTGGCAATAACTAACCAGTCCCATGAAACAATAGGTACATTTTAGTTGTGTAATATTGACTATTTTTTGCTTTTCTCTATTATCCATGGCCTGCTAGAACTTCAGACCAATGTGTAGGCCTTTGCCTTTAGCTTGTGAAGGCAGTGTTTTGAGGTGTAATAAGTAGTTGGTTCAAAATATTAGAACCCCCTGAGTACTGTGTTTAGTATACGTACAAATACAATCTTTTATATGTGCACTAAATTTCAAAGCCATTATTTAACATTTTGATAGAAGAAGAATCTATAACTTTACATCTCTGTAGATTCTGACCTGGCTTTACTGTGGCTGTACAGGGCAGCCCCAGCAGAGTATGAGCACTATCCAGTGTGGTCATGGGCTTTCTCAAAGTGTTGTAATGATATCTTCATGTAGTTGGCTGGCTTTCTGTTCTCCAGCCAATGAAACAGACATTACACATTCAAGCAGGATTACACGTCTGGAGGTCTAGGCAATATAGAAGGGATCAGGCTTATTTTCTTACAGCAACTGTAACTGAGAGGATTACTAAAGCACTGAGTTGGTGTCAGAGACTAGGATTTATTCCTTACTACCTCTATCACTTTGGGCAATTCACTTAATCTCCCAGTGGTTCAATTCTCTGCTCAGAAACGGGGACAAAAAGGCTTCTTACCTTACAGATATTTCAGAYGGATACACAGCAAAAAGAAACAATGAGGGGGCAATTCTGTGTTAAGAGGCACTCAGGAGCTCATCTGCTGCTCTGACAGGGAGTCATGAGAGCTTTGCTGCCTTCTGGGAGCTAAGATCCAAGATGTTGTCCAGAGAGTGCCAAAGGTTGTCAAGAGCACAAACTTCTCTCCATTGCTACCCTTTCATGTGGGAATAAACAACACTGCAAGCCGGGACCTGGACAAAATCAAAGAAAATGACAAAGCTCTGGATGTACGAGCAAAGTATTGGTACTCAAGTTACATTTTCTTGCATTTTACCAGTTAGAGAAATGGGTGCAGCCAGAGACAGACATATTATGCCAACAAACTTCTAGCTTAGTGGCTGGTGCTGTCTTGAGGGTTTTGGCTTTTACAACAGGACATTCTTTAATTATTTTAGCCTATCAGGGAGGAATGGGATTCTTCTGTCAAGAGGAGGCAAAGGACTCTTTGATGGTGGGATGACCAACTTGATGATGTATGCTTTAAATGGAAGGACTTAGGGGGCAGGGCTCAAAGATTTGTTGTTTCTTCTAAGGTGATATCAACGTAGAAGATCATAATGGGTTACAATGCCCCATTTTCTTGATTAATCCATAGGCTAGGACAGAAGGAGGAAATGGGTAATAGAGAAGGAGGACAGAAGGTAAGAGCAGGTAAGAAAGAATTTTTCTGAGATCTGAGAAATCAAAGATTCTGATAGTGAATGACCCAAGAACTGAGGGCTAGAGGTGTCTGTGGGCTTGAGACAAGCAGCATAACCTCCCACAGTCCCTCCAGAGCTGAGTGTCCAGAGCAACCCTCAGCTACCATTTTGCAAGTCAGAGAAATAACAGAGACTGTTCAGTCTCTTGGCTTTCTGCTGTTCAGTCATAGGGAGACCTAGACCCGATGTGACCTAGTCACACAGGGTGACTTTGCCACCTGCAGAGAACTGTAACTTAGTGACCACTTAACAAAACCAGGACAACTTGTACTGTCAGGTTTCCAGGATCTCCAAAAACAGAGATTTCACAGCTTCTCTGGGCATCCCATCTACAGCTTTATCATTGCTGTTATTAAAAACCTATCCTCACCTCAAAACACTTTGAAAGGCACAGCAGTCGGCATTACTTGACTTGCCCCATAAAGTCTGGATTTGGGACTTTCTAATTGCACGTTCAGAGATTTCAGATTTACCAACTGGACATCTTGACTGTCTTGGTGTCAAAGTAGAATGAAGCTCATAAATTGAGTATAAAAGGAAATCTGCTTCACTGAAAATTGCGTGAAATCCTCTTGTGTCTGATGTTACAATCATTTTTCATGAGGGACAACCTGCCACACTACAGAGAAAATGAAGATGCAAGACTTTCTGGYGGAAACAGTAAGTTTATGGAATGAAACTCTGTGTCTTCGCCTCACTGTAGTGTCAGACTACACTTTCTCTAGCATAGAAAATGTTCTYATAAATTGTTCAAGTAAACATGGAAGTTTACAACAGAAAACAGCAAACAATTTGAAGTAGAAAACTGTGCTTACAGTTGTCATTACAGTTAAAAGTTGTTTGAACAAGTAGGGTCTATAGCAAAATCCTCTTTTCCATATTTTTTAAAACAAACTTTTCATTTAGTTACACTAATATCATAATATGTCTTCTTTAGTTTTGTGGTGACCTCACCTGAGATAGGTATTAAAATATTTTGCTTATATCACACCAAGCATTGTTGCCTCTTAAAATTGATTMGATCCTGAAATTTGTGACATACAGTGAAGGACAAGAATTGTGAATGTGTGGCTTTGAAATTACCATCTTCTGAGTTGCCCTGTTTGGTAAAAAGTCAGATCAGAAAGAACACCACTGAAGTAATACATTCCCTCCTTACTGTGTTCTCATTTTGGTTTTCCAATCTCAAAAGTGAGCTTCAGGGTAAATTTTAATATTAAAATAGTTTGCTATTTGGTTAAGTAGTTTGATTCCATCATTAATGGAGGTGTTTTCTTTTAAATTTATTGGGCTTTAGCTGACCTAATGTTACAAAGAAAGGAGATGGCCTAGCCCACTCACCCTTGTATGCTGGAGATGATGATGGCTATTTCCATGATCCATAGAGAAAGAAGGCTGTTTTCAGAAGTTTATGTTTTTTCTCACAGCTGTTTGTACATCTCATATATCAATAAAAAAGCTTTTCTGAGTTAGTTCAGCCAAAATTTGGGTGACTGACTAATAGCCCTGCAAAGGGTAACACGGAATTTTTGATMATTTTATTTTAACTTATTAATGAACAGTGTTAGAAAAACATGCCCAAACTTTATTTAAAATGCTTCTTGTTTTGTTGGTCACAATTCCCATTTACTAGATATAAAAAAACCAGCATGGTTGGACTATGCTCTGGTTTTGAAGGAAATAGRTGGTGTATAAAAATTACTTTCATGCATGTTTTCTACTTTATTTATTTATGTAACGAAACCTACAGTAAGTGAAATYTTATTGGCAGAACAAGTACACTTTAAAGGCTTATCAACAAGAGCTCTGAAGAATATTTCTATTTCTTTCATTTCTTTGTATTTCTTAGTACATTTTCACTGCATTTATGAAGCAATATTTTATATCACAGACTGGGGTAGATATAGTTTTGTACGAGTCTTAAAGAGCTCAAATCCAATTAAACTGTAATGGGCATGATCATTACATGTGATCTATAAAAATTAGAAATAAAAATTTGCACTCAAGACATATTTTGATCATCAGGGGCAGGTAAAGGAGTATTTTGGGATAAGACAAATCTCAGAATATTAATATATTATAGAATATATATTTGACATTATGGATAATATATCATGTATACACATACCAAATACACTAATATAATTTTTATAGATTATGGAATACAGACTGTTCAACATGAAATTCAGGTAACTGAATAACTATACTCAGACAATAGTAAATGCCTGCAGAACACTAAGAGTTAGACAGGTCTTGTAAGAACACTACATTTTTATCTGTCATCTCTCCTTTTTCTGTGGAAGCTATAAGGCACTTGACAACCACTGTAAGGATCTGAAGAGAATGATGGAGCTGGTGTTCAAGCATGCTTGAAGAAAATGGGAAATTACTTTGTTCCCTTGCATCTTTACACACCTCATGTGGAGTTGGCTGGGAAAGTGGGGAATTTATGCTGTAGTACCAAAAGGAATAGCAAGGACAATATTAGCAATAGCAATAGGAGCAACAACATGATATTTTCTGKAAGTCCTTTAATTCCAATGATATCTCTGATATTATATACCTCTTTAGACCACTTTACAATGCAGAACAACACTTTCTGTACCTTCAGCTTTAGCTATCCTCTCCAGGCCCAGCTCCCAACATTTCTTTGGAAAGGTGACTGAAAAYTGAAGAAACTGACAGCTCAAATTCCACTCACCATCAAAAAGCACATCCTCAGGTTCTAGRACTACTAAAAAGCAAGTTCAAATTTAAATTAATTGAACAACCTTCTCTATTAAAGAGAAAGGCAAAGAGAGTTTTTTGGATGATAGGAGTACATCGCAAGCTACACCTGAAGTTAAACCATGCTTAATTCCTCTACTATTAAATATGTTTTGTTTGGTACTATAACTGTAGTTGATATTTGATCCCATAACTGTACTGAATCTAGTTCTTTGGTGAAGTAGTAGTCCCCTTCCTATTCATTRCAAAGCAAAATTCGTAAAACTAAGCATTTCTTGATTACAAGTTTTGTTCCACTTGTGGTGATTCCTCAACTTCTCCAAGCTCTTTTTACATGTTAGCTTAATATTTTGATGGCTTTATATAAAGCAAAATTCTTAACATGATAAAGAAATAATATTCTTGRTCATATTCAATTAATCAGATTGAAGCTGGGAAAATATATTAACAAAAGACAATTGGCTTCTTCCACTGAATTTTAAATAGTCATAGTCATTTTCATCAAGAGATAGTTGGGAAGAATTCCTACTTTGTTCCTTGTTAAAGATGTTCAGGATATGTAGAAGTATCAAAACAAGCAAAAAAAMCCCTCTCCCCCATCCACTAAAACACCCAAAACACTTTAACACTTTATTTCAAAAGCGAAAGAAGAAAGATTAGCTCCTGGATATATCAAAATACTTTGATCCATGCAGAGCTRTATTTTCCTCATATAAACTTAAGAGTCTGAGCATAAAGATTAATTTAAAATCTCCTAACCCACAGTTTGCATATTCAAATACACAATGTACACAATGCAAGTACRGTAAACGTATTTTGAGCAAGACAGAGGAAACTCAAAGTAACATGGACAAATGTGAGTGCCACTGGCCACTGAAGCTGCATACCTAGTCAAACTAGAGGATTCAGGAACTGTGGATGTTTTGTAATTAGCTTTGTTATCTGGAAGAGTGGACTGTAACATGTACAAGGGAAGGCAACTGCAGASTAATATCCACATATCATTACTGTCCGCATAAATTATTTAGCAGTAAAATATGTTCCCAGCAGTTTCTCAGGTCATTTACAGCAAATTAATGAAGCAGATGTAGCAAAGAAAATCATAAACCCAGTTAAGCTGACACTGGCACCAAGAAGACTCATTCATTTGATACACAGAGGTTTAGGACTAAAGGAACACTAAGACAGATTAATAAATATGTGCATTATTATAATAGCAGAAAAACTCTCTCACTTCTGCCCTCAGCCTTTTTCCTTTTATTTTGATTTTCTTCTGCAGTTAATATACTTTATCTTTCAGAACAATTGGGTTCTGTTCTCTGTTGCAATATGACTTGCTCTCAGACACTGAGCTGATAGGTGACCTAGAATTTCTTGAGTGCRATAGCAGATTTATCTCTGCCACATTCAGAGACTGTATGTGTTGCTAAGCTGGGGGTAAAGGAGAGCTTGTAAAATAAATTTCATAGCAGACTATGACATTATGAGCAGATCTATGCATGTTTAAGTTGTTTGCAGCTCTCTTAAGATTTTGGCTGGCAGGCAGGTGTAAACTGCAGAAGGTGATAAATGGTTTCCTTTCATCGACTCTAACTTGACTGCCCTTTGAGGCCACCAGCAAGTCATGTCTGAAGACAGACCATTATTCAGGCTCAGGAAATGATGATCTGCATTTCCAGTCGCCATCTGGTGGYTTCCTATACAACAGCAAGTAATTTGGAAAGGAATCTCTTAATGGCAATTCTGATGTCGTGAGGTTGTTTTTGAGGATTGCAGCAAGTGCAAGAAGCATTGGTGTGAGCATTTCCCTGGCATTCCAATACGGAATGTGCATGTCCTAGACATGAAAGAATAACATCTACTTACAGATCCTAAAATGCATACCWGAATGTATGTATAACAAAGATCTTGTTCTCACTAACTGAGAATTTCTCTCCTGTTAAGCCCTTGGTAGCAGTAGAAGAGTCCCAGCATAYTCCCTACTGTCTGAGAGAGCATAGTCTTCTGAGAAGCCTCTTTGGAGATCACATTGAAACATTTTTCAAAATATTGCTTACCTTTTCCCCCCTTCATTTTATGGAGACATTTTTTTTCATTGTTGAAAAAATGTTTTTTCATTGTTGGTTTTTTTCAGTGTTGACATGATTGCTTAAGATCAGTTCCCTTTTATTTACTATTTGGATAACAGTGCACAGAATTTTACAGCCTTTCCTCTTTTGTCAGGAAGTGTCTTGGAAGCAGAAAGCACTTTTTTTGGTGGAGATTACCTTCTGTGTTGGTATTGAATAGGACAGACACATTTCTAGTCTTTGAGAACATGATGAAGCCAAAGGTCCACTGAAAATCCTCTTTTCTTATGGGCAGGTTGTCAGGCCTAGATATGCAATTAAAAAACCAAAGCATAATCTCCAGTTGAATATTTTACTAGACCTTAAGTCCTTCAGGAAAAATTGAGATCTTGAARAGGATTGTTCATCAGTAGGCAGTAACTAGAGGACAAAACTGATAAGCCATAGCTAGATTATTGATTTGCAGTCAATATAAGTAGAATAGGCCTTTATCTAGTAAAGACCTTGTGGGAAACCTGCGGGGGGGGAGGCAAAGGACTAACTTTTGGAGGTTAGAGATGTGGAATAACAGTAAGACAAATTTGGTGGGACTGTGTGTGATAGCACTCTCAAAACTGGGAGAGTTTTGGTAAAGTCTGGATTCAAGGCAGAAGCTAAGCAGTGGGAAAACAATAAGATTATTACTAATACACAACATGTCACCACTCTCAGATAGTGAGTAGTACTAAGCATATGCAATGAAAAAAGCACACAACTGCAGCCTGCCAAAGACCATACTTTATTCAGATATTGTCAGTTATGATTTTAGGCTGAATAAACCTTTTTTTGAGACGTTGTTCTGCTTCCAATTTGTGTACAAGCTTGTAGATACTGGTTGGTACTCTTATGGAGTGTGGAAAACTGTGAACGAGCACAGTATTTGAATTTGGAGGGAAGGGAGTTTAATGGCATTTTGAGAGAGAACTTGGTTGTTGSCAATTAAACTACTGACTCTGTTTATTGTCCAAATATTTTTGCATAAATTACTACAAGATTTTATCAGTGTAAGAAGTAGAGCAATAGGAAAAACATACACATAATACAATTGTGTATCTGTTTCTTGACATTCCTTATCAAAAAGAGTAATAGGCTTTTGAAAACAAAAATATTTACAAAATAACAGAGAAAATCAGTCTGTACATAGGTAGGCATCTTGCACAGTGGTAAAGTGTCAATATATATCAGGCTTGATGTGATTTCTGAAGAATAAAGGCTTATTATTTAATTATTTTTCTGCTTGCTCCTTTTGCATCCTAGCATAATTTTACTTTTAAATAATTTTCAGTCATAATTTATTGAGAATCCTAATCATATTTTGCTCTTTCACACTGATTCTAACAAGGTTCTGACCTGAATCCTCCTGTGTTCCACATCATTTCCTTCTGGAGATTACCAGGCCAAGCCAAAGAGTAAATGAGTTGTAAGGTCAAGAGTTTCTCACTGTGAGACAACTGCTGAATTCCTGGTAGCTATGATTGCATCTTTCTATTACACCTTAATCACTATTTGACAAATTTCAAACAGAGATTGATAAATTAATGTGACTTATTTTAATTAAGGCAATATGTTGCTTCGCTACATGAATATTAAAAATACACAGACATTGCAAATAGTAAATATGTCTCRAAAGGATGGTAAAATGATGGAGCTTTAATCATGGGTGACTTCTACAGAGATAATATATCTTTTTTGATTTAAGAGTGGGTACAAATCATTACCTCACAGCGACAGGAGAGGAAAAGTAGATTTGAAATTGATATTATTATGGTTTTTTTTAAATCTCCAAATAAGCCTTTTAACCTTTAGAAATAAAAATTTWAAAATCTCAGAGGAGAGTTTAACGACTTCACAATTGTTACTATAAAATATATTTTAAAAGCAATAGCTCCTGTTCTTTTTACTCATACTATTACATTGCTAACACTTGAATGTAGTTGATGTAAATGGCTATGTTCTCTTCAAGAATAATCTCTTTTGTGCAGGTGTCTGGGAACAAAAGAGGCAGATTCAGAAATCCCTATTGTACACCTTATTTCTGATATTTCTACCAGAAATATTCTTTGTATGGAAGGAAACACCCAAACCAATACGTTTTAAGCTGCACAGCTTCAGTGAGGTTATGTTAAAACACACCAAGTTCCACAGTAGTGGAAAAGAGAGGGACAAGTCTAATACTTCAGGCCACTCTAAAAGAGTAGGTATTCATTTAACATTCAGATTTGGCAGTAAAAATAGAACAAGGCTCTGACTGTGCTTCTGTATCATCTAGAGGAAAGTATAATTGCTCTTTCACTACACTCAGTATAGGAATACTTGCATGTTCAACTACCCATCAAAACTATGCATTATATTAAGATCTCAGGCAATCAAGGCCGAAGTCTTATTTAATTCATTTTTGCCAAATCTCAGGAAAATGTTGCTTCTATCTTGCAGATGCAGAAGGTTAAATACAACCTCTATCCAAATTTGCATGGCCCTTTGTAAGAATACAAGGAATACACGGGATGTGCTGTCTGGTCATTCGTTTTCTTAGCAAGATAAACACTACATTTTCTAGAGATTAATGTAAAACAACCACCTTAATGAAAACTAATTTTTGCATAATAAATGAGGTTGATTCAAAGCACAAGGCAGTAAAAAGATGTAAGTTTATGATATTGCTTAGGCAAATGGCTGTAAATATTAATTTCTAAGGTAAAATTTTGTTTACATTGCATCAAGATAAACAAGGGATGTCTTTAATGTTGTCAGACTTCTTGAAAATCCAATGAACTGCTGAAATAGTTCCTCTGACAACATACACTATAATATCAATTTTCATTCAAGTCTGCTGTAATCCATGTTTGCTTTAGAGATTATAGACATAGTTGATGTGAGAATGAAACGCCAAGTATAGGTCAGATGATGATTTAAGTTACTAAACCTTTTTAGCTCTCTTTCTATCAAATCCTTCAGTAATATATGAACTCAAACATCTACAGGTTCTAGTACAACAGTTCAAAATTAATCCTTAAAACAGGTGAGCCTAAGATTGACTTTGATGTAAATGTAGRAGCAGAGTTTGTGAATAGATATGAATATAATTTCAGTGATTAGAATTCACAGGACATCCCACTGAAGATTAATCTGGAAATTGAGCATGTAGGGCATAGTTGGAGGAAGTCAGTTATTGAAATAAAATACATTTTCAAAGTAACCAAGATGTGCTGATTACACAAATTATAGGGGAGGGATGTAGAAGAAGAGAAATGTGCTGCCTATTTTGTAAGCAGCTGAGTGACAGGAATGTCCTCCATTCTAACAGTAAAAATATTATGGTAATAAAAATATAATTTTAGGATTTGCAACTAGGAACAACAAATAGATATGTCCTCTGGTCCCTGTTATCTAAGATAAATGCTCCATTCACATTTTCACCTTGGACTCAAATAAAATTCAAAATAATTTCATATCTTGAGAGAGGCCAGTTGACTCCATTAAATGATGAAATGCAAAACATTTCTCCTAACTGTAGGTTGATACTAGATATATTTTTTTCCTAGATTCTAGGAAGTACTAGCATATACTATCTCTGTCATAAAAGTTTCCAGCCAAATTGAAATTTTCATGTCTGTTTCATAAAGGATTTCATGTCTAGCACTGTACAAAGTGAAATCTTACTGAGGGGGTTTCAGCACTGCAGTGGCTGGGGCAACTTGGTATCTCAGTTTGTTAATCTGGGGAATGTTTAAACTGCAGATGTAACTTGGATCAGAGCTCTAGGAATTTCCCTGTGAAATGGACTTGTGAGCACAGGTCGGCTTTAAAGAAAAAAAAAATGGAGAAAGGAAACCAGTAGCAGGTATTTACAGAGTGATTTACAAATGCCTGATAAATGGTATTAGTGTTCTGGTACAAAGTCACTCGGTGTTTGCTGTATTTGCTGTCTTAGGTGGCTCAGAAAACAAACTACTGAGAGATTCTGCAGTAAACAAAAGATAGGTAGTCATTCAGAAGAACCTGGAGAAAAAGATGAGAGGCTGAGAGGAGGATTTTGAGGTTACACAACATTACATTTTTTACTTAGGGAATACTGATTGTGTGTTCCATGCTGTCATGTCCCTTAGTAATCAGCTGAGTGGTAAACCTCATTGCTTTGTGCATGAAAACTAGCTTTCTGATTCATGATAACAAAAAATGCTTTACACTCTACAGAAACTGTGCTTATATTTTAAAACATGATTGGTCAAGGCAACAGCTTGAGATGAGGAGGGATGAACAGTGGTGAGAGAATGGACAAATCCTGTTTTTCAAACATCAGTACAGGTGGTAACATTGAAATCCTAGAAAATAGGAAGGAGGACTGACCCAAACATACTGAAATTAGGCTGACTTTTGTATGACAGGAATGCAATGATCTAATAATGAAGTATTAACACTGTCTGTAGAGAGGCAGTTGATGCCTTCCTGGGCTGAATTAAGAGCGCGGGTTGAAAAGTGCTCATGACTTGTTTTAGTTTTTTAACAATGCTAACATAATGTTCATGAAGGACTGAACCTAGGCACTACACTTCTCCTCAGCTTCCCCAGTTGTGAGTACTGCAGCCAGCAATATTGCAGCCAGTATGGAACCCACATTGTTCATCTAAAAACAATATTGCAACAAAGTCAGCATTTGGACATCTGAATGTAGTCTGAGCCCTGATGTTGTTTGGAAGGAGAGTCTATGGTGGTTGTAGTATTAGATACAATCACTTCTCCTTGTATAAGGAATGCAACAGAAACATCCTTAAGTTCTTCAGTTACTTTTCCTTTTCCCAGATGATGGAGTGCTGCACTGTGTTGTGTTATCAATGCACAGAGAGACTGAAATTGCATTGGTTTGTTTTGCTGCTGTATTTCATACTGCTGTCTAAATTGCTTTCTACTATCTCTCCTGTCTAGACTGTCTAGGTTTCTTTCTGCCTGGAAAATTTATGCTTTATGTTATTTTGTTCCCATCTAATTGTATTAGCCTGAATTTTTCTTTTTTATTTTCTTTTTTTTTCCCCTTTGTGTCATGACCACATTTCTAAATCTTGTATGCTTTTTTTCTCCTACCATCTTGTCCTCTTGTTTCCAGTTCATTCTTTCTGTCATAGGCTCATGTTTTTCATGGAGACAGGCAGCAAAATCACTGAGGATCAAAATTTTAATTAATTTAGTAATTAGTTTTTTAGAATGAAAGGAGACATGCATCTTACTGGGAACAGATCATGGAAAAAATCTGGAAGTGAACAATTTTAGAGCTCTTTCAGTACTTCTGAAAATGTTACTCATAGGAAAGTAGATCTGGGGGGAAGATCAAAGCATAAAAAATAGAATGTGAGTTACTGAAAAGACATAAAATTGGAACATGGAGGATGCCTAGAATTTATTTACTTTACACTAAGTAAATGCCAACATTTTACAGAGTTTATATTTCAGATGGAAAATAATAAAGTGACAAAGGATAAATAATGAGTAAAGAATAAACAACTCACATGGTCATTCAGAAGAAAGGGATAGCCAAGTATATGGAAAAAGAATGATGGACAAAAGAGTTAATTCTTGAAACTAAGAGAAATAAAGAATACAGTGAAAATAGCTAAAAGATGAGGAGTTTTTCACTTTGTAAATAAGAATAAAAGCACAGCTTTCAGCCACATAAATAACAAGATAAAATGTGCAACACATTACAAATATCAGGGATGTGTATAAGGCTAAAACAAGTCTGTGAACCAGACTGGAAACAAATATTTTACTTCCAGTTTTAATGCAGAGAGTAACACTTACATGTAATGTATATATGTAATGTAACATATAATGTATTTATGCATATACTCATGAAACAACACATTGAGCAATGGAAACTGCCAAATTTGGCATGAAAACACACATCTAGAGAGTCTGAAGAGTAAGTCCTATGACCAGTGGCTGAGGGAGAAAAGGAGACTCAGGGGGGCAACTGCCTGAAAGGAAGCTGTAGCCAGGTGAGGGTCGGCCTCTTATCCCAGCCAACCACCAACAAGAGAAGAGGACAAAGCCTCAAGCTGTGCCAGGAGAGGTACAAGTTTGATATTAGGAGGAATTTCTACACGGAATGGGTTGTTAAGTACTGTAAGGGATTGCCCGTGAGATTGTGGGGTCACTGTCCCTGGAAGTGTCCAAGAAACAATCGGATGTGGCACTTAGTGCCATGGTTGACAAGGTGATTGATCAATCTAAAGCTGGACTTGATGATCTTGGAGGTCTTTTCAAATCAAAGATTCTGTGATTCTGTGAAAACAATATTTGGGCAACTAATTATTTGAAATCTAACCACTTTTTAAAGATACTAAAACAATTGGAAAAATAATTTGCAAATCCAATAGTGATTATTCCAGTTAGATTTATTCCAGGAGGTTGAATGCAGGACATAGAAAGTTACAAATAAAATACTAAACATAGTATCTTCTTTTGGAAAAGGAAGTAGTGGGGAGGTGGTCAGGAAATGCCTGCTCACTGTGGTTTATAGCCTCAATGTTATATATAGGAAGCAGGTGTAAACAGAAAGTAAACTAAAAGCTACAATGCTTCTATGAAGGGTAATTTCTAATAAATTAACTAAATTACTGATAAGATAATGGATTTTTTTTAATGGTATATTTGTTAACTTTCTTTAGTTGTGTTTAAGAAAGTGCTCTTGATTTACTGCCCACAAGTAGGTATTGAATTGAAGACAATGAAGTGCATGGATTTTGTTATATGATAAATAAAAAACTGGATAACACAAAGATGATAATTCTTTGATACTAATTATGAAGGAAGTGGATCATTCACTTGTTTTCTTTGGGTGCTGCTTGTTTTAAAACTTCTGTTCAATATTTTCCTTAATGGGGTTGATGTTTTGAAAATAGAGTTTATACCAATCCAGAATTTACTACCAGTGTGAGGAACCACATGGTTATCATGTGGTCTATCTCCAAGGGATGGATAACAATGAGACAGAGCAGTACAAGATCATTTATTTTGGAAAGGACAGCATAATACTTCTTATAATCGAAAGCAGTTAATCAATTTAATGTGATGGAAGAACAAACCTAAACAAAAAAATTGATGGTTAAATTTCAGCCATGGAAAAAAGTGGCAGTTTTGCCATATATTGTGTAGAATATTTTCCGGAGAAATATTCCAGGCACTGCGTTGTTGCTTTACAAAGCTATTAGTAGGAGCATGTTTAAAATACAGCAATACTCTGTTAAGCAATCTGTGTATAAAACAAACTAACAAAATCCTCTGAGACTGGAACAGGAGCAAAGGAGGACTCCTTGTATAACTAGGGGAAATGGAAGACTTATCATATATAAAGAGATTAAAGGGAATTGTTTTGTTCAGCCTAGCAAAATAAAAGTTGAAAAGGGTATGATTATTTTTCATAAATACACTCAGGAAATAAATACAAAGGCATAAATACTGAAGGATAGTACTTTCAGAAAATTAAATGGATACAAATGTATAAATTTAAACTAGAAATTAGAAATAGTTTCCTAATCAACAAAGAAAGATTTGGAAAGGCTTAGCAATGGAGGAATCTAAATTGCTTCTAAACTTGATGAAGCTGATGAGTTCATGGAAGGTATTTACAATATGACAGGACTGATCCTGATGTAAAATGCAAAGAAATTTTTTTTGCCTAGTTTTTTTTATTAGTCTTGCTTCACTGAAAATACCTTTATTCAGCGCATTCCATAATAGTAGTTTTAATGAAAAAGACCCAAAAAAACTTGGGTCATGTAAAGTCATTTCTTCTTCCTCTTTCAAAGCTGTCCTAAAAAGTTTTTCCTCGTTGTCATCTCTGAATAGTAGACATAAGAAAGAATACAATTACAATTAAAATGTGGATGTGTCTGAATGTCAGCATGCATTGTGTTTTTGTGGGTTTTTTAAAATGCCTTTATTTCCTTATTTACTTTTCAGTATTTCTGCTTACTCTCAGTCCTCATGTGCTACAGGCATAATATTAACCATTCTTCACTGGTTGTTAGATATACAGGTTAATAAAGCTTCAAAACAGAGGGTATTGTCTAGAGTTACAAAAAAGAAAAAAAAAAAAGAAGTAGTATGGTCGGGTACTTACTTGGAAGGGGGAGTTGAAGGATTTGGGAAAGTGTTTCAGTGATACCAGTGATATCTTTTGCATTACTTCTTTTGATAGGGGAAGACAGAGAAACTCAAACAACTCTAATGAACACCATGAGGGGTGACTATGAAAAGGTGTCCATTCCAGTCCTGACTTGTATTTACAACTGCCCAGAGTAATGGCTGTTTATATGTGTAGGGATCCAAACTCTTATTTGTAGATCCACTAACTTTAAAGGGACAGTAAGATAACATTGTGAATAAGCTGAATAAGACAAAGTTGAGACAATTGTGCAATGAACATACTTAGGTATACAAATATTTCGGAGGAGATAGGTTAGGAATGCCCAGGTTGTGGGTACCATTGAGGAACCCTTTTAAGTCCTACACATTGACAGCTCCAAAGCATTCAGACATATAACCATCAGAAGAAACATAAATAATCTGGGAATATAATTCAGAAGTAAATGGACATTCTATCCAAATTTTGAATATAAGCATCAAAGGTCATCTAAGTTCCACTGCTGAAAATCGGACATTGGGTGATTTATATCTTGGTTGGTAAAGCTTTTGTTTTTTCTTATGATTTTATTTTAAATAATATTCTTTTAATATGATAGATAAAATAATATACAAACAAAAGAGTGCATAAATACAAAGTCAATTTTGTTAGATATTGACCTATTATGAATGTTTTCTGAAGAAAAAACAAAGGGGGAAGGGAGTGAACGTAGTAATTCACCTAATTGTCCCCAACATAAAGAGGAAGTAATAATAGTGGTCTGTTAAAGTACTCAATGAGCATTGAATTTTGATCAGGGGATTCATGAGGACAAAACTGAAATCAGATTGGTTCACCTTTTCTGCACTCCTTCCGGGCTGGGGACTTTAATTTGTATCATGGTGTCCTGCTACGCATGCACTTGGAATGTGTAAACAACACAAGCTGAATATTTATTTTTAAAAATACAAGTTTGACTACAATTTCATGTAGTCAAATATATATATAATGTATATATAATGTATAAATACTCATGGGGTGAGTATTTATAATTCAATGCGTAAGTGAAATATTGTCACAATATTTGAACCTGACACTTTGGTACAATGCAATTTTGAAGGGGAGACTTCTGGCAGATATGCTGATCAATTCTGTCCCCCATTAGAGCTGAGAGCGCTAAATAAAAAGCTTTCAAACAAATCTTAATAATGGCAAAACCACTTACAATACTACGCCAGGCTATACCCTGTCAATAAAGAAAACAGCCTGTCAGTGCTAAGTGGTAAATACAACACTGCCCATCATATTTGCACTGAGAATCAGTTCAATGTTTGCTAACAGAAGGAGTCTTGTCTCATTTTCATATACAAATGGGATTTTGCTAGTGGTACCACAGTGACACTGAGATCTAGAGTATCAATGATAGAAAATATATGGAAACACAAACAAGCTCACTTAGGCTTCTTTGTCGGGCTTTTGTCTTTTATTCTTCTGAATAYACTTTCTTTTATCTGAAAGAAACAGTATAATTTTGCCATTATTTGGAGAAAAATATGTTTCCTCGGCCTTTGAAAGTATAAAACTATTAGGAGACGAGAGTATATCTTTGAACATATGGTAATATGGGTCTTGGAAATATGAAAGTATTAAGTGTGTTTTTCACTACAGCAAGCTCTACTGCCTTGAAATAACGTTCAGTTTGACAGTTTTGCTTTGCAGGGGTCCATATAAACATTGATTTGGTTTTGGTACACTTAGAATAACATCTGCTGATTTAAATTTTTTTCTGTTGTCTTAGCAAAATTCTTTTAGAACTGCTGTCTGAAACTCCCTCAGTTTCCTATGATGTCCAAGAAAACCTAAAAATTCCATTTATTACAAAGGCACCACATGTTTTTTCCAGACTTGAGATTCATGATCTCTGAAAAATGTTTTTTTAAAAAGAAGAATTTTACACTTCAAAAGTTGACTAGATGTTGAAAGACATTCTAGTTTAACTTGCAAATATTGTGTAGATTTTTGTTGTGATAAGGAAGGGCCAAGGTTGTAGAAAACATGGACATGAAATTATTTTGAGCTGAGATTAGAATTAGAATGCATTTTCAAGAGTCTTGGTAAGGTTAGGGACAAAAAAGTCTTAGAAGATCAAGTAAATAGCTGCATATGAACTACCAGAACACAAAGAAGAGAAGACAAGCAAGTTAAATGCTTTAGACACCTCTAATTAGGGAATCCTGGGAAACTTACCCAGCCTACAGCATCATTGTCCTGATTAGTGTACTGTCATCATCATCATCATCATCTCCATCCTACCTAACAACAAAGCCTGAGGGATTTGCCATCACAGTATTGGGCATCCCATTTCTTTCATTCTTAGACTGCTTTGAGACAATGTAAATCTCATCTGCTATTCCCCAAGGAGCCTATTTAAAAAGCAGAGCACAGGAGGGGTACTCTGTTGTTGGCAGCTCTCATGGCTCACACAGATGGTCTACTGCATTACAGAGTCCACTGTGTCTTTTAAAAGTTGGTTTCATTCCTACATGCAGAAGATTAAAGTAAGAAAGCGTCAATCACAGATGTGCAGATTGCCAAGCCTGAATGGCTTTTGAGTTCCTGAGTAGCAGCCACTCAGGTATCAAAAATCAAAGAAAAACCAATTAGCAGAGAATGCATCTACACCACGACCATGCAGATCCCAGAAAAAAAAAATCCTGTTGAGTGAAGAGCAGAGATACTCTCGTGCTGGAACTGACATGTCAGCCAGCCTGGGTCCACAAGCAGTGACTGAAACTAATAATTGTCTCAGAGGGTCTTTTTCACTGAGATGTGACAGTGTGGAAACACAGCTTGTCTGTACAAACTTATTGGTTCTTCTGAGTACTGTCTTATGAGTTCAGCACTCTGTGCACGTGCTGCCTAGGTAGTGTTGCCTACTGCAAAGTTCTTTTATGCTCTCCAGCCATCCAGTACTCCCAGTGTTCAAAGACTTATCTGTGTTTATCAAAATCAATACAGAAAAGCCAATGAAATTATGAGACACTGGGTTACATATTTTAAAACTGTCAGTTTTAAGGATTTTTCCCATTTTAAACTGCGAAAGTTAAGACCATATCACAAGGTTTTGAAGTATGTGCCTTGCCCTGAATTAGTACTTGCTACAGTACTGTGTTTCCAGAGAACTGTTTTTTAACAATTTTTAGAAAGTCCTCTAGTGGAAGAATTTGACAGTGGGAAAACAGTCATGTGTTCAACAAAATTAACCCATTTACATCAACTCCACTGGCCTTTTTTTCCTAGCAAATAATCAAAATCTTTTTTTATGTGATTAGAGCAATCATATTGGCGCATGAAGCTTCAGCAGTTAATTATATTCTAAAGTGGGCCACAATATAATAGAAAGTGATAAGGTGAACTTGAAGAGAATGCTGGAGCTTTACTGAAGCAGCATTTGTTTGAAGTGAACATATATGTAGGAGAACGCATTTGCCATTTTTTAAAATTTTATCCCCGTTTGGGGAGCCAACTAGACCAAATTGTTTATAAGAAATTCTGCTTGACCTGCTCTGCTACTCAAGGAATAAATGAATGCTCTAAGGGAACAGTGACTGTGGAGCCAGTTCTTTCCCTCCTGTCTTTGTAATTTGTACTTAGCCAAGTGTAACCTGCACATTATGGGCAACATGTGATATCAGCAGAAGCAGCTGCCTGATTAAGTGCTGCCCACTGCAGAAAGTGGGCCCTGGGCTAYGATTTCTGGGGTAATACTCATCATAGCCAGATAACTACTGTGTTTACTGTAACTTGGAGGTTGTATGTAACATATTTAAAGGCAAGGAGAGAAGCACTATGAGCCTCATTAGTATCTACTTGGCAAATTCTGAAAATATATCCACACACATCTTTGATATATCTCATCCTGTTATCTTCAAAATGCTCCTAGTTTTAAGATAGCTCCACCTTCACTGTGACTTAATAGGGTAAAGTTATATGTCAAACCTGTAGCGTCATCAGAAAGATGTTTATTTCACTTGAACTGATACAAAACCTTTACAGTGTCCTTTCCTCTCCATCTGAGAGAAAGAAATGTAAGAAATGGCTGGAGCACCATGTTTAAAGATAACAAAAACCACAGAAACATTATTTGACTTGTGAACCGGCATTTTGAGATGCTTTAAATATGTGATAAATTTCTGGTTTTGCTTAGTAGCAATGCAGACTTTCTGAGAATTAAGGCACTAGATGATGACACTTAGAGTTTGCATGTGGGAATTGAATAGCTTTCTTCTTAACCGTTTTAGCCTAACTCCCTGGAGCAGACAATTAGACCTACTGGGCCAAGCAGGACTCTTGCCTCTCAGCCTTCCCAGGTGTGTTTCAATAAATCTCCTGGGTCAGGAAATAGGGTTATACCAGGCTCTAATGGTTCTTTGTAGCCCTTCAGTTTTCTGCTTTGTGAAAGGAGTATAAGAAGTCACCTAGAGCTTCCTAATAATGTGCTGTTTTACAGCAGCCACAGGGAAACTGCAGCCAGCTGGAGGTGATTTCCAGCTACCTAGGGACTTTCAGGRAATGTGGTTCTATTGCAGGTGAAAAATGCTGACTGGGTCAGGGCTCAGACCTTGGTCTACAGCCACGACACATGCAGATGCACAACTAAGCTCCACATGTCCTGCTGAAAACTCTCTGGTGCTGTTACTGCGGGAAGGTAGGCAGATCAAGATGATCTGGTGATGAGTTGAGCCTTAGTTTATGCTTGGGAAAACTATGTGAAACTAGGTATCATAATTCATCAAAAAGTCCTACGTCCCAGTGAATTCCAATGGCCTACACCTTGAGTGGGTACAGCAGCATAACGCGGTGAAAGGAATACATTGCTCTTTCACATGCTACCTCAGTATTTCTCACCACTCATCGGCATTGTGTGTTGCTGATTTTTGTTCATTCTGTATTGGAATAATATCCCAATATACTGAGTGGGATGTGCCTGGGCTCGTCTGACCCTTGCTGCTGGACCAAAGGCGGCAGCTGTGGTATTTCACCTCAGAGACACCTTTGGCTGGCTAGATGTTGCAGCTAGGCACTGGAACAAGTCCAGGCAGGCAGGAATTCAGTTATTACCTCTGATGGAGAAGCTCCAGGCTAGGTGAAGGGGAAAACGAGATGGATTCTGCGGAGGGTTGAATCCAGAGTTTTATTCCAGGGTCACAGATCTCTAAACCTTGGTTACAGCTCCACAGAATCCCGACCGCATGGTCCGGCGTCTTTTCAAGCCCGAGGAAATGGGGAGGGGAAGGGGTAGGTGAGCCACCAACCAGGTGAGAGGGAGGCAGTCTCAGGGGACAATGACACCTGGACGGGCCAATGGCCCCAGGGCTGAGGGGCATCTTTTGAACTGCACCAACAGACGAAGCCGTTGCTGGAATGTTAAGATTGACGGACAGCACGTAGCAAGGGGGCAAGGGGGAGGGGAAGGGAGAAGGTTGGTACACCTGGGAGGGGCTGGGATAGCTGAAAGAGGATATTGCGATGCGCTGCAACAATTCCGCTCAGTCTTGGAGACTTTAAATACCTGTCTGAATCTACATAAGAGTAATTTTCCTGAAGTCTGCTTTTTGGGTCCATAAGATCAGAGAAAGATCTTTTATCAAAAGAAAACCCCACAAGTCTTGAAATAATGCCATTTGTGGCAGGTAGAATCCCTGCTGCCWTGATGCAGCAGGATGAGTCCCTGGGTCCTGTGGTTCTGCTTGTGCCCTTGCCAAGTGCAACTTATGCCAGAATGATCTGACATGGGGATCCAGAGAAAAAGTCCCAGTTACAGGATGCATGAGGAGTAAATTTTATGTAAATTGTGCCTGGGGACTTTTACCAATAATCCTTGCTTACATAGAAAGTGGACGAGAAAAATGAAAAAAAAGGTGAGACAAACATCACAGCTTCTTGTTGCTCTCATGAGGTCTGCAAGAAAATTCTTGTTGATTTCTGTGGGGSACTGTGGCTTGTGATACGCACAAAATAAATTAGGGAGACCAAGACCCTTAGGCAGTTTGATGATTGTCCATAAGGAAAAACTGGCCTTCAGCCTCACGATATTTCCCCAGTAAATTCTGGAGATGATACATTTTCTGGTTTTAGAAACATACTTGTTAAAATAAGCCTAAGAATTCATCTGCTGTTTGTGTATTCATTCAGCCTTCTGTCTGTAAAAGTCTGCTTGCCTTGAGAAAAGATGTGTAATAGTTTTATGTGGGATATGAAATTTCCCTCATAAATGTAATATGATCTAATAATTAATGAATGTCAGAAGACAAGCTGGAGAGCTTTAAGTCTAACAACTTTTGTCTAAGTTATTCTATCTTCTCACTTTCCATCATTTCAGACTTTCAAACAGGTCTAGGGTTTATAACTAGATAGATATTAGAAGTCCAAATCTCTTTATATTGAAGTCCTATTTCTCCCTTTACATGTCTCTGCCCATATAACATAGCATCAGAATGAGGTAAATGCAATGTAATTAATTTCCAATTTGATGTTCCTTAAAAATGTAAGGATGTTGGACATTCATATGGGTATTACTCCCAAATCTTGTGTCTATAAATTAAAGCTAATAATAATAGTAATATTTAATACTAATTTAAATATACCTTTATTACATATATTTTTTTTTCGGTGGCATGTCTGGGGAAAGTGAATTGTAGGTATTATCAAGAATGCAACAAATTTTCTGGACAATAAAATGTAAAGGGGAATTTTATGTTTCATTGAAAAATGATTTTTGAAGTGTTATGTTTCATTGAAAAATGATTTTGAAAGAAATAGGATGCTTTCTTTTGATTAAGTTAATTTATATTTTTAATTAGGTTGATAAAATTATTTATGTTAAAATTCAGATTTAAAAATATACTGAGTTGGTGGAGATTAATCAGCAGAATTTTATAGAACATAGGGCTGACATATGATCTAAATAATTTTGCAATTTTCCATGACTTCCTGAATATAAAATTTCCAGAAGAATATTATTAGACTGGAGTTTCAAAATCTTTGGATTCATAAAAGAAAGAAAGATGCTTGACAATATTTTAATGTGCATAATGGGGCTCCTACACCTCCTAGAAACTGCACAGACGGTTGTGAATATTGACATAACATGGGCTAATTTTTTTGTGCTCATATGCTTCAGAGATACATGTCTTTTCCACCTTTCTATACTTATCTTTTTGCCTCACTTGTATCAGTTTCTTTTCTGCTACTCTATATTCCTCTCCTCTCCTCTCCTCTCCTCTCCTCTCCTCTCCTCTCCTCTCCTCTCCTCTCCTCT